>OW240912.1:348752779-348827331 GCA_933207985.1 Pelobates cultripes
GGAATCCACAATGTAGTAGAGCAGCTCGCAGTTCATAGGCGTGTGCACGGGGTGTGCCGGGTGTGCCTGGGCACACCCTAATCCGGCGGCACGCCTATGTATATTGAGACCGGCAGGGGAGATCTCAGGATCTCCCCTGTCGGCTCATGCAGAGCCGGCGCTATCCGAGCGCCGGCTCTGCTCTCAGCCTCCCTCCCCACTGACCCGCATGCAGGGAGGGAGGCAGGAGAGGACCCGGCGGAGCTATTGCCGGCAGCTCCGCCGGGTTCCTCTCGCGAGGTATGAGCGTTGCCACGGCAACGCTCAAATCTCGCGACAGTGAACTCTAGCCCCACAGGGGTTAGAGTTCACTCTCCACTGGACCACCAGGGATCACAGCAGCAACAAGGATCCCCTCCTCCACTGGACCACCAGGGATCACAGCAGCAACAAGGATCCCCTCCTCCACTGGACCACCAGGACCACGATCCCCCCTCCCTACAAAAGGTAAGAAGGGAGGGGGGATAGCAATTAATGTACCCCCACCTCCACCCTCCACAATAACCCACCCACACACATACAACACACACAGCACACACACATTCAGCACCCACAGACATACAGCACCCACAGACACACAGCACCCACACACACACACAGCACACACACACACACAGCACCCACAGACATACACAGTACCCACACAAATACAGCACCCACAGACATACAGCACCCACAGACACACAGCACCCACAGACACACAGCACCCACAGACATACACAGCACCCACAGACATACACAGCACACACAGACATACAGCACCCACAGACATACACAGCACACACAGACATACACAGCACCCAAACACATTCAGCACCCAAACACATTCAGCACCCAAACACATTCAGCACCCACAGACATACACAGCACCCACACACATACAGCACCCATACACAGCACCCACAGACATACACAGCACCCACAGACATACAGCACCCACAGACATACACGGTACCCACACATATACAGCACCCACACACATACAGCACACACACACACACACAGCACACACACGTACAGCACCCACACACATTCAGCACCCACACACATTCAGCACCCACAGACATACACAGCACCCACAGACATACACAGAACCCACAGACATCCAGCACCCACAGACATACACAGCACCCACAGACATACAGCAGCACCCACAAACATACACAGCACTCACAGACATACACAGCACCCACAGACATACAGCACCCACAGACATACACAGCACCCACAGACATACAGCACCCACAGACATCCAGCACCCATAGACATACACAACACCCACAGACATACAGCACCCACAGACATACACAGCACCCACACACATTCAGCACCCACAGACAGACACAGCACCCACATACATTCAGCACCCACAGACATACAGCACCCACAAACACACAGCACACACACAGCACCCACACACATACAGCACTCATACACAGCACCCACAGACATACACAGCACCCACACACATACAGCACCCACACACATACAGCACCCACACACACATACAGCACCCTCACAAACACACAAACAGCACCCTCACACACACACAGCACACTAACAGTACCCTCACAAACACAAACAGGACCCTAACAAACACACACACAGCACACTACCTGTACCCTCACACACAAACAGCACCCTCACACACAGTACATTAACAGCACCCTCACAAGCGCACACACAAACAGCACCCTCACACACAGTACATTAACAGCATCCTCACAAGCACGCACACACAAACACCCTCACCCACATAGCACACTACCAGCATCGTCACACACACATCACACTAACAGCACCCTCACACAGCACACACACACACACACACACAGCAGTGTGTGTATGTGTGTATATATGTGTATGTATATACATACATACATACATATATGCGGCGTGTGCTTGTGCTTTAGGGTGCACACCCTAATGCAATAGGCTGCGCACGCCTATGTCGCAGTTGCTGTTGCAGCTCTTGTCCTTGACCTGTATCTGGCCAGCCTGGTCCCCACTGGAACCCAGGGAAGCCACCTACACTGCTAGATATACACAGAAATGCAGAATAACCCTCCCCTCATACAAATAATACGGACAGCCCACACACAAACATACACAGATTCCGCTTAAACGCAACACCACTAACAATCCACATACATGCACACAACCCCACATGCAGCCTCTCACATGCAATATCCCAAACAGCCCCCACACACTACCAAACACACAATGTGACATATCCATCCACACACACAATTCCATAAGCAGCTCCCATACACAGCCCACATTCATATGTATCATACACAATACCACAAACTACTCATGAACATATATAATATAATAGCTCATATACGCACAAATACAACAATACAAAGCAATTACAGTAAAAATAACACAAGCAGAATACGGCAGCAAACACACTTCAATTTAAAAAAAAAAAGCAGGAACTTTAGATACAACTCATGAGCGTAGCCCTGCACTGCATTGGCAGCCTGTCTTTTTTGCCCAAAAAAAAGCAACAAAATTTAGCGGGCCACATTCCATCTGCCTCCAATCACATTTCCCCTGGCTGTAGCTCTCCATGGGAAAAAACACCCAGTCAAAACTATTTTCTAGGTTGTATATATGTACAGCGCAGCAGTATATACTGGGCCCCTGATCTGCAAAAATGCTTGCCGTTCAGGCGCAGATCCATAACCTAATCTTGGGAGGGGCACTGATAGATTATGTAAAGAAACAATCCAGGCACAATAACCACTACATCACTTTGTATTGGTTATGGTGCTTATAGTGCCATAGTGCCCTCCCAGGCTAAGTAGTCAAACTGTTTAAGAACCGTTTGACAACTTACCTGGAATCTGCTGGGATACGAGCTGTAGTGTGTGTGTGTGTGTGTGAGGTTTGCAGTGTGTGCGTGTGAGGGGTGAAGTGTGTGTGTGAGTAAGTGAGGCTGCTGTGACTTGAGTGATTATATCCCCCCTCCCTTCTTACCTTTAGCCTTGGAGGGGGATCCTACTGCTGATGCCAACCCTGTTGGTTTTTGTGGTGAATGAACTCTAGCCTGTGGGGCTAGAGTTCACTCTCGCGAGACTCGGAGCATTGCCATGGCTCCGAGTTCCTCTCTTGTCTCCCTCCCTTTTTCCCCCGCCGGCAGCCGCAATATACTACATGTGGGCTGGTTAGGGAGATCTTACTCCCTCCGGCCCGTCATGGAATGCAGCAGGGCCCGAGCTCGGATAATGCCGGCCCTGCATAGACCGGCAGGGGAGATCCTGTGAGGGGTGCAGTGTGTGTATGGGGTGCATTGTGTTTTTGAAGAATGTAGTGTGTGTGTTTTTGTATGAGGGGTGTAGTGTGTGAAGGATGTTGTGTGTGTGTGTGTGTGTGTGTGTGTGTGAGGGGTGCAGTGTGTGAGTATGTGGGGCAGTATGCGTGTGAGGGGTACTGTGTCTGTGTGTGGGGGGGCAGGTTGTGTGAGAGGTACAGTGTGTGTGTGAGGGGTACAGTGTGTGGGGGGGAGTGTGTGTGAGGGGTAATGTGTGTGTATGGGGGGTAGTGTGTGTGTATGGGGGGTAATTGAATGTATGGGGGGCAGTGTGTGTGTAAAGGGGACTGGAGGATGAGGGCAAATTCATAAATATATGTAAAAAAAAAAAAATTAAGAAAAAATAATTTTCATATCCCTCTCTCATCTTACCTTTGCCTGGAAGGGGTGACAGTGCAAGGCAATCCATGTTGGTCCGGTGGAGAAGCCCTGGTGGTCCAGGTGGTGAGAGTGAACTCTAGCAGCCTCAATAGTTGCTAGAGTACACTCTCGCAAGATTCGGAGCATTGCCTTGGTAACCACAGCAACGCTCAGAACTCGCGAGAGGAGAACCCAGTAGAGCTGCAGGTTAGAGCTCCCCCGGGTACTCTCTCCCTCCCTGCCCTGCCGGCTGCAGCATTACACTGCTAGTGGGCTGGTGAGGGGGATCTCTGATCTGGTATAGTGTGTTTACTTTAGTAGTTCTTATCTCCTGTTGTTAATTAAACTTTAGCCCACATTGGAGACTGCTGCAAGTTCTAGTAGGCAATTAACAGAGAAGGGTATAATAATGTCTAAATTAAACACACTGTGCTTAAAGCAAGTTTTAAAATTAGACCTCTTTTTCAGGAAATGTGTTGTGAGTCTCTGCCAGGGGTGGTGTGGCTAGGGTTGCATGAACAAAATGATTTAACTTCTGAAGAGAATTGAACAGTTAGGCTACAGGGGCATGATCTATACATCAATAACTTTTCATTAACCTAAAGTTATTGTGGTTCTTAGTGTCCCTTTACAGAATAATTGGTTTAAATTAAATAAAAATGTAAATGTAATTATTTTATCCAAGCACAATATTTGACGCCACTACATTTCAAGGCACACAATTATGTTGAATTAACACATGGTTCTTAATTTATCTGACCACGGAAGGGTATATCAATGCAATCCATAAAACTTTCCTATAATTTAATAACTTATTTTTTGAAAGTGTAAATTGATTTGTTGAATTCTTAACTAAATATTATATTTCTAACAGCTAACTCTTCCAATAGGACAGCAACTCTCAGCACACACAATATCAAACTACATACAAACATTACACTTATAGCACCCCAGATACAAACGTTTTCACTAAAGCTTGTGGGGTACCCTCTATGTGGTAAATGTAGTAACAATATTTATCAAAAGCTAAAGATTTTTCATAGTTCTGATACAACACAACCAGGGAATGCAATCTCTCCTCTCCTGTTCCAGAAGCAAGTCATTTTAGACTTCAAAGAAGAAAAAGATTACTCTGCTGAGACGTTTGCTACTGGTCCATCCATAAGAACAATGTCTACATTGTTATAAATACTTTGCATTCGATTTTATCTTATTATTATTTTCTCTTATCTGTGACAGTCATAGTTTGGAACCATGTTCTACAGAAGAGGTATGCTCGAAAGTGTAGACATTTGTGAGCAAAACATTTCTTTTATAAGTCCTTGTAGAACCCAAGATCCAGCCCTTCACCGTGCTGCGTTATTTCTCTTTCTGTTTCGTTGTTTTTCATCAACCAAATGATTAAATATGGAAAAAAAGGTGTTAATCCTGAAACCATCTTGAGAGCTCTCTTCTTTGGTCTTGCTAGAAGATGCAGAGTCTGCTTGGTTGCTTGCCTTTCCTGGTAATCTCATAATCCTTGACAGTGGGTTTATCCAGAGGCATAAGACATCTCTCTGGTTTCTTTAAACTAGATCAGAGACCCATATAGCTCAACCACAATTTTGTACATCAATTCCAATAATTTGTGGATTCTTGCTAAATGCATGAAATATCTCCAATTTTGTACTCCACAGACTGCAGTCATTGCAGTTTATTCCACATTCCTGCAGCTATTCTAGGTGTTTACGCAGTACTGACGTTAATGTACTGACTGCTCAGTTTCGCAAAAGTTTTCAGCAGTAAACCTCCCATCTAGGCTTAATGAATGTGCAGAGCATGTCACACCAAAAGCAAATTACTTCCCTCCTTGCATTCTTACTTCCAGTTCACTACAATCCAGGCCTATAACGCAGTTTTGTTCTACCTATTGGTTGGGAAAGGTGTCCAATTCCTGGAGCTATGTTTGTCACAGTAGATTGGAGACCTTATGAATTATACCTGTGGCAAAGATGCCTCAGGTGGAGGAGCTGCTGGCTAGCCTCCTGTCCAAGTAGAAAGACTTGTAAAAAGAATGTGTGAATGAGTACCGTGCCCACTCGCTTGCCTGCTTAATATTTTCAGGTCATCAGGCTGGGGATCTCCCTATCTAAGAGGCAATGTATTGTTTGTGGGGTACCCTTGTTCGCATGTTTGGGCTGGATTGGAAGATTGTGCTTGTCCCATTCTGGATATGATATTGAAACACAAGGGGTTGTTTGTTCCTGAAAGCTGATGAGCATTAACATGTCAAAGGAGTTGTTGTATTAAAAATAATTTTGAGAAGACAGTTGTCCTTTACGATTAGATTGAGGGCTATGAGGGCAGGGCTGGCGTGTCCTATAGGCCGATTAGGCGGCCGCCTAGGGTGCTACTTAAGGGGGGGCACCAGCAGCAGCTTTACTGCTGGTTTGGGCCACCCCTTTATATGGGTCAAATTGTGTTTGGCGTGCTGCAGGTGATGGCACCGGGCGCTAGGGAGCACTTACATGGCTCCAGACTAGCACCTGGTGCCATCATCCTCAGCCAGCCAGGATCATAGAGCCGCCCCCCCTACACACCTCCTATGCCACAGCGCACGGGTGCATCCTGTGTTCGCTTAAAGAGAATGATGGCAGCCAGACCCGGACTGGCACCCACATGGAGACCATATTAAATAAAGGCAAGTGGGTGCTTGGGTCTTTGTGTGTCTGCTTGGGTCAGTGTGTGTGTGTGTCTGGATCAGTGTGTATGTGTCTGCTTGGATAAAGTGTATGTATCTGCTTGGGTAAAGTGTGTGTGTCTGCATGGGTAAAGTGTGTGTTTCTGCTTGGGTCTGTGTGTGTGTGCTTGGGTTTGTGTGTGTGTCTGCTTGAGTCTGTGTCTGCATGGGTCTGCGTGTGTGTGTGTGTCTGCATGGGTCAGTTTGTGTGTTTGTATCAGTCTGCATCAGTCAGTGTGTGTGTGTGTGTGTGTATGCTTGGGCCAGTGTATGTGTGTGTATGTCAGTCTACACGAGTTAGTGTATGTCTGCTTGAGTCAATGTGTGCGTGTCACTCTGGGTGAGTCATTGAATTTGGGTGTGCATTGATCACTGATTGTAATTGTGTGGACCATCGTTTGTGAATGAGTGAAAGCGTGTGAGTGTTTGTGTGTGTGTGTGTATATATATATATATATATATCTATATATATATATATATATATATATGTATGCATCTATCAGTGATTGCAATCAATACTTTTGAAGGAACACTATAGTGTTAGGAATCTAAACCTATATTCCGAATACTATACTGTCTCTATCCCTACATAGATTCAAGATTTTCACATCTCACCCAACTACACATAGCATAAACCCTATGTACCCTTCACACACAAACACACACTACACCTCTCACACATACTACCCCCTCTCACACACGCACACACAGACTGCCCCTTACACACGCTACAACTTTCACCCCTTTACACACACACTGCCCCCCTCACACACATACACTGCCCCCTTACACACACACTGTCCCCTTCACACATGCGCTGCACCCTTCACATACATACAGCACCCCACACACACAGCACCCTTCCCACACATACTGCACCTTTCTCACACACACACACACAGCACCTCACAGACACACATAGAAAAAAAGTAGAATAGAAAATAGAAAAATAGGAAAAAAACAGATTAAATTTAAGTAAATTTTTTACCCTCTTTTCTAAAAAAAAATAATAATAATTGCACTTGAGCTATAAAATTAGTTGCGGCACTGGTGGACGGTAAGGAACTATTACCATCAACAAAGATACAAAAGTGGGCGGTAGGTATTAAAAGGTTGACTACCCCTGCTTTAAACACTCTCTCACATTCCATGTGGCTGGAAGCAGTTTAGGAACCCTAAGGGCATCTAGTATTGGGGTTACATGTTGGAGGATCAAACTTTAGTTATCACAAATTATATAGAAAATATGTATCACCAATTAATTTACAAGCACTGCAATTGAGCTAATACCCTATGTCAACAGCAACACTTTATCATGAAATATATATTTGAAAAACATATACCATACTTGAATGAGGCCCACAGAAAAATGATTGAAGGGCTATTCATATTAACTATCACTGAGCACTACAAACCTTGGAGTGCCTCTTTAGGTTATAATAAATTACTTTATGTGCAGCCGCCCAGTGAGTGTTCAACAAGCTCATTAGCTCAAGGTGTTACTGGCCAGCCCATCCATCCCCAAAAGGATCACATCTTGACCTTTAGCACTATTATGGCTCATTCCATGCCCCTCACTCTCCTCTTCTGAGAAGACGCTATGAGTACAATAGATGGGAACCACTCAAGCGAGCACTCATTCAATATCCATTTTCCCTGTGCTGATTGCATGTCTGTGCGATGGTGCGCTGAAACACCACTATTTCACAGCCAGTATTGTCAGTCAATAAAGCTTGTTTAAAGACATAGTGTTCCAAATGAAGTTAAAGATTATTACAAGCAGAGCCCTGAATGTTATTATCTTACATTAGAAATTCTAAATAGAATTTTACTGCAGAAAAGTTGTTTTAACAGAACTTGGTTCTTTTGTCAGCCTGCACACACGCAAAGGGTTAAGTTAGAAATTTCACTTAATGTGATCTTATTTTAAAGTGATTACAATGCCCCATTGACATACTCCAGTAATTCTATCCAGCTTGGTCCTAGGGGGCTATATCATTGTTACAGTGTTAGGTTTTCTACAACATATAATTAACCACATACCTTCACTAAACAAATGTTAAGCATTGCTTTGAATATCTGGGAAGGCGATAGTGTTGGCACCTTGATGTCAGGGTTATTATTATTATTATTATTATTATTATTATTATTGCAATTTATATTCACTAAACAGAAAATTTTTGGGAACTTTCCAGTGAATTGCAGATATTAGATCAAAACAACGCAAAAGTTGTAGAAGTGGTTTAGAGAATAACACAGTATGTATTGCCACAGTAAATGCACAGTTCAGTAAATAACAACATTGAGTATGTTTTCCTGGACATTATTATTATTATTATTTTATCATTTATATAGCGCCATCAGATTCCGTAGGGCTGTACAATGGACATCTATAAATTTTAAATGTTGGGTGGAATACAGTATTTTTTTAGCAAAGTTATTCACAAAACTGACTTTTCATATTTTTGCCCAAAACAGCCTAGCTGGAAGAAAAAAAAAAAGATTACATTTTTTTTTTTTAACTTCGCTATTTTGGCCCCAAATTTTCAATACCTTAGTGTAGTGAATTGTGTTGTACTTTCTTATAAGAGTGACAGAAGTAGCATCTTACTAATGTAATCGGATGTTCACCTATTGATAGATTGTTCTGTCTTCTCTTTCTGTTTCTATGGAACTCCAACTTATCAATTTTTGAAGGATGCTTATAAATCTTCTTTTTTTTTCTTAGCAGGGTTTAAATGTACATATTGGTTGCTCAAATGAAGAACAGAGGCTCACAAGACCAGGCAGTCTACGTACAAACTTGAAATCTAACAATATATAAATGTACCTAAATGTACCAATCTTAATCACACTTTATTATCGAGAATAAGTGAATTCCTGAGCATCACTAAACCGTGCCAGATACTCAATTTCTATGTTAAAAATAATTCCTACATAAGATTTCTAAACAGGGTTTATGGGTCACCTTACAGTTGGGCAATAAAGAGGTTAATTCAATCTCCAACTTGTCCTTGCCGAATAAAGGAGAATGTGTGAACAAAGCAAAGACCCTTCAAGATCGTTTAAATAAACCATTTATTTTACATGTGATTACCAAACTCTACGTTAGAGATGAAAACCCGAATTAAAATCAAATAGAAGAATAAGACAGGTAAAATAAATCAGATTACTTAAGTAAACAAGAGCGTTGTGTATGTCATCATCTGTTATGCATTGTAAGTGATATTTTTGTCAGCAATAATAGACTTCTAAAAAAGAACAGAAATGATGTTAATGCTATTTGAGCCTGGCACAAGGCCAGTGGAAAGGGCTCTAGGCTCTGAGAGGGTAAAGGCCAGTAGTGAAAGGGTTACAATACTCAGCCAATAGACACCTACATTCCTTCTGCCTAATGGACACCCAAATGGTAAAAAGCAGATGCTCTGGCCTTAATCTGGCCCTGCTGCTATATAAACCTTGTATGGCCCTTTGATCTTTTGCAGAAATGTTTCATGGAATGAACATTTTATCGCTTGTAATTAGAAGATTTCAGAATAAAAACCGTCCACACAAGATTTAACAAAATATTTTTTCAGCTGCTAGAAATGCTATGTAATCCAGTAAATGTAATGTGAACATAAGGGATAATTACAAAGACTTTAACGACTTGTTAGAGTAACTCTTTGTGAGGTGGTCCACCCCACCCCCAAACTTAAAAAAACAAATAATAGATAAAACTCACCTCCATTCCATTACCAAGTCCAGGTGCTCCCCACTGCCCAATCCTCCTTGCTGACATCACTTCCACTCATAATTGCCGTTAGCCAGGCCGTAACTTTGTTCTGTCTAATAATACTGCTGGAGATGGAGCTACACCCCTGGCAATTAAGGGGTTAATCTCTGAATGTGCAGCGTTTCAAAACAAAACTCATACAGACTCCAGGCACCACGACCACTTCAAATCAAAGAAGTGGTGCTTGGATTAATGACCAACAAGATCATTCTAAAATGTTTGTATATTTAATTTGCAACATAGTTGCATAGTGTGCTTAGGAAAGGATTGGTAATGGCTGGTAATAGTTAATAATAACATTTCCGACATCTATTGCTTTAGTTGCTTTTAAAATATTTTCTAAAACTGATAATGTTAAACACTGCTATTTTAGTAAAACAACAATGTTTATATTTGCCCACAAGCATGTCCCTAGACTCAGCCTGACAGCTGCTAGATGCATTTTTTCATGCAGACCTTCGTATTATTGAAAGTCTTCATATTTGACTTCATCTAACACTGCAAATGATTCTCAGTGAGAAACGATTCAGTGCTTCACTATGTGTGGCAAATGACGTGCATGCGCTATAGTGATCCTCTATGACGAGCTGCTTGTCAACAGGAGACAATGGTGAGTTTGGGACATTGATTCCATCTTGCATTTTGTAATATACCTTTTTTTTTATTTTTTATCTTGTAATATTACAAATCTTGTTTCAAATAAAGATTGTCAAAAACAAACAGAAAAAAATAATGGTACTTGAATTTAAAATTACTAATGAACATATAAATGTTCATTTATTTATTATTACATTCATTAAATGTTTTATTTATTTGTATTATTAGAGTGTTTTCTAAATTGTGTTCAAACATGTGCATGAACCCATTGTACAGCACTACGGAATTTGCTGGTGCTATATAAATAATAAAATAATAATAATAATGATATACTGTATGTTTCTCTGATGTGTTTAATGTATATATACAGGGCCGCCTTCAGCAATTACAGTTTATACAACTGTACTGGCCCCGGGCCCCACTTTCCCAATGTGAATATGTAGATTTATATTGCAAGTATCAATATATATATATATATATATATATATATACATGCCCCTGGGCCACTTGTTGCCTGTATAGTGAGGAGGGTGCCCAGCAAACACCATGTTCCCCCTCCTGAAGGTCCTCTCCAACTCTCGCAAGCCTGGTTGTAGTTACCCACGACCAGGGCCGGATTAAGAGCACAGTGGGCCTGGTGCTGACAATTATGATGGGCCTAATTACGGAATCTTATCGACCAAAAACACTAAAACAAACATACCTCCCAATCGTCATGTATCCCCCTCCTGAAGGTCCTCTCCAACTCTCGCATGCCTGGTTGTAGTTACCCACGACCAGGGCCGGATTAAGAGCACAGTGGGCCTGGTGCTGACAATTATGATGGGCCTAATTACGGAATCTTATCGACCAAAAACACTAAAACAAACATACTCTATGCTAATCTCTCTCTTTATTTATGCTTTCATCTTTCAAGTAAATCCATAACCCCTAACAGCAGTGTCCAGTGAAGCAGGAAGTCAATGGGCGGGGTAAAAGGGTGTACCACTGGCGCGAATCACGTGACAAGAGCTGCCAAAAGGGGTGAACATGCCCAAAAAGGGGGCATGTTTGTCCAAAGAATTGGAAGGTCAGCCTGGCATGAATGCATGTCAGGCTGCCTGCCAATCCTGCAGGCTGTCCAACTAAGGGCATACTATGCAGGCAGCACCTTGAGCTTGACATAAATGCGTCTAATGATGCGCTCACTCCATTCTTTCTAAGGACTGTCCCCTAGCACTCGCTGGTCCACTTGTCTCCTTACCTTCTTACTAGCAGGCAGAAGTTCCTGGTATATAGTCTGAGACAGAGAAAAGGTGTCTGTAGTGAGTGTAGAAGAAAGGGGACATGCCACAGTGTTAGAGAGACCAACGTCTGCATTACCTAAACTAATTTAAATGTCAGCCAGTGCACACAAGTTTTGTTCCCATACATCCCTCTTAAGCTTCCAAACTTAAAGGGACACTATAGTCACCAGAACAACTACAGCTTATTGTATTTGTTCTGGTAAGTGGAATCATTCCATTCAGGCTTTTTGCAGTAAACACTGTCTTTTGAGAGAAAATAACTCCACTGGCCGCTCCTTAGATGGCTGCTAGAGGTGCTTCCTGGAGCAGTACTGCCTAGTGTGCAGCACTGCCATATAGTGTCTCCACCCTCTGCGTGCAGACACTGAACTTTCCTCATAGAGATGCATTGATTCAATTTATCTTTATGAGGAGATGCTGATTGGCCAGGGCTATGTTGGACTTGTGCTGGCTCTGCCCCTGATCTGCCTAGTTGACAGTCTCAGCCAATCCTATGGGGAAGTATTGTAATTTGCTCAGACCACCACTTCTGAGCCAGCAGCTGCAGAATTGAATACAAGTAATATTTTACTATATTTAGGGAGGCAAGAAGGGGCCAGGGTGGTGGTTTTAACATGATTGTGTTCCTGACCCTATAGTGCTCCTTTAAGCAAGAGTATGTGAAGAGTTGTTAAGGTTGCCACCTTTCTTGGAAAAAATGTCCAGCCTTAATCATTTGTATAATTAATTAGTTATGTGTGACATCACATGATGTAAATCACAAGGAGTGACATCAGAGAAAATTCTGTAAAATCACCTACAAACTCAGCAATCCATCTGCTGTATAGATGGATTGCTCCCAGTGTCTCCTTGTCTCCCAGTGTCTCAGTCTCGCAAGTCACCCAGTGTCTCAGTGTCCCTATGTATCACAGTGTCAGTGTCCCCATGTCGCCCAGTCCCCTAGTCTCCCAGTGTCTGTGTCCCCATTTCTCCCAGTGTCTCAATGTCTCAGTGTGTCCCCATGTCACTAGGATACTGGGAACACTGAGAGACATGGGGACACTGAGACACTAGGGACACAGACACTGGGAGACATGGGGACACTGAAACATTTGGGGACACTAGGGACACAGAGACATGGGAATACAGACACTGGGAGACTAGGGGACACTGGCTGGGAGACAGACACTTGGGTACACTGGGAGACATGGGGACAGTTGTGGACATAGACATGTGGACACTGGGACATATAGGGACACTGGGAGACATGGGGACACCAGGCACACTGAGATACTAGGAACACAGACACTGGGAGACATGGAGACACTGAAACATTTGGGGACACAAATACACTAAGGACACAGACACTGGGAGACTAGGGGACACTGGGAGACTAGGGGATACTGGGAGACTAGGAGACACTGGCTGGGAGACAGACACTTGGGGAGACATGAGGACAGTTGTGGACATAGACATGGGGACACTAGGCACACTGAGAGACATGGGACACAGACACTGGAAAAATTGGGGACACTGAGACACTAGGGACACTGGCTGGGGGACATGGGAACATAGTGTCTCCATGTCCCAATGTTTCAGTGTCTCCCAATGTCCCTATGTCTCACAGCGTCCCCATGTGTCTCAGCATCCCCATGTGTCCCCTAGTGTCTCAGTGTCCCCATATTTTCCAGTGTCCCCAGGTCTCCCAGTGTCTCAGTGTCCCCTAGTGTCTGTGTCCCCATATGTCCCCAAGTGTCCCCAAGTGTCTCAGTGTTCCCAGGTCTCCCAGTGTCTGTGTCCTAGTGTCTCAGTGTCCCCTAGTGTTTGTGTCCCCTAGTGTCTCAGTGTCCCCATGTGTCCCCTAGTGTCTCAGTGTCCCCATGTGTCCCTGCTGCCTTTCCCCCCATCCCTCCCTTACCTGAGCTGTAGAGCTGATGTCTGGACTCTGCGCTGTGTAGCTGCACACACACACACACTGCATCCATTACACAAACACAGCATCGACTATACACACACTTCACATCTACTATACACACACTGCACCTACTATGCACACACTGCATCCACTGCACACACACAGCACACACACACACACACACACACACACACACACTGCATCGATTACACAAACACCGCATCCACTATACACTCACATCGCATCTACTATACACACACTGCACCTACTATGCACACACTGCATCCACTGAATACACTGCACACAAACACACTGCATCCATTACACACACACAGCATCCACTATACACACACTGCATCCACTATTTATTAAATGCATCATCTACACACGCTCTGCATCTATTATATACACACTGGATCCACTACACACACACACACTCTGCATCCACTAATACTCACTGTATAAAGTACACCCACTATACACACACACACAAACTCTAAATACACAATATAGACACTGAATCCACAACACACACACAGTCTGCATCCACTACACACACACACACTGCATTGACTATACACACACTGCATCCACTATACACACACTGCATCCACTATACACACACTGCATCCACTACACACACACTCTGCAATCACTACACACACTCTTCATCAACCTTTAAAATTCTGGTTCTTGCTTTCAAATCTCTACATAATGCTGCTCCCACCTATCTATCCTCCCTTATACACATGTATGTCCCGTCTAGGCCCTTATGATCTGCTGAAGACTTACGTCTATCTTCTGTCCGTACTCCCACCTCTGATGCTCGCCTTCAAGATTTCTCGGTTCCTGTATAACCGTTCCCTCCTCCGCTAGATGCTCATCCAGTCTCCACTACTTCAAAAAATCGTTAAAAACCCATTTCTTCATAAAAGCGTATCAATTAAACTGTTAATAGCTCCTGACTGATTCCTCTTCTGCAACTGTCACTAGTCTAATACTATCCTTAAGTTTTTGTGTCATTTTACCCCACTCCCTCTAGCATTTAAGCTCATTGAGAAGGGCCCTCAACCCCTCTGTTCCTGTGTGTCCAACTTGTCTGGTTACAACTACATGTCTGTTCGTCCACCCATTGTAAAGCGCTGCGGAATTTGATGGCACTATATAAATATCATAATAATAATAATAATAATAATAATACCTATATACACACTGCATTCACTCTACACATACTGCATCAGTATTGGTGGACTCATGGTGGCCCCTATAGGCAGTCTCTGGGGCAGATGAGTGTGTAATGAGCCCCAACATTTCTGATGGCAGATTTGTATGTATAGGTCTATGGGATGTTTGTAAAGTGTATGAAGGTGTGTATGTGTGATTTGCAGTTTGTGATTCTTGTTTATTTAGAGTATAATAATAGTTCTCCCCAGTCTCAGATTTGGGCTTCAATATGCATAGAGGGATAAGCAGATTACATTTAGTGGGATGTCAACATCCTGCACATACTTTTGGGGTTACTAAAGAGATTTCAGTAGCCCAAGTTATACAATGACATGAGACACAAACAGCATTACTCACTGAATATCTGACACCTGGACGCCTACTGGTAGAGGTTTGGGAAGAAAGGTAGTGACAAGTCACCAAGGGACAGTAGTTTGGGTGAGTATTTCTATCTGTAGATTCTTCTTGTCAATCCTTTTATTTTTAAACCTTTTTGGTTTATCAAAAATGTTCCTCCCCGGCTGTTGTTCATGGGTGGGGACGTCACAGGTTTTAATTCAGAATCTGAAGGTGTTGCATCTTATTGCATGGTGTCCAAGTCAAACCCTTGTTCTCTGTACAGAAAACATGGTGTTCAGCCAACTACAAATGTTGGGAATATAAATAAATATGATTTTTTGTAGAGGGGTAAAAATCTTGGTATTAGCATTGTGGTCAATGTCTCCCAATCAAGTGTATGATAATGTTTTGTTTTTTGCATTTTAATTATTGCAATATTTGCAACCAAAACAGACTAGGAAGTTCTCTGGTTCCACAACCCCTCTAGAACAGAAGGTCTGAAAAACAGCACTTCAATATACATAGATTGAAGTGCTGTTTATAGAGAGAGAGAGAGTGTGTGTGTGTGTGTGTGTGTGTGTGTGTGTTATAAGCTACTCAAAAGTATTTGTGCACAACCAACTAATCCTACATAGAGCCAGGGCAGAAACCTCTCTTCTGCTGTCTTAAATACACCTGAGGCTTGCAGATTTTCACTGGAAAGGATTAGCTGTGTCATTTCTAGCCTCTATAGAGCTGGAAGAATTTAAACATCAGTCTTTTAAAAAGCAGAGATAGCTAAGGGTTAATAAGGTACAGCAGCAGGATGCATGTACACTTTGAATTTATAGGCATGTTTGGATGATTTATCTATTCATATGCTACATAAATGTAGGGAAAGATACATTTTGCGAATTCATTTTTAACTGCATTAAATTCAACATGTGCAAGACATATCTGCAAAAATTGGAATTATTGTAATTATATTGATATCACAATTTCAAATTTACACTCAAAAATGTAATCCAAAAACGGAAGAGTCAATGTATCCAAAGCCAAGAAGAACGATTATTTGATGTATGTAGGGCTGTTGTATTTGTTGCTGAGCAGAACTCTCACAGTCGAAAAAAAAAGATAGATGAAGTGATCTTACGTTACCCACGAGCCGTGACACAAATAATTTTCTGGGTTAACACCAAAGCACTGTGAATGACCTTGTAGAAAAGACTCTGTGCAGAGCCAGTTGTACATGTGTGTAATTTTGCATCTGCTGAGTATCATGTTTCCCAGAATAGAAATACTGCATAGTTCTCAACATTCCTTTATAGTGTGTGAATACTGTGAATCCAGTCTGTTGGAGGTAGTATCCATGGTAATTTTTGTTGTTGGTGTTGGTCTTTGTTACTGGTGTAAAATTGTACATTTGACTGTCTAATTTTGCATAGCATATTTTGCTTTGTTTTTTTATTTTTTATTGTAAAAACAGGGAGTGTGTAAGGAGGTTTGCCACTCCAGGCAAAGTTATATTTCCAAATAGCTGCCACTGGGCCAGTGTTTTATTGAACACTGATATACTTGGCTATTTATTATGTGATACAACTAATGTACTCCTGATAGATAGGTAAATGAGCCATGCACCAGAAATAAATAGAAATAGATATTTCAAGAACCATTAAAGGGACCCAGATCACTTAATCTTAGTGGCCTTGTTTTATAGAAACTGCAATGCTTACATTGCAGGTTCAAACACACCACTCTTTAGTGGCAGATCTCTTCACAGTACAACAAACGAGATTCACCCAGTTATGTGATCTATAACAACAAACGAGATTCACCCAGTTATGTGATCTATAACAACAAATGAGATTCACCCAGTTATGTGATCTATAACAACAACCGAGATTCGGCCAGTTATGTGATCTATAACAACAACCGAGATTCACCCAGTAATGTGATCTATAACAACAACCGAGATTCACCCAGTTATGTGATCTATAACAACAACCGAGATTCACCCAGTTATGTGATCTATAACAACAACCGAGATTCGGCCAGTTATGTGATCTACAACAACCGAGATTCACCCAGTTATGTGATCTATAACAACAACTGAGATTCACCCAGTTATGTGATCTATAACAACAACCGAGATTCACCCAGTTATGTGATCTATAACAACAACCGAGATTCATGTGTTCTTTAACATCCAAAAGGATGTTCAATATTATCAAATGCAGCTCATAGGGAAGCATTGAACTATGTTTCACTATGAGAAGCATTTCATTGGATGCGCACATGGTGGATTATACTATCATCGTGGAAGTTAAACCTCCAAGACGACTTTGTAGGAGGAGGAGTGGGTAGCATCAGCAAGTGAGTCTCAGCTCTGGGAAAAAGCTAAGTACAAACTTTTTTCTCCTTTTATTTTTTACAGGAGAAAAGGGGAGGTTGGTGCAGCGAGGCCCTTAATCTAAATATGCACTAGGACAATATGGCATTAAGGATTTGTGTTTCTATTCCTAATGCTGTAGTGTTCCTTTAACTTGTGGGGTTAGAGTTTGTTAATCCATGAAAAAAATTCATTTGTGAAGTCAAAGAGAATTTTTTCCCCCATTTCATGGCAATATTAGACATCACTTCATATTGGTGGGCAGTTTGCCTTCTTTTGGATCAACAACAGTAACTGCGGTATGTGAAAGGCTGAACTTGTGGGATATAAGTCTTTTTTAAGCTTGTATTACCATGTAACTATATGTAACATTTAATTTAAAATATATATGCATTTCAGAACTACTGTATTCAAAGCAAGTTTTTTGGTTTGTATTTTTATTATGATACTCAGATATTTATTTTAAGTAGTTTTGATAATATATTCATGCCAGTGGTTTATGAAGTTTGTATCAGTAATTTCCATCCATTGTTTATTAATAAACACACACATGTACATGTCTGCATGTGCTTATATAAATACACATCTGGGCTGCTCAAGAGGACAAACTTATTTGAAGCACAAAGTCATCCGCAAGGTATCTGAAAATATAACAATCACACTCTCGGTTCCTGCTTGTAACTAATTATTTCTTGAGTACACAATCCCTTAAAAGATATTTTTGCATTTTTTTAAATCACAGCCAAAGACGTAAGGTTCTCAACACCATTGAAATTAAAATGGTATTTGCGTATGGGAGAAAAGCCCATGTCATGTAACTGGGACAAACTAGCCAGATTTATATCTATAAATGTGTACACATTTTATAGTAGTCATGATATTTAAAGGAGCACTATAGTGCCAGGAAAACAAACTTGTTTTCCTGGCACTATAAGGTTATTATGCCCCCCCCCCCTCCCACTGGGCTGAAGGGGTTAAAACCCATTCAGCCACTTACCTTAATGCAGCACTGGACTCCCTCAGTGCTGGTGACCTCTCCTCTCCCTGTCAACGTCAGCTCCGAATGTACATGCGCGGCCAGAGCCGCACGCATTCAAACCGCCCATAGGAAAGCATTACTCAATGCTTTCCTATGGACGTCAGCATCATCTCAGTGTGATTTCCACACTGAAAATCGTGGAAGTGCCTGTAGTGGCTGTCAGTGAGACAGTCACTAGCGGCTGGATAAACCCTCAATGAAAACAGCAGCTTCTCTGAAACTGCTATGTTTTCAGTTACAGGGTTAAAACCAGGGGGACCTGGCACCCAGACCACCTCATTGAGCTGAAGTTGTCTGGGTGCCTAAAGTGGTCCTTTAAGTTGTTGTAATAGTCTTATAATATAGATGTAAAATAATGAAAAAAACTTAAGTGATCTACTGCACCAGGAATAAATGATATTCAAAACAACCTTATAGTGCAGATAATGTGGAAACAGGTGTGTATGTACACTTATTCACAACCAAAGAGTGGTAATTCCAGATTGTACAGAATCTTTAAAATAAAAAACAGTATATACAGATAATAGTGCAATATGTTAAGTCCTTATTGTAGTATTTTTTTTAGAAATATAGATATTCAACTCACACTTTTCTGAGCTACTGAGAGCTCTGCTGTATAATGCTTGGACGGTATAATGGTAATGCTCCAACACTACTCCATTCCCCTCAATGGCTTCTCTATGAGAAGGCTCGTGCTGACGTTAGACTGAGTTACATGGAGAGGAGAAATCTAAGGTTTTTGCCTGTGAGGCTAGGTTTGTGAATCAATGCCTAAGAGAATACTCAAAAAAGTTTTTAGTTAAATTATAATTATCTATATATTTTGTGTTCAGTTGTGAAACATAAATAAATGTTTGATTTATATATGCAATATTATGGGATGTATGAAAGATGAGCTTGATGTTTAGAATATTACAAACAAAAGTAACAGAAGTGTTTCATAATGTATGTGTATACACTTGTAATTTTACACTTGAAAGTAAGAGAATATCTCAGAAAATTGTTCTTTTTTTTGTTTTCTTATTTTGTTTACCGGATGTAGTTCTACGAATGCATCCCCGGGGGCTTTCTAGGGGGCGTGCAGTGCTAGCAAAGACTGCCAAATATCCCAGGGTTTGTTTTCTGAATCTGTTTTGGACGAGTAAACTGTAAAAGATCATTTGCACAGAAATCAACATTTAACCATTAAGGTAGAGAAAATAAAATAAAATAAAAAAATACACAGAAGATGTGGTTTGTAAAATGTTTAAGGTTACCGTTAATCCATAAAACATGACATTCTCTAAATTTCAAGATTTAGGCCAACCTTGCTGATTTGGAAAATATAAACATGGTTAATTTCACCAGTAGCCTAAACTTTGCAGTTCAATTTTATGAGTTAGTGGTCAAATCCCAGAGTTTTATCCAGTGTGCAGTTCGTCTGCAGTAATGGTGCTCTGGAGTTATGAATCTAGTATATATGGCCAAGGCTAAATATAAATGTATGAATTAATAGGTTGGCTCCCATGAGTATTTTTTTTGTTTTTGAAAAGGCAGAAATCCTGAACTGAAATTTTGTCTGTTGGTATACGACCGAAGCAATCCCCGCACTGCCAACAGTAACTCTATAGTATTTCGTATAGTATACAGTTTGTATGGCAGAATTTGTGTTACCACCAGGGGGCAATATTGTGCAGAGACATTGTATTCTGGCATTTACAAATCTGTTTATCATACATAAAAATAAACTACTTAAAAAGCACAGGTCCAAAATATAAATGACTAGCCCTACTTTTTATTATCATGAGGCCACTTTATTTTTACTCTACTGCTCAATTAAATAAAATAAGTAAATATTACATATATTCCTCTAAAGTTTGACACACGTTCCATATGGCATAAACATGAGAAATGTGTATGTTATATGGTAGATTTCTGTTCACGTATAAACTGTATACCGTCCAACTGTCCCAGATCCGGGAGGACCAAATGATTTTGTTCTCCTGTCCCACTGTCCCATGTTGGTTTCATAGTATCTCGCACAGAGCTCTTCAGAATTTTTTTTTGCATGGTCTACCTGGAGTTGGGCCAGCCAGGAATTCTGTGTTTCTTCAAGGCATTTCGAATTGGGGAACTGGTGAGTGTTAACTAGCTCGGAGTCGGGAGACTTTGGATGTCGACATGGGGTCAGATAGGGTGTCGATTTGGCTCTGGCACTCCAAGACCGAGTTCGGGAAGGGTTGCTCAGTTACACTCTATTCCCTACCAGGCTCAGGTGCATGCCCAGTGTCATGTACATATACATATTTGGACGTTCGCCCGTAGGTTGAGGGATGGGTCCGTCCTGTCACGTTTTCTGGTTTTTTAGGTTTTTAAGCTAGGGCTACAGAGGTTGGGTTTGGATCCCATGCAGTTTGGAACCCACTCATTCAGGACTGAGGGGCAACGGTGTCAGTGGGGAAATATTTTGGAGGTTGTTGGGGGGATTGGCGCCAGATATATTGTTAATACATGCTCTGGGTAATGACTTAGGGCTGGTCCCAAAGAGAGTCTTGGTGCAAAGAATGAAGAGGTATTTGGACCAGCTACGGGAGCTAGTCCCAGGTATGGTGATAGTGTGGTCCGAAATGGTTCCGCATTTTCACTGGAGGCATGCTAGGAACCAAGCCACAGTAGGGCAGTGTCGGAGCAAAGTGAACAAGATGATGGCGATTTTTGTCAGGAGAATAGGAAGTATAACGGTGAGGCATCGGGAATTGGAAGGTATGCTTCCTGGGTATTTTGGGCAGGATGGGGTCCATCTACCAGATGTCGGGTATGATCTGCTTATCCTGGGTTTTCAGGAGGGTATTGCCAGGGCCCTGTTTTTGTGTGTTGTGGGGCACTCAGGAGCTTAGGGGGTCAAGTCCTGAGCTATGGCTATAGGTTTAGGGTGATTATGACAGGAGTTTACTTGGTTGCTAGGTTCGAGCTCTTTGGTGGCTCCGAACCTGGTGGTGTAGGGGTGTCTCGGGACACACCTGCAGTTTATCATTGGAAGTGGGGTCGTATGAACGGCCATGTTATGTGTTATGTGTTTTATATATATATATTGTTATATACTGTTTTTTGTTGGGTCATTGCCAGAGGAGATTATGTATGGGGGGATTATGGTTTTAAAATGACGTAGTGGTTGTTGGCAATGACCCTAATTGTTATAATTTATGATATATTTAATAAAGCTGTGGACAAATAATTCCAACTGTAGAAATCGGTGTCTGTAGTTTATTGGGGTCTGGGTAATGGGTTATAGATCTGCTGTGATACGACGGTGCACATGTGAAGTCTTTTCCTGATTTAGAGCCACATTCTACAAGGAACCCTTGTGGGGCAAAAAGGATCCACTTCTCTTGCATCACGTTTTAAATTTTTTAAATATTTTGTTTTTTGCTTATTGCTTTTTTTTTTTTTTTGCACATTGGGTGTACTTTATTTTCAGTATTTGCATTTCAGTATTATGTTTTTGTCAGGTTATTAATTGGCATTTTGGGGGGCTGAAGATAAGATTTATAAGAAATATGGTGCTGAGGGTAAGTATAATTAAATTTTTGCAAGTATTAGTTTTAGTGGGCCACCCTCACTATTAGGTTATTTTGGGGATAGGTAAGGATATAATTTTTTTAAAGAGGTGGCAAGGGAACTCACCACCTTGGGGTGAAACAATGGCATATTTGGGTTTGCGAACAATGGCATACCCACTCTCATATTCTATATTCTAATTAGAGCTCCCACCCATCACCCATTGGTGGATGCCGAGGGAGGACATTAGGTCCCCCCTTAAGTATTATAATTATAGCCCCCTCCTGCTTCTAATGGGTGAGGACTGGGAACAGGGTAAGGACGATAGGTCCCCTCTTAATATTATAGTATCCCCTGCCCGCCACTAATGGGTAGGGTCTGGGGTGGAGACATTATATTCCACTCCTTAATATTATAATAGACTACATCTGTTGCTAATGGGTGTCGGCTGGGTTGGGGACCTAAATCCCACTTTTTAGTTAGTAAACCCCACCCATAAGGATGCCTTCTTCATTTAAAATCTACCACCTAATGGTTACAGGTGGAGGCATGGAGGGAGCACAATTATTTTGCAAGCCTTTCTAGTGACTGGGCAGCAATGACCTCCATAAGGTTTTTTATGAATTATTTTGGTGGCAGCTAGCTAAAAAGCGGTGGCCAGCCGCCACATAGTAAACCCTTGCATTGCCAATGCTGGCTGCTAGCAATGATTGTGGGCAAATAGTACTTGAAGTTCTAATCACTTGCAAAAATCAAGTAAATGATAATTTGCAAATGTACAAATTTTGTTAAAATCAGTGTTTTGTCAATCTTCCAAGTCCTATACTTTGTATAGGGTTCGAGTGCAAAATCCCAAATTTTAATCTGGGCACCAAATTTAACCGGGTGATTGCTGCAGATCCGCTCGGGCTAACCAAACTCTCACCAGGATTTTGACAAAATATTATATTAGGTAATTACATTAATTTGGGTATATTTACTGATGCAGAAACTGGTAAGATTTGGCAAGAGAATGCTAATAATATGGCAAAGTAACTGAACTGGAAAAGATAGCTCAGACACTTTTACCAAAATTTTGCAGTTCTCTTGTTAGCTCTCAGCAATCTCCACTCTAGTCAATGAACCCCTAAGATTGTCAATTAACCTAAAAGTTTATTCAGTATGTGCATCAGATAGGCCAAAAACACAGATTTGTATCTAATATGCCTCAAGGGTTAAGTAGATCAATTGTTGATTTGAGAATAACATTTGTTACATATTTTTTTCCAAATAGCAGTGATGCTGTTAACAAAGAACTCAGGAATAAGGAATAATGGTATTTGAAAAGAAACAGGCATACACATCTATGCATCTTGGGGAGTCACAAGAAGTTTCACAGATGTGATTGCCTTCTTTCTCTCTGAACAGCTCTGCTGAGAAGGTAGCGGATTCTCACATTGTGAAGAGTAAATGCTTTGGGCCCCCTCCAGCATCAAAAGGGACAAAGGCATTCCAAACGGCATCCCGCGTATTAAAGACCAAACCAACAAATTAACAGTGACATAATTGAAGGCGAAAAGAAGGGCAATGGTTTTTTTTTTCTTAAATTTAAATTATATGAGCCTTTCAAAACTTTTGCATCGTCTGCTCCAATATATATGTTTATTCCTGGTGATATCTGGTATAAATCCCAGTTTTCTGATTACTAAAGTACTATTCACACAGTTAGATTACATTTTATAGACAATAAACAACCCTCTTGTTCCACTATTATCTAAACTTACAGCACTCTTAAAATAAAAGGTGTGAACTGTTGAGAATTCAAAATTAATTTCAAGTTTTATGCTTCAATAACCAAAGCTGAAAAAAAATATTTATATCGGCTATATTCTTAGTTTAGCTAATTTGACCAAAATGTAATATTTACTGTGAATTCACTTTTTTTAATATTTCACAATAGTATTCATGTGCTATTGTGAAAAGGAATATAATTTTCAGCATATAGTAAAACAGAGAAATTATACATACATTAGCTATAAGTATCCTATCATATAGAAATTTAATGAAATTCAAACCCTCCCCTCCCCCCTATACCCACTGTTGTCCATAGGGGAGTCGTCGCTCATAGTTTCTATGATGGATCCAACTTCCCCTCACCATTTTTGTTTGATAAAATAATTGTGACTCTACTTCTTGCCAACGAGGGGTCTCTGGTGTTTTCCAGTGTCTGGCAATCGTACATTTTTTTTGTCATTAATATATAGATTGTATAGTCTCGGTTACACTTTGTCAGTTTAGTCAATCCCATAGGTAACAAGAAGATTTCTGGACTGAAAATGAGATTTACCTCACAATAACGTAATATTTTTTCTTTATCATCTCCCAAAAAAATATTGTGGTGGACAGAACCACCACACATGAGGGAAATCTCCCCTACAGGTCCCACATCTCTCGCATAGATCTGATACCGCTGGATACTTAGCCAATATCAAGCAGTGAAAACTTTATTGATACATTTTACTTAGTTTTACAATTTTATTTCTTAATACAGTTTTATTATTTTATATAGTTGGTTCATTTTGGAAGACATGTACAACAGTTCAAATGTTTAACACCTCATGGGAACGAGTGCATATGGTAAAAGTGCACCTATACTGAAGAATCATTTTATAAGCATGTGTATCTATTTAATTCTAATGTGTGGGGTTACAATACATAATTGTGTTGAAGATTTTTTGGCCCTCAACACCCATTATGCACAGCAAGGGTCTGGCTGGGAGTGATTAGAGTTGTGCAACAGTAGAAACATGCAAAAAAAGACAAAGAAAGGGCCTTAGCATGGCCAACATAGGGAACCATTGAGAGGATATTGCGCATGTACGGCAAAACACTGATACTCAATCTGCAATAGACAAACTTACACGTATGCTACTCCAGTATGAACTTGGTGGAAGTTGTAGTCACCTGTAGAATGAGTAAGAAAGATTACAAATAAAGACAAAGAGCTTGTTCATGCTCTAGTAATCTCTCGCGTGCTTTACTGTAACTCTATCCTAATTGGTCTCCCCAGAAGCTGTACTGCCCTCCCTACAATCTGTGATGAATGCTGCTGCCAGGCTGATATTTCTCTCCTCTCACACCTCACCCCTCTGTCATTCCTTACACTGGCTTCCTGTACCCTACAGCTGCCAATTTAAAATATGAACCCTTATCTGTAAAGCTCTAACCAACTCTAGCCCCTCTTGCATTTCTTCACCGATTACCTAGGGACAGAATTACAATATTCTCACTGTCTGCCAAGGGCAAGCTAAACATTTGAACGTGCAACATGAGAGTGAAAATGTATAACCTGTAATGCAATTAACTTGAAAGGAACATTGCAAAGGAATGTGTATTGTCTTCATGAAAGTCAGTGTCTTCCTCTTCATTCTCTTGGCAATGGAAAAGGCACAGCAACAAAATAGAACCTAAATACACAACATTCTTTAAGTGCAATCGGATTGTTACAAGACACGCTGACTAGCTTTGTAGTCCACAATTAGCCAATGGTATGACTGCCCTTTGTGTTAACCAGGCAAACCGCATGAGGAGGTCAATTGGACAAATGACAGTCACATGGTGGAGACATTCACACCTCACAGACATTGATCCGAATCTACTTTCTTTAAAGACATTGTGTTGGCAGGAATTTTTCAAGCTCCATATCCCTTCTCAAAGATTACTGGCATACCTCCTCCAGAAATACCCAGAGCCGGGCTTGTAAATTATAGATCCCCTAAGACAGGGGACGTTGCTGACATAATCACTCACATGAGAACTGAAATGATAAAAACCCAAATGGGATAAATGGTATGGCTAACCACATACACTTTGACTCTTACAACATTTCTATTCTTAATTAGTTTACATATTACTTGATCACATCACCATAAATGTAAAGGCTTGCATAGGCGTGGATTTACATGTTAGGCGTCTGTAGGCACAGAATTCTAAGGTACCCTCTCCCCCTCCCAACAAAATATAAAAAAAAGCAGTTAAACTAACCTTAATTAATGTATTAACTGGACACTGTAGGCAGAAAACATCTAAATTCATGTATTGGTATTTGATACCTGTGTGTACATTTCTGCTTGCTATATATTGTGTTTGGATCTGTGAGTATAGTGAGTGTATGCAGCTACATAAGGTAAAATATTATGTTACAAGTGGGAAGGGTTAAATGGACACTATAGTCACCAAAACATGAAGCAGCTTTGGTGTATAGATCATGTCCCTGCAGTCTCACTGCACAATTTTCTGCTTTGTATGAGTTAAAGCATTTAGTAGCAAAGGATGAAGCCATAGGCACACCTCCCTGCATATGACTTACAGTTGTTTTGTTCACTATGGTGTCTGTTTAATGTTTAAGAGGGGTTAACATCACAGTTAGGTTACCCAGAGAGGTTCGTGTTAAAAGGATTACAAGCTTAGGAGGAGTTATGATTGTAGGTAAGAGATGAGTTAAGCTTAGTGTTGGGGTATAATGGGTGTGTTACTAAGGAAAAGGTGTGTTTAGGTTTTGGGTTAGGGAAAAAGGATGTTTAGAGCATGTGGAGTTTGATTGATAACAAAAGAGCTGTTATACAGTGTGCATCACTCATTGCTATCCCTGCTCCTCCTGCACTCATTTTCAGTGTGGTAGGTGATCAGTGGTAAGTGTTCCCACTAACTTCTTGTCAAGCCCTACACTGGAGCGGCTGGGACAGCATTGAGTTTTACACCCTTTATAACTGTTCCTGCAGCTCTACTATCAAGCATAAAAGGCTGACTGGACTACAGGGACACTGGCCAAGGCTCTTGGGACTTATCTCCCCACACCAGCCCACTTAAGCTCAAAAACAGGCACCTTAAGGACTGAGCACCCCATCCACTATAGGTGCACCTTTTGGAGGTGACCACAGAAAAGCATAAATTGAGGAGAGACTCTGGAAGCATTGCAGTTAGCATGTTAATCCACCATGTTAAAATTAGTGTATGCCCCACCAATATTGGGGTACTGTGACGTAGTGGTGTTCTTAACATGATATGGTCATATGGTGTAATTGAGTCTAATCTGTAGCCTGTAGGCTGATGGAAAATCTGGCCCTGTATCTGCAGTCAATTGGGCTTATTTAGTAAATCAACTGTAATAGTTACCTGGGGATCCGTCCCCCACCCCCACCCCTTTTTAAACTCTGGGGACAGTGATTGAAATACTGCGGCTGAGACTTTAACCCTGTTAGTACCTGCACTGCCTGACACCTATGCCACCTATGCATTGACCTTCATGTGGCCCTTAAGTGGTTAAACAGTTTTAGAAGGCTGTTAGTTGGCTAAACCAATATCAGCTTGGTAGTACAGTTCTGTAGGACTCTAAAACAACAACAAAAACAAAAAGGTCATTACTTGAACAGCATTTTAATGGAATTAAATGCCCTTGTGATATAAATCTGCCCCTGTTATTAAAATGAAGACTTTGCAGATTCACAAAGCCTTGTAATCAATAATAATGAATTGTTACTGGCATTCAAAACTGGGGATGGACATGATCAAACCTTACAGGAAGATTTATGATCTATTTAATTACAGAAAGAGCATATACTTCGTGAAGTGGTCATATACCTTTTATGAAGATCTTGAGTATTTTCTTTGCACAGAAATACCGTATGTTTATTCAGGAAATGTATTTTTTGAGATGGATTTTGTAGTTCTTATTATTTGATGGGAGCTATGCAGAATTAACTTTGTTGCTATTTTAGTATTTTTCTAAAGCACACCAGTACCCCATAGTTCACATCAGTTAATACACAAACAATTGTTTCCTTATCTTTACACATTACGGATAAAGATGGTAAGCTAATAATAACAATCCTTCTGAGAAAGTGTCCCCTGACTAACAACAGAAAAAAAAAGTCAAGGTTTTATTGTATGTATACGTGTATATACCAATTGCTAGACAGAGTCAATGTACTGCGTTCTGTATGTTGTATCAATTGGCCCAGGTAGCAACCTTATAATGTATGCATGTTCATATTAGGGAATCCAGACCAACTCCCATAGCTTTGCACCCCTCCCTTTCATAAATGCCTCCTTCCAGGGTCCTATTTAGCACAGCACTGCTGAGAGTCCCAAGATGAAGGATTTCCCAAGTAATTCAATGAATCTCCAAACATTATGTTGCTAGGATAGGACCTTCCAAAAACAGGGTACGTTGTTGTTGTGGCAGGTTTATGCAATGTATAATGATATACTGTAACTAAATCGCCTTTATTTTTGTCTAAATTAGGTGGGGGTTTTTTTTGTATTTTTAAAGCAACTATTAAATTCTGTGAGCTTTATGCTTATTATGTATGCATGTTTAGGTGAGTGAGGAAATGAGATTTAGTCTAAGTTTATCCAGAAATTTCAAATCATTTGAAAGCTTATCCAAAAACATTAGAAAACAAGGCCATAATCAAGATCTACCTGTGTTCAAACACTGAATCAGCCCCAGCATCCCTGTACGATGCGAGGCAATATCAAAATCTATTTATAAATATTGAGAATGAACTAAAAAAAAAAAATCTGGATTTTATGTTGAGTTGCGTTCATTTACATTTTTATTTCTTAAGCATCTTGGCAGCTGGGAAAAAAAGATGAGCTTTAAAAAAAATAAAAAATAAAAGAATAAAGAAAAGGACCATGATTGATGAAAGTAGCTTCACGTTCTTAGAGTGTGGCAAGGTTCCAAAAGTCAAGGATGATCATTTTTTCCAAAGCAACGTAGGATGGTTGGTGGCCCGTTGACAATAATGTTGTGAATGTTAAACATCAGAGTTGACACTAATAACATAATGGTACCAATTTGCCAGTCAGCATTGCACGACGTTCTCCTTCTCGTGGCTTTGCACAAGGCCAAGCAGCTTACCCTTTGTAAATATTCCCATGAAACCATCTTAATGCCATTTGGAAAGAAAACAATGTCAGCTATAATGATATCATGCAGATGTGCTTCCCAAGTCAGGGGTTGATCAATCATCCACGATTTTTATTCTGCCAGGTCTTTATGTAAAACAGGAACACAAATATTGAATAGGGACCAGATAATGATATTTGAATATCTTCCTTTTTCTGAATGGATAGTGACAGTATCTTACAGTAATTTCATTTTTCACGCACATGGTTATTCAGCAAACTGTGAATTGCCAGGAAAAGGAGTTTAAAATTGTAGGCAAAAACAGACAAATTACAAACATTCAACAACTTACCTATGCTCCTAGCTTGGCTATTTTGGCCTAAGTATTGTAATTCTCTGGTAAATTAGCGACAGTTCAAAGTTTAGTGAATAGTAAAGAACGTGTCTTTCTCTGCAGAGGAACTAGTTGCTGGCTTGTATGTTTGTGAAGAATGTGCCATTTGTTGGCTTTTGTAGAAATGCAGTTGTGTTACTCAATTTGCTGAAGCCCGCACCAGACAGAGAAGATGGTTAACAATACATTACTTGACCTTTTAAAGCAGCAGTAGTCTAAATTAGACCAAAATACACATAAACATAGCCCTTGAGTCTATATTGTTGTAGTTTTAGGTTTTCTTTCATATTTTATTTAAGATGTCGATTTGGATTGAAGAAGAGACTCTTGTAAGAAGCAAGCACTTAAATTACTAATTATTTATCCTGGTTATTGTTATATTGTTTTATCCTGGTTATTGTTACCACCCCAGTACACCTATACACCAATAAATGAGTGTAAGGAGGGCAATCTATTAATATGACCATGGATAATATGACCATTGAAAATATTATTTTTAGAAAAGCCAAGATAATAACCAGGATAAAAATGTAGTAATTTAACACTTACCTAATACAAAAGATATATTTAACACCAATGTTATTAATCATAAAGGCGTCCCCCTAAATCTGTAGGTGAAAAGAGTAGAATAGTCAAAGTGATCCAATTAGGCGCAATGTAAAATTCTCTAATAAAAAATAGTGCCTGTCCTCATACATCAAACACATGGGAGTTAAAGGGACACTCCAGACCCCTAAAGCACTTTAATTTGATTGTATTCCATAAAGTAAAATAAAAAATAAAAACCATGAAATAACAAAATCACAATCTTAGCATATGCATACTGTACACAACACACCACAACAAAAACACACAAGATAACGGTTTCATGAAAATACACTTACGGAGACAATAAGTAGTACACCTGACTGCATGGAAATCTTTGCCTTCATGGTTATAAGATGTAAGTTGCGAGACCTGTGTGTCTCTTCCTTTCTGATACGTTACCAAACCTGCGTGTCTAAACCTCTTACAGTTAAAACGTAATATCTTATCTCCTAAATTATGTGCGAGACCTGCGAGTCTCAAATCCTTGCCATGATATATGATTATACGTTAAACCAATCAAAAACTATATTTACAAAAAATAAGTCATTTTGATATATGATTCAGGTTGTGAAATTAGCTCTGATTTCATAATCATCATCCTTTGGAGGAATGCTTAAAGATCTAATGCAACGTAATAGCGAAACAAAATAGGATTATAGATTAAACACAGTACAATGATATGATATGCAGATTAGTTCTCTTACATTCCCTAGATCACAGAAACGATGGTAGCTCTTTTATTGCACAGTTTTCTCCTGAAAAGATTTATTGCTTTGAATCTTCTGATGTTGTTGGTCATTCTCTTTCTGTTGTGGTTACTATAATCACTTAATGATTCAAGTCCCATATTTTTTTGTATTCTCACATTACAGTGCATCAGTCAAATGCACGTGAAGGAACACATGCAAGCAGAACAATGTAGATAACTTATAGAAGTAGAAAGTGCACATGCAACGTGAGAAGTTTTACAATTATAAACAGTAGACACGTGCAATTTGTTTTGTTCCGAATGTCAATTCGGATGCATTTCGGACATTCGGATACTTCCTAATGTCCGAATAGCTGAATTGCCGAATTTCCGAAGTGCCGAAGTTACGAAGTTGCCGAAGCGTTGAAGTGCTGAAGTTCCGAAGCACAGTATTACCGAAGTACTAATATACCTACCCAGTGGAAGAATGAAGAATGTTACACTGTATACAAGTTTAAATAAAAAGTATACAAACACAGCCAGGATTCAGCTATAAGCATTTGCAACACTTACAATCGAGTAACACACATTCATATAAAATGTAACTTACTTAGCCAGTCAATGGAATGACAGGAATGAATAAGTAGAATTAGGGAGCTATCTACTAAAAGGCTGAAAGACCTAAATTGGTCTTTCAGCCAAATTTACTAATACTAAGTAAAGATTACTTAGTATTAGTAAATTATGCCCCTACTCACTATACCCAGGCATGGGGCATGTCTAGTAAACAGTGAGCAGTCTGTGGCTGCTCACTGTTAAACAAAAATAAAGTGTCCCCTCTCCCGAGCCCCCACACGTTCCGCGCGAGTGGAGGCTTCTAACCTGAAGGGACTACCTATTGCCCCCCCCATCCCCCACCCCTGAACGGTGGATGGGGGCCCTAAAGTAAAATAAGGGGGGGACCCATTGTCCTCCCCCTGACCCCCACCCCTGAATGGCGGGTGGGGGAACTAAAGTAAAATAATGGGGGGCCTATTGTCCTCCCTCCGGCCCCCACCCCTAAGTGGGGGCCCTAAATACCAATAAGGGGGGACCTATTGTCCTCCCCCTGGCCCCCACCCCCTGAGTGGTGGGTAGGGGCCCTAAATAAAAATGTAACCTCAGGGGTGGGGGCAAGGGGGAGGACAATAGGTCCCCCCTTTATTCTAATTTAGGCCCTCAATTAGAATAAGGGGGGGACCTATTGTCCTCCCCCCGGCCCCAACCCCTGAGGGGCGGGTGGGGGCCCGAAAGTAAAATAATGGGGGGGGACCTATTGTCCTCCTCCCCGGCCCCCACCCTGAGCGGCAGGTGGGGGCCTAAATTAGAATAAGGGGGGGACCTATTGTCCCCCCCAGCCCCCACTCCTATGCGGTGGGTGGGGGCCTTAAATACCAATAAGGGGGGGACCTATTGTTCTCCTCCCTGGCCCCACCCCTGAGCGGTGGTTGGGGGCCTTAAATTAGAATAAAAGGGGGGGACCTAATGTCCTTCCCCCTTGCCCCCACCCCTGAGCGGTGGGTGGGGGCCCTAAATACCAATAAGGGGGAGACCTATTGTCCTCCACTCTGGCCCCCACCCCTGAGCGGTGGGTGGGGGCTCTAAATAAAAATGTAACCCCCCAGGTGACTAAGGGTCCCCAAATCTCAGGGGTGGGGACCGGGGGGGAGGACAATAGGTCACCCCCTTTATTCTAATTTAGGTCCCCCAACCACCACTCAGGGGTGGGGGCCAGAGGGAAGGACAATAGGTCCCCCCCTTTATTCTAATTTAGGGCCCCCAACCACCGCTCAGGGGTGGGGCTGGGGGGAGGACAAGGGGTCCCCTCCTTGAAGTAATTTAGGGACCCCACCCACCGCCCAGGGTCCCCACCCTCGTTTTTCTGATTTACAGCCCCCACCCGCCGCTCAGGGGTGGGTGCCGGGGGGGGCAATAGGTCCCCCCCTTCAGTTTAAAAGCCCCCACTCGGGCGGCACGGGTGGGGGCTAGGGAGGGGGGATAGGTTTTTTTTTGGTTTGTTTTTTAACAGTGTTAAATAGACATGCCCCTACTCAAGGTATAGCGAGTAGGAGCAGAATTCACTAATACTGAGTGATTTTTACTTAGTATTAGTAAATTTGGCTGAAAGACCAATTTAGGTCTTTCAGCCTTTTGGTAGATAACTCCCTAATACCGTGGGAATTAGGGAGTTATCTACTAAGCAGCTGCAAGAGAAGTGTTGAAGTCCCGAAATTCTGAAGTGCCGAACTGAAGTGCCGAACTGAAGTCCCAAAGTTCCAAAGTTCCAAATTGCCGAAGTCCCGAATTTCGGAATGCTGAATAGCCAATAACCAAATCCCCAGATAGGTAAGCTGCAGTCCAGCAACTTAATGGTGTCCAACCAATTCCTCGATCAGGGAATAGCCAATCATCTCGTTTCTGGATTCATTCAGGCTAGCTGTGGTTCCGATGGGTGCTGGAGGCTGCTTCACTTTGGTTTTTTAATGAAAGGTTCAACCAATGTCAATAGCGTGCAGGCTGGAGAATGTCTGCGCACATTGCACCATGCCAAAGAGACTGTTTGTAATATTCTGTCATGAATCGGCAGGGTCACCCAGTAACTCCCAACTGCTGTGATTTAGCTTGGGAAATCTCAGCGACCTTTGGCATCGATAAGTCAGGAGGATCTGTGGCGGATGATGGAGTTCAGGATCGGGCTTTTTAGTCAGCATACTCTATGGCATCACAGACCCAGTGCGTAGGCTTAATTTAGCACCAAAATTTGTTGCATAGGTCATCAAAACCGGCAAGACAAACTGCTTTTGCAGTATTTTAAGCAAAAATAACTGATTTTGAAAAGTTCATCATCTTAGGGATAATCTTGTCTATTTAGCCTGGATTTTTCAAATGTTTATTTTAATTCCCTGTAATTCACAGTTTAGTGAATAAACTCAATAGTAAAGTAACCTAAATAAAACGTGTCACCAACACCCATTCCTCAGCAGCCAGTGAAATTTCATTTTTTTTTTTTCCTAATAAAATTTTCAGATAGGTTAATGGTGGTCTAGAGGTAGATTCTCATATGTTGTAGAGTTTGAACTCCCATGATTCTTTATTAGCTTTAAGCTTTAAAATTAACATGAAAGTTCTGTAGCAGCTGGGGATCTATTAATTGGCCACCCATGGGCCATGGCATAATTATTATTATTATTATTGCCATTTATATAGCGCCAACAGATTCTGTAGCGCTTACTGTAATGTATGCATTATTTTAAAAAAAAAATGGAATAAGGATGTGTCTCATACCAATACCACAATCACTGACCAACAAGAAGTAAAAATGTAATTTATTATCATCATTTATATAGAGCCAACATATTCCACAGTGCTATACAATTATACAATGGGGATATATGACAACAAGTAATTTACATACAGAATCAAACAGAGAAAAGAGGTCAAGAAGACCCTGCTTAAACTATCTTATATTCTATAAGAGAAGTGTAAAGACACACAAGAAAAATAACAGCATGTCAAAGAGAGTAGGGATTAATGGATACGATCATACTCAGACACATGTACTACGTGTCAAAAAAAAGTCATATGTTTGTAGTGATGCAAAATTAATTTATTGTACACTTATGAAAAAAAAAGGATAATTACAAAAAAATACTATTGCCAAAATATACAGGATGGTGCGCACTCTGAAATTTCATCTGATATACAATAGCTTATAGAAAAAAAGTTGATAGGCTTTTGATAAATTGATGTACAATTGATAGTCTGATCAGACAAAAAGTGTTCTTATGTATTAAAAGAACAAAAAAGGGAAAAAATAAATAAAAAATGAACAAGTTGAAAAAATGAAAAAGTTGGAATAAATTAGAAAAAAAGGGAAAAAGGAAAAAAGTAGCTTTTTTTTCAATTAGTAGAACAGTGTTGTGAGTGAAAGACTGGTTGGATCTCACCATGAGTCACTGTGGATGTAAATATAGGGTGCGTAACAGAGGCCAATCACATGTTGGTGAGTATAGCACAGACCGGTGAGGTTCCCTGTAGTCTTAAATGAGGAAAAGAGGTTTCTGGGTAAATAGTAATATCCAGTTCCCGTCCGGTCTGGTCTCCGCCTCCTTCTTGTGAAGCCTGGGCTGCACGCTCGGGTCACAGATGTCCCTTCGAAGGCCCTGGTTGCAGAGATACAGAAGCTATGTATTTATACCCAATAATGGCGGCGGCCGGTCATATTTGCTGTGTGGCCCACCTTAAAACATGACCAGATGGTGAAGCGGTAATGCCCCGTCAGGCGCTCCAGCATCACCCATGGTGACGTCATTAAAATTAACTTTATTAGTCTAAAACAAAACAAACAGTAGGAGAAAATTCTGTGTAGTTCTATCTGTATGTTGCACATAGTTGAACAGTTGAACAGGTCATGCTTGGGGACGGGCCACGCCAAAAGTATGACCAGCCACCGCCATTCATAGAGTGAGCTGGGCTATGGTGTTGAGGGAACTGATGAGGGTAGTGAATGAGAAAACTGTCACCCAGGAAGATTGTAAGTTTTCCTATAATAGATGGAAACCTACTTATTAGAATCACTATAAGCACCAAAACAACTTTAGCTTAATGAAGCCATTTTAGTGTAGATAATGCCTCTGCAGTCTCGCTGATCAATTATCTGCCTTTTAGGAGTTAAATAATTTTGTTTATGCAGCCCTAGCCACACCTCCCTGCATGTGACCAACACAGTCTTCCAACATACTTCCTGTGAAGAGAGATCTAATGTTTAAACTTCCTTTATTGCGCTGTCTATTTTTTTAAAATGCCTTATCTCCTGTTCTGTTAATGTTCTGCTACAACCTGTAGGAGTCTCCTGTATGTTAAAGTTTAATTAACAAAGCAAGAGATAAATCCATCTAAACTGAACACATTCTGCTGTCACATCTCAATAAAAATGAAACCATGTTTTCATACAGTCTGTGTGAGTCACAGGCAGGGGATGTGTGGCTACGGCTGCATAAACAGAAGCAAAAGTTATTTAACTCCTAAATGGCAGAGAATTGACAAATGAGACTGCAGTGGCAGGTTACACTAAAGTTGTTTTGGTGCTTAGAGTATCCCTTTAATAAAGTGTCTATACAGTAGCCTGAGTAATATAGCTTATGATAGTTTAGCTCTTTGCATTAGGGAATTTTATACTTTACGTGTGTTCCTCTAGTAAAGGTTCACATAATATCAAGGGCTATCCCATTTACTACTACAGTATCAAATATCTACGTAAAACTCTATACTGCCAAAGAGTTCTTCTTTAGTAAATCAGATCTCTCTGGAGTTAAGACTAGAATTTGAATAACATTCTGGATCTGCTCTGTGTACTGATAAAATGTAAAATGAGCACAAATGAACTTTTAATCACAAAGTTTTCTTTCTTCATCCTATTTCTGATAGGTAGACCAAGCACAAAGGTATTAATACAAAAGTGAATATCACAAAGGGTGATATGTATTATAAAGGTTACATCGTGAGCTAAAAATAGAAAAGAAAATTCAAAAAAAGTTCTGTGTTCTTGATTTTTTTACCGGCAATTCACTGCCAATAATATATTGATTGGTTATTCAAGGAACAACAGAAACATATATCAATATATAGTCAATATAGCTTGGTTTGTTGAACAGTGGTCAAATGAGGGTCAAAACATCGTAAAAACTATTAACCTCTTACAATAAAATTGTACTATTTTGCCTTCGTCATGGTTGGAAAATTTGGTTTTACATAGAATTTTACAAAGTGTTTTAAACATAATATTTGATCAAACTGCAGTTTAAAAAAATAATCTTAGTCAAGAGCTTTTCACAAAGCACTATGTCAAACAATTCATGTTGTCATTTTGTTTGTTGCAGTCTCTTGAAGACAATGTAACACTTTTGTATAAAACAATGATAAAAAAACATTCCCTTTTTGGAGAAGGAGCAAATATGTCTGAGGCACGTTATTGTAATGATGCAACTGAAAAGCAGACATTTAGCTCTAATTCAAGGGGTTGAACAAATTTATTGTATAAAAGGTTTAGGAATTGCAACCATTTTCATACACAGTCCCCTTATTTCAGGGGCTCAGACATAATTGCACAAATGAACACAATCATAAATAAAATGTTAAAATGTAATACTTTGCCTGTAAGTCTTTGCAGGCAATGACTGCTTTAAGTTTGGGACACATGGACATCACCAAATGCTGGGTTTCTTCCTTTGTGATGTTTTGTCAGACCTTTACTACAGCTGTCTTCAGTTGTTGTTTGTTTCTGCCTTAAGTTTTGTCTTCAGCAAGTGAAATGCATGCTCCATTAGGTTGAGCTCAGGTGATTGACACAGCCATTGCAGAATATATCACTTCTTTGCCCTAAAACCCTGCTGGGTTGCTTTTGCAATATGTTTTAGGTCAGAGCGCCCAAAATAAAGCTGAAAAAAGAAAAACCCAACGCCAAAACAAAAATTAATCTTCACCCAGTGAAGGCACCGCGCAGACTGAGCCCTGCAGGGGAGGGAAAGGCTTATAAAGCCTTCCTACGCCCTGCAATTTGACTCAGAGCACTCTGATTGATTACAAGCCAACCAATCAGAGTGCTCTGACAGGTATATAAAGAGACTGACAGGTAAGTCTCTACATTTACCTGTCACAGCACTCTGATTGGTTGGCTTGGAATCCAACCAATCAGAGTGCTCTGCGGCATTTTACACAGCGTGGGAGCTCTTTGGAATTTTTCCACACTGTGTAAAATGACTCACAGCACTCTGATTGGTTGACTTGGCCCATGCGAGTAAGGTCATGCGAGAGGATTTAACCTCCCATTTATTAATATGGGGATCATAGTGACCCCCATAGGTTTTAATGCAGGGGTGGGAGGGGTAGGAATTAATATTATTTTTAACAAGGAGGGAGCTAGTAGTGCTGCCGACTCCCTCCTTGCTTTTTTTTTTGAGCATGCGTAGTGGTATTTTCATCCTAATGGACTAAAATTAATTCTTTGTTACCAAATTTCGGCCAAAAAACAAAGGGTTTATGGACGAATTTATGAATGGATGAATGAAAATTTTATTTAGTACGAAATCATTCGTACAAAACAAAAATTTCACTGCTGCACATGTCTAAGGAGAACCCTCTATTGTGTCTCTATTCCTCTCCATTCAAATCATACTGTAAGCTCTACAAGACCTTCTATCCTCGTAGAGTTATTGTCTCCAGTATAATGAGCTCTCAAAGTGTTGTTAGCAGTACATACATAAAATATTTCAAAATACACTGATCAGCCACAACATTAAAGCGGCACTGTCGATCACCCTTACCCCTGAAAAGTGATAGACTCTTTATGAAATACTCATTATGAAGTTTTTTTCAATTTCACTGAAATTCTAATTTCTAAGTCAAGAGATATACAGACTACTTTGTCTCTGTATTTCTCCTCCACCTGACTTTCTTTGACACATAGCGGTTTCTAATTATCAGTGACAACTGCAGGGAATTGGCTGTGTCTATGGAGGGTCCCGTGGGATCCTCCATAGACCTCAATGCTGTACTCATGAGCACATTAGATATGGTGGACTACATTACCCCTGATGCTTTGCCAGCATTATGACTGTAAGGGCATTATAGGAGATGTAATCCACAGCATCTGGATTGCCAAATATTGCCTACCCCTGTACTATTATGCTGCACATAATACTTCCACCCAGAGTCGTACGTAGCTACCAGGAAAATGAATTCACTAACTGCAGTAGTTAGACATGAATACCGAAATCAGTGAATCACTGGGATTAAAAAGAGAAAGCAACAATTGCACTTCCTCATTTTCTCAAACTCAGGTCTCTAATCCTTAGTAAATCTTTTTGATAGTTAAACATCTTGAGTTGGTACCTTGCTTCACATTGATCTTAAAATTGTGACACTACAGGTCTTACTAGAATTTCTTACATAGGTGAAAGGCATCTAAAACCTGTTGTTTCTAGATAGTGATGATGAACAGACTCGAGGAGAAAATGTTTGTCTGGTGAGTAAATTACATATTGCTGGTGACATATGAAATAGAAGATCTGAAGATTCTCTGCTCTTTGTTTTGATATCTTGATATTATGGTCTTCATTGAGGCCTTTAGCTTTTCAGTCTAATTGCTCCCAGGCCGAGCCCATGATCACAGTCCTTGGAGACTCAGACAAAAGACAAAGGCAGCTAGTTTCTTCAAAATGGCATTAAATAGCTTTGGAGTGTCAAACGTATCAAAACCTTAAACAGAGTAACAGATCATTTTAAGGAATCATTGCAGAACAAAGCTGGAGTCTGTTATGAATTTTGCATTAACATTTGGGTGTCTCTGCATTGGATACTTTTAATTCAATACAAACTTAATAAAAAGCCAGAATACATATACTGTCCTCTTTTACTATATTAATGTAATATGAGGCAAAACTTCTCATTATTATAAAACATATGCACTGAATTTGTCAAGAGACACTCCAGGTGTAGTGGTTATGGTGTTGGGAGTTGTCCCTTTAATTAGTATTTTCCCAAATGTTGAATGAGTAAAACATCACACTGGAACCAGTAGAGTTGATCAAAGAAACACGTTTTATTATAGGTTTTTTTTGCAATCATTGCTATAGATATCATTAACTTTTTTTGAATCAACACAAAAACATATGTGAGAAAGGCTGAGCATGATAGACACAAGTCTTTTTTTCAGCCTATATAACTGTGAGCAACTAACTGTAACTTTGACCTGAAACAGAACTAAAACACACAGTGATAAACACATTATTTAAACATTATTAAATTAATATTGGTGATTAGGTAAATCCCAGGCAATCGATTCATTCAGACGTAGATTAAAAGGATTTGATTTGTTCAAACCAGCTGAATCGCGTTAATTCACAGGTCTAGTATTTTGCTCTCCAATCAAAGTTCCCTCTTTTAAAGCTTTACATATTATATTCAAATTCCTACAGGAACACTGTCTCCCTACATGAGCCCATTAGGGTGTAAACCTGACATTTCTTTACCAAGCAATGATGTTTCTTGCCAAAGACAGTTGCGTAGCTAATGCCTAAGTAATCGGTAACCTAGACAGATGCAACCTAACATTGGCAAATGAGGTGTAAGATCCAGAGATACTATCAGACCAACCTGGAGACACAGACTGGATCATTAGGCAGAAATGACATATTAAACAAGTTCAATCTTGTGTTCGTTGTCCAGCATCACACCACAATATTGTGACTAGGGGATTTAAAACAAATGATGGTAGGAGTAGTATCTACTTCTATGAGAAGCCTGTGATTGGACCGCGCAGGACCCCAGTGATGCAAGGAAGGGCACTGAAGGGCAGCCCCGAGAGCTTTGCCTGGTGCTGGATTCAAGAAAAGTAAAACCTTTTTATTTCAGGATTTACTACGAATTAAGAGGGGGGACCTTCTTCACAATGCCCTGTAGGGTATATTACACCGGAAAGGTCCCCCTCTCAATAGGGTTATAATAACCCTTAAAAGCACAGAGATGGGGATGTAAAGGAGCAAAAGACATGCATGTACTAATATAATTATGTGTTTGCCCAAGTGGCTTCTTCATCTAATGTAAGTATCTTGACTTCCATCAATGCAGCCCAGGCAGTACTGTTAGTGACTAAGCTTTATGTATACAGCTAATTTGAGCTGATATTGTAGGTGGGGCAGATGATACATGCTTAAAGCTTCAGAATGTTGCAAAAACCCTTTACTTGGTAAATATATTCAGAAATGAACATGCAAAAATACAGCATATCAGAAAAAGCAACAGCTGTCAAATGCATTATAGTTGTGCTGGTGCCAAATAGTTTCTTCTAAGTCTAATGGGAAATATGGTTCCCAAATAAATCCGCTAATAGGTTTAGCCATCACTGGCCTAATGATACCTTTTCTAGTCTTTTATTTGATGTAAGTAGTCTGTATTGTAAGCATGACGCTACAATTATTTTTATTAATTTAAAAAGGTAAAGTAACATATTGAATAGAATTATTTCTGTAGCAGAAAGAAATAAGTGCAATCATATTTAAACGCAGCTCATCACGAGAGCACTCAAAGAGTCTGAAAGCCGTACTAGCCCATTTCAGCAATTCACATGTTCCATTTGATGGAGTGAAAAATTAGTTAAGTGTATTAACTTATCTTAAATAAGCAATTCACATTCATACACACAAATCATTATTTTGCATCGACACAGAGACAGCAATATGTTAAAACGTGTATTGTCAATGTATTCCTCCACTGCAACATGATTTTAAATCAATTCCACTTTCCCAACCATTCATCACTCCTTGACGGACTTCAGCATCAGAAAGACTATTCCTTCAAAATGATTAGGGCACTTTAAGGTTATGGATCAAATCTGCTGAGATGGACCAACAATCTCCTTCGTGCAATAAATGTAATGTAACGCTGAAAATAATATCACATACTATTAAAAAAAAAAGAAAAACATTCAAACCTCAACTTTTATATATGACAGGGCGCTACTTAAATGAGATTCCAACTGGATCTTAACACCATTAATGGAATGTTCACTAACTTTAATTTGAACACATTTGATAAACGTCTCATGTATTGCAAATGTAGCAGAACATTCACGCATTTGTAGTCAAGAGAGGACACCTTGTTCAAGGACTAATCCCACCCTGGACTATGCACCATGTGAGTCCATTATACATTCAGTAAGACTGCTAAACATGCAATGCTTTGTTACGACTCCATAAGCAAAAAGAGTTAATACTCTAATAGTGGTTAGTTTAACCCTTTAAAACATCAGACAATTAGGGAGAGGCCAAGGAAATCACCTCAATGACATTTCAGAGAAAACCATTTAAATGGAAATAGGACGGGCACAAACGAGAAACAGCAAACAAAACAAAAAATAGCACTGTAGATTATAGAAAACGACTGCCTTGATTTTCATTGCTTCTTCATTATTATCTTCTTGGATTCTGCTTCAGCTCAGCCTCAGCTACAAAGAAAATAATCTGATGCAATAAATCACATAAAAGTGATTACTCTTAGTACATGGATTATAGAAACATGCTCATAGGTGCAATTAAATTGTCATACAGTAATCCATTGTTAACTTTACAGACTGTGATTATCTTCTAAATGCATGGCAAAGAAAACAATATGATGCTATATGTCACCTAAACCTGATTACATGTAGTATATGGATTACAGCAACATGCCTAAATGTGCAATTAGATTGTCGTACAGTAATTATTTACTACCTTTACAGACTGTGATTATCTAAATGCACTGCAAAGCAAACAATGCAAATGCCCTTCACATCAATTCAACTAGTGAATGAATACACTCTCTAACAATGTGTACTTAAAAGCACAACTCATACGTTAGAAACATTCCAAACTACCGAAGAACCATTCTCTCTCAACCTTTTGTTACAATTAAGTTGGTAGGTATCTCCCCAAGATCCAACAGAGTCACCTCCTTGTAAGTGACAGTGTAATAAGAATTTTGGAAATCAATTGTATATGATAATATATAATGGCCAGAAGATAATACTTTTCATGAATGCTTAAAATTCCAAACTAGTCAAGCCTTAAAGTTACTCACTACTACAAACCAGGAGGGTACCTGGTACCTGGTACCTAAGGAGAATATCTATTTGCCTGAGCTAAATTTACATTCTCCAATAGCTAATGGTAAGTAGAAATGTCATGCCTTGCTCTCCAGAACTGATCTATACAGTTCTGTCACGTGCCTTTTTTCACCATGACAAGTCTACATATAATGTTGTAACCACTCCTATGTTCCTCAATAAAGCTAAAGCAACTCTATCACCTCCTGGGAACTTGGGGAAGACCCCCGATGGTGAAATCACTGCTTTGGGTGTGGTGGACCAAGGATGCATCTATAATGAGTTATACTTAACAGATGCTGTCCCCTACATGCTCCACCATCTTCAGGAACTCACGCCAGCGGGTAAGAGTACAACACTGATGTCTATGGAAGGTCCAGCAAGACTGCAGGAACCTCGATAGGTATTATATCATGATAAGCAAGCAAGGGAAGTGACACATTTTGATGCAGCCAGCTCTGCCTATTGTCAAGTTTTGTCAAGGAAGAGATTTACCATTCGACAAAGTAGTCCCTACTTGATCTTATGATATCTTTTAACTGCGATGGGATTTCAGTGAAATTCTAATGCAGTCTTAATGAGCATTTCATAAAAAAACATTTCTGGGCCTTGATTTAATATTTTTAGAGAAGCTTTTCAAATGATTTAATATTTTTGGATTAACTTTTGAAAAAAGGTTTAATATTATGAAAAACGATATTCATTTTGCAATATTTTTTATGTCTTGATATATTTTTCATATGTGATACACTTTATGATATTTAAATATTATGAAACCAGTGGTAAATATTTCCAGTAGTAAATATGTATTTTATGTATAATATTACTACATGTGAGTTAAGATGACTTTAACGTTCCAGTTTAAGAAGTATTAAACATGATATGTGATGCTACTATATATTTTGTTTAATTGTTTCCTAACAGTTCTTATATTACACTCTTAGCCAGAGTACTTCTGATTTTCAAAATCATTATTGGTAAATGTATATATTTACACAAAATGATACAGATGTATAGAATCCTTCCTATGGGCTTAAAACCAAGTGTTTTTCAAAAGGTGGTTTGCAATCTAAAGAGATACTGTGCAGTGAAAAATGGTAACAGGGAGTTAATATACTTGATAGAATGATAAAAAGATGATATCCATTTAGTAGTGTTAATATGATCAGTAACTACAAATAATCAAACAGAAAATATGTTTGATAGGAGCAAGAATTTTTGATTCTATTGTTTATGGTTCTATTGAACCTGGCTTACCTCTGTGATAATATTAATGTTACCCATGGGTATAGCAACTGGGGGTTGGGGGTGGGGGGTAGGTTTTAAGACCATATACTTCACTGCTTGAACATAAGAAAAACAAACTATATATTTTAAAAGAATGTGTTATACTGTTCTACTAATAGACTCTCTAGTGATAATATATAATTTTGCCTGTAGAACACAGTATGGTTTAAAGGGACACTATAGTCACCCAGACCACTTCAGCTCTATGAAGTTGCCTGGGTGCCAGGCCCCTCCCTATGTTAACATTGCAGGGTTAAGCCAGCCTCTAGTGGCTGTCTTCCAGACAGCCACTAGAGGTGCATCTGCGACACTGGAGGCATATTATGCCTCCATCACGCAGAGCGTCCATAGGAAAGCATTGAAAAATGCTTTCCTATTGAAAGCTTGAATGCGCGCGCGGCACTTGCCGCACATGCACATTCAGCTCCGCTGACGTCGGCAGAGGGAGCTGATGTCGGCGGGGGAGGAGAGGTCACCAGCGCCAAAGGAGCCCGGTGCTGGAAAAAGGTTCGCTGCTGAAGGGACCCTGAGGGTGGGGGCACCCTCAGGTCACTATAGTGTCAAAAAAAACGCTTAGTTTTCCTGACACTATAGTGATCCTTTAATGTGTGCTCCCTGAGTGGGCCTATAGTTATTATGAAAGGCTCTCCCACCCAGATTTTCTTTGGTCTCTATGATGATGTACCCACAACTCCCAGGCCTCACCTTACACTCCCAGAACCAACAATACAGGAGCTCTGCATTTAACATCCTGCACCAACTCCCACAACTTCCAGTTACTGACTGAAGCATGGAAGATACTTCACCTCATTTATTCTTGCATTGCTACCATATTATCATGTGTTACTATAGAATTGTTTGGAATTATACCTGTAGTTTTCCACTGTAGTTTCCATTATTGTCATTTAATGTTTCTGACCAATATTTCAAGTACACGGTTATTAATATTTTGGGTGTTAGAATTTGGTTGCTACATTTTTCAATTGTATACAACACATGGCTACTCTACCCTCTCCCCTCTCCCTTTTTTCCCTATGCTCTTTCTGGCTGTAAATACCTTCATATAACTGTTACATCTCCATCTCTGTTCTTCAGGCCTTACCTTACACTCCCAGAACCAACAATATAAGAGCTCTGCATTTATCCTCAGCACTACCCACCCACCCACCCTCCCCTCCTACCGCCTACCCAGGTTCCCCCTAAATTTATAGCATGCTCTTCCAACTGTTTAAGATTCTCACTTAATTACCTCTTCATTCCCTTTACATTTTACCAATAGCTGCAATTCTCTGTGAACTTCTTTTAGCCATCACTTCCAAATTTCCCCTGCTACCTCTTGTCTCAAATTCCCACTGTATCCTTTAGATTGTAAAATTTTTAGCGGATGGAAAGTGGCATCACCACAACAAACTGTGTACCCACCATCATAAACCTAGCTTGTGCTGATACATTTATTTATCTGTTTTGGGGTTTTTGTAATACAAAGAAAATTGAATTTATAGCTAGCCTATGCTGACTATGCTCAATTTAATGTGGAACACCAGTATTGCTTCTTTGTCATGACTCAACTCCAGCCCAGCCTCACTCCCATCATAATTTCATACCTCCTGTAGGGGTAGAAAAGTGAGTTTAAAAAAAAAAGTGCATTTTAGGAGTAATTACAGAAGGTGAAAAGTGTCAGTTTTCTACTATTTGTCACTTGGGATATGAAATTTTTACCAATCCCAATTACAGAGTAGTAGATGTATAATTATGTGCAAGATGTATAAATAGGTATATTTCTAGGGCAACATTCTAAAAGTTGTTATTCACATCAATCCTTATTTCCATGATAACTGACCCATGTTAAGAGCTTAGTTCCAAAAAGTTTTTTAACCCTCTAATAATTCTATTAGAATATCTGTCTGTACAGTTTTCAAGTGAGAAAATGCACACAAACAAAATATGTGCACAACGTATGTAAAACCAGCTTTAACTAGTAAGAAACTAGCATTCAGGTATCAATGACTCATTAGTTGGGATGTCAAAGGCACTTTTGTCTTCTGCCAAGAAATTCCATTATCATCATCAATAGTGAACAAATTCTATGCTTGTCATTGACCCTGGTTGAAGAAAGAGCACTGACAATCGTTCCTCGAAAGTTAAGACACATGTTTATCATTATAAGTATTGATATCTTCCCAATCAGTGCAACTATTTACCCTAAAGCTTGCTTGGCTGTACGCACACATCTGAGATTATTTAATCAATATGAATAATAGCAAGCACAGACTGCAAAGCACATTCTCTACTCATTTTTTCTATATTACTTTTCTTAATTGTATTATTTTTAATTTAAAAAAATAATAATTTTGGGCTGATGCTAAAGCTGATTCTTTTTAATACTCAAAATGTAAAGACTTACAGCAATGTATATTTATATATGGACATTTATTTATATTTCGGAATAAAAAGGTGCAGCCTTATTCTTACAGTTGATAAACTGTGTCAAAGTGTCCACACAAAAATAGTCTCAAGTTACAAGATGGAGTTTCTTTTTCAATTTTGAATTTTATTTGATTTGATTCATGGTACCAGAAAATACTAAAACACCAATAATGCAGATAGTACTGATGAAAACCTTCAATTTAGATAAAGCACAGGATTCGAAGTCCAAATTTCCCAGTTATCAGTAAACTCTGTTGTAGCCAAGCTCCATTGTAGCCAAGCACATCAAATGATATATCCCACACTTGTGTTATTACAACTGGACAATATCCTAGCCAGGATTCTTGTCTGGTGCTTATGGGGGCCTAATACTGATAATCTGTCTAGGACCCTGTAAGATCCAGATATTACAGTTCCCTAAATATATATAGGAAATCTTAAAGGGACACTGTAGGCACCCAAACCACTTCAGCACATTGAAGTGGTGTTGGTGCATTGTCCCCATTGCCCATAGCGCTTACGTTGCAGCTATAAGTCTGCCCTCAGTGGCTGTCTATCAGACAGCCCCTAAAGGGCTTCATGAATTGAAATTGACCTTTGGTCCGGTATCTGACGCTGGACGTTCTCACGCTCTGCATGAGGACCTCCAGCATCAGATTTTTACCCATAGAAAAGCATTGATTCAATGCTTTCCTATGCGGAGGTCTAAAGCGCGTGCAGCCTTTGCCTCGCATGCGCATTAGAGCCTGCTTGTCGTGGGACCAAGGAGAGGGAGGGGTTTCAACTCAGCGCCGAGGGACATCGGCGCTGGGATCAGGTATGTAAATAAAGGGCTTTTAACCCTTTATGTACTGGGAAGGAGGGGGCAGGGTGCGAAGGAAGAGAGAGGGGAGGGCAGGGAGAGCCATAGTGCCAGGAATACAGCTTTGCATTCCTGGCACTATAGTATCCCTTTAAGTAAGTTTGACTCAGTGAAATGAAGCAAAGTGTGAGGATGTCCAGCATGTTGAAAAACCACATAGGAAAGCACAGAGAGTCAATGCTTCCCTATGGGGAAGGCTTAATACTTGTGTGGCGCTTGCACATAGGCGCATTAGGCTCCCCCCCCCCATCAGCTGATACTGAAGGAGAAGGAGCATAGCCCATCACCGAGGGACTTCGGCGTTAGAACCAGGTAAGTATTTAAAGGGTTATTTAACCCTTTACATAGGCAAGGGGAACAGTGGGGGCTGCAAAGGAAGACTATAGGGTTTGGAATACAGTGTTCATTTAATGTGCTGGTATGGCACTAAAACAAGGGGGCCGGTGTTTTTGCATGTAACAACACGTTAATAGAATCCATTTACTTTTCTTTCTTCAATCAACATAATTTTGCATAATTTAATCAATTAAGCAAATTGAATCACTCTTTCATACTTTGCATTTTGTCTCAAGACAAGATAAGGAGACTTGAGTTTTGATCAGATTAAAAAAAAAATCTGCAAAGTCTTTAAAATCTCAAAACTGTAAGCTGTAATATATTAAAAGCAAAACAAAGTATTAACTGATTTAATAAACAACTATAAGAAGGGGGAGAAGACAAATATATAAGTTTAGTTTGATATTACCTTCACACCACTATATCATCATATAGATTTCCCACCTTGCACTATTTAAAAGATTACTTTAGCAAAAAAAAAAGCGATTTCATAAAAATAGTTTTTGGTTAAAATAACCTTTTCCTTGCTGGTACATGCACTCAATAACAAAATAAAAAATTAAACCGCTAATATTCCTTACTCTCCACGCCAAGGCCAGGTTCTTCCCCCCTTGTGCCCCCCAAATGCCTGCACTGTGAATGTTTACACAGTGTGTTTAATAAAAACATGGCAACATTTCATTCTTTGTGTGTTATTAGTTTAAGCAGACTGTGATTGTCTATTGTTGTGACTTAGATGATGATCAGATCACATTTTATGACCAATTTGTGCAGAAATCCATATCATTCCAAAGGGTTCACATACTTTTTCTTGCAACTATATGTGTGTGTATGGACTCAGCAGTCTATGTGTGTGTACGGACTCGGCAGTCTATGTGTGTGTGTGTGTATGGACTCAGCAGTCTATGTGTGTGTGTATGGACTCAGCAGTTTGTGTGTGTGTATGGACTCGGCAGTCTATGTGTGTGTATGGACTCAGCAGTCTGTGTCTGTCTGTGTGTGTGTGTGTGTATGGACTTAGCAGTCTGTGTGTGTATGGACTCAGCAGTCTGTGTGTGTGTGTGTGTATGGACTCAGCAGTCTGTGTGTCTGTGTGTGTATATGGACTCAGCAGTCTGTGTGTGTGTGACTCAGCAGTCTGTGTGTGTGCAGTATGGACTCAGCAGTCCGTGTGTGTGTGTGTGTACAGTGTGTGTGTGTCTGTATGGACTCAGCAGTCTGTGTGTGTGTATGGACTCAGCAGTCTATGTGTGTGTGTGTGTATGTACTCTGCAGTCTGTGTGTGTGTGTGTGTATGGACTCAGCAGTGTGTGTGTGTGTGTGTGTGTGTTTGGACTCAGCAGTCTATGTGTGTGTGTGTGTATGTACTCAGCAGTCTGTGTGTGTGTGTTTGTACTCAGCAGTCTGTGTGTGTATGCACTCAGTGTCAGGGCTCCGCGGGCGGCTGTGAGGGGAGGCTGCAATTACCAAACAAGACATGGAAAATAATAGAATTTTACAGGCTTACTCCATGTATTCTAAAAACAACAGCCTCCTGTAGTCCGTGGCGTCGCTGGGGGGGGGTCTCCCCCTTGTGCCCCCCAAATGCCTGCACTGTGAATGTTTACACAGTGTGTTTAATAAAAACATGGCAACATTTCATTCTTTGTGTGTTATTAGTTTAAGCAGACTGTGATTGTCTATTGTTGTGACTTAGATTGTTGTGATCAGATCACATTTTATGACCAATTTGTGCAGAAATCCATATCATTCCAAAGGGTTCACATACTTTTTCTTGCAACTATATGTGTGTGTATGGACTCAGCAGTCTATGTGTGTGTACGGACTCGGCAGTCTATGTGTGTGTGTGTGTGTGTATGGACTCAGCAGTCTATGTGTGTGTGTATGGACTCAGCAGTTTGTGTGTGTGTATGGACTCGGCAGTCTATGTGTGTGTATGGACTCAGCAGTCTATGTGTGTGTACGGACTCGGCAGTCTATGTGTGTGTGTATGGACTCAGCAGTCTCTGTGTGTGTATGGACTCGGAAGTCTATGTGTGTGTGTGTGTGTGTGTGTGTGTATGGACTCAGCAGTCTGTGTGTGTGTGTGGACTCAGCAGTCTATGTGTGTGTGTGGACTCAGCAGTCTGTGTGTGTATGGACTCAGCAGTCTGTGTGTCTGTGTATGGACTCAGCAGTCTGTGTGTATGGACTTAGCAGTCTCTGTTTCTGTGTGTGTGTATGGACTCAGCAGTCTGTGTGTGTGTGTGTGGGTTCAGCAGTCTGTGTGTGTGTGTGTGTGTGTGTGTGTATGGACTCAGCAGTCTGTGTGTGTGTGTGGACTCAGTAGTCTGTGTGTCTGTGTGTGTGTGTGTGTATGGACTCAGCAGACTCTGTGTGTATGGACTCAGCAGTCTGTGTGTGTGTATGGACTCAGCAGTCTGTGTGTGTGTATGGACTCAGAAGTCTGTGTGTGTGTATGAACTCAAAAGTGTGTTTTTCTGTGTGTGTGTGTGTGTGTGTATGGGCTTAGCAGTCTGTGTGTGTATGTGGACTCAGCAGTCTGTGTGTCTGTATGGACAGGGGCGGGGTCAAAGTGCGGTGAGGGCGGGGTTAAATGTGCCCCCCTACTTTTGTCCCTGGCCCACCATGTGCCCCCCTAAAAATGAATCCTAGAGACGCCACTGCCTGTAGTGGTTATGAAGCCAGCAGTACTTTGGCCCCATTTCCTGGTAATGGGGCAAACCATTTTGCAATGGTCTTTCCTCTTAACTAGGATCCTCTATGGCCACTGATATGCATCTGACGTCTGCAGAGCTAAAGAAGCCAGATGCCAATGCTGACAGCCATTCATTGACTGAGAGCATCAGCTGACCATTCTCAGCCAATTGATGCAACTCTTTGCATAGAATTATCCACAGAATTGACTTTAGCCAGCCTGGAACTTTTGCTCCTTGCTGGATAATGACAGACGAGTGGTTACTACTGGAGGTAGAGTTATACCACCAACAGAAGAGGGGTTAAACAATATTTTTGCAGCATTTCTCAGACTCCATGAAATCACTGAAGTGTTCATGGTTCTTGGAGTAACCCTTTAGAAAGCTACTTACATGTGACATTGCGGCATATTAAATAAATACCCATGAGATTCATTCGAGCCGTGAACACTGTCTAGATGAGAACGTTATCATCATGACACTCCAATAACATTTCTTCTTTATTTCCATGTTATTATCTTTGGAAACACCAACTAAGGTCTCTTAGGATACATATACACCATCTATATCTAGAGAACTATATATTTTTCCCTAAACATACATTACAGAAATTACCTGCAGAAGAACTAGCTGGTGCCTGCTTTGTATTCCTACAATATCACATTATTTATTGCATTTCCATGTGAATTCATTAACAGTTTGATACTTCTCCATGTAGCATTCTTCTTAGATAGAATTAGAAATTGCTCGATGCAGAATCTTGCAGAGTAAGTGATATAAACACATTAAACGATGCTCACATTCGTCTTATATTATCTCATAATACCGCTATCTCAGCATACGTTTAGATTTCTCATTGAGTTGCTGTGATCAGTGAATGTTTCATTCAGAAGTAACCCCTCTGGGATACAGTGCCACTATCCCTTTATATAGAACTGCTGCTATTAGATAGAACTTCAGTTTATTGATATTAAAAAGCGGATTCTCTATTTTGCTATGCTCTGTTTCACCATCATACACAGACTTTACCAACGTATTGGCAGGACAACGTAAAATTAGTATACCGGTTTTTAACTTTTTTTTTTTTTAGTTTGGACCCAGATGATGTATATGACATTAGCTTGGCATAATATTTGTCAACTGTAAAATGATCTCAGTGAACCACTCTCCTTTGTAATTAAAAATGTTGCAAAAAGCTTTTATTAAAAGCTTCATAGTGGCCAAGTGAGGTCCATTACATTGAGGAAGTTTTGCTAGGGTAAGCCATTTATTGTATACAGTTGCCTGGGACCTGACGAATATGAAGTGTCTGCATCAAGCAGCAGAAACCCATTAAAATGGCACGAGCACCCATGTTTTGGGTCCTGCTTCAGGGATTAAGGTCTATTGCATCTGGAAGGGACTTATCAGGTCTTAGATTTCCCACTCTTCATGATATCTATAGACAAAGGGATTACGCCGAAGGGTTCAGCTATCTACGTACAATGGTAGCAGGAGCTATTGTCTGAGTGTTAATGTCATATTGGTGCTTTCGTAAGGTGGTATTCATTTCACATAAACATCCAAACATTATTGTGATTATTCACTAAGAGTCATAACACCAAACATATATCCAGAACAAAGAGACATAGGTCTCAAGTTTGGACAGTTAACCCAGATCTAGGTCAGCTGAAAAGCATGGTTTATTAATTCAGTTCATAACCAGATGAGTAACCGACAAAGAACACTAAGGAAGACAGTAGAATAATGAAATCAGTACTACATAAATATCAGATATTGCTCACACTACAAAAATAAAAGGTCAAGAATTAATCCTGTTTTGTAGAAACCACAATCTTTACACCCCCTCCCCATCAAGCAACCAACAGGTCCAGTTACTTCCTGGTTTGGCTAGCTTATTTGCCATGAACTCAAGAGGCAGCAATTGCACAGAGCACCTGCCTTTTTGTTCGGCTGCACTGGTAAGGCTGTGATTGGACAGCCAGAGAAAGTCTGGGCAGGGTTAGAAGGGGAGGGCAAAGGTAGCAGACAAGAGAACTGCAGTTTTTGCAACCTGTTTAAATCCAATGAAAAAAATACATAATTAAATGCATGCCCATTTTCATTTGGGGTATATCTAGTTTTGGGGGTGTATCTCGTAATTTGTGATTTTTATTTATTTTGTATTTGGGCAATGGAGTGTGGAGTGTCCCTTTAAGGCACACCTATATTCACAAAACTCTTATTGTTTTTTTGTTTTTGTTTTTTTTTAAAGCCTACATTTTTGGGTGTTGCTTTATTATTGATTTTGTAATAGTAAAACATTACAATTACATATCTAAGCCTCCCTCTGGGAAGAAAACATGTATGTTGCATTAAATCAATAAGTACTGGTGACTAATCTCATGCTTATTGTGTTAAATATTCTGGAATATTTTTTCTAAGCCATTATTATTTAGTTTTCAATGTCATTCCTTGTATGCTCACACCTCTGGATGTGACATCATTGTTCATTGTACAGTATACCTTGTGTTCAATTGTCCTTGGGGAAATAAGTCATTGTATCAGCTCAATTCTTGCTAACTATTCTCATTCTCCTATAATCTATTCCATCTGGTGCCTTACTTTCTAAACAACTATGGTATTAAATTCACGTCTTCATATCATCATCATCATTCCTTCCTGAATCCCAAACGTGAATATTGCAATTCATTTAGAATGCTTCTGTTCTTACATTGATGTAATGTTATATATCTGCAGCTTTTGTGGACTGCTTTTCCCATTGCTGCTCAGCGAGCCAAATGGCATGTATAAAATAAAATACAATTGTGATCTCAATTTTGTATAATATACAGGAAAAGCTGCTGCACCAACGCTGGTATATTTTACAGATAGGAAGGTGCTAACCAACACACTCATATGACAAATACAGAGCTCAGACATAATAAAAATTAACATAGTACGAGCCATAACAGAACTCTTGAACATTGGAGTATTTATTAATATTTAGTCAGTTACATGGCTTTGAAAATTATCTGACATGCTATTTCTTTTAAACATGACCCTTGAGAAATAATCAATAAAACATACTATAGCCGCTGAGACACTCCACTGCCCAATACACACACACACGTATCATGTTTAGCAGATATACCCAAAATGAAAACATGCATGCATTTGATGTTTCTAAGGATGCTTTCTGTTGCAGCCCCACACTGTATTATATCCCCTCCTCTGACCAAGTTGGAAATGTTGTTAACATACATAGGTCATCGACACACACGCATGTTCTGGGATCAAAGGGTTCATCCTGACCAATCATGATCATTTTAGAGCTATTTAAATCCAAAACTGCCTGTTATTAGTTCTCTATCATGGTTTCCACTAGCTAGTTATTAGAGAGTGCATTCTTACTGAATCCTTTTTGGCATTTTGACTTTGGCTTATTCTTGACTAGCCCTCTTTTTGGCTTGCCTTCTCGATTTTGTCTCTTTCTATATCCCTGACCTCAGCTCGGTTCTGACTATGCTCTGCTGCATTAAGTCTTGCCATTCTAAGGCCCGGTTTTTGGTCCTCCTACATCATGTACAATGTCCACAGTTGCACAGTGCCAGGATTGGTACCCAATCCCAACATACAAACCTAGGTTAGTCAGATAAATTAGGAAAGTAGAGTATTAGAAAGTTGTGTATTACAGGTCTCTAGAGGTGGCTGGGCTTAACATAAAATACAAAATAAGAATAGTAAGGAAGAGATCGACGTCAAAGGATAACAGTGGATCAACAATACAGTAGACAAGTCCGGTTCAGGAATACAGAAATCAGCATAGTCAGAACACAAGTCCAAAGTCAATAACCAGGAAAACCTTAAACACTGGAAGCTCCTCTCGGTAAGTAAAGAGCTCGACTGGGCACTGGTTTGAGTGTTGTCTGGGTTTAAATAGTTTCCATTGGCCAATGTCATCAGTATCATTTCAAGGTATAATAATGACTAGAGCTGAAGAGGTACATGTCAATTATGATGCCAGAAGGACACACAGCGTGCTTTTCTGATGCAGATAACATGACACACATGATTTAATGCGTGGGTATTTGCATGAAATTAAGCAGATCTGAAAGTATCTTTTTAATATTTTATTATTCTGGATAGCTTTTTCATACATTTAATTCAAAAGAATTTAAGATGTCCAGTAGAAACAATTCTTGGTCAGTTTAAATAAATTATAATAGTTTGATTGAAATAGAGTTTAGCAGTAGTGTCAATGGTGTTGGACAAATCTGTGTTTTATTTAATTACTTCATGATATTTATTTCTCTAAAAATTAAAATGAACCAGCTGTATGCGTCTAAATGCATTCATCACTATTTCCTCTATAATTTTTATAACATTTAATGTGGCATGTTCTGTTGCCAGGGTGAATGAAGACACATATGCAAACAATACAATTTAGTAAACAAATAACTAAACTGAAAAAACAAGTCAGGGAGAAAAAAAATCCAGGCGTAATATAGGTGTAAATGTGTGCTTCGCTTTAAAATAAGGTAAAATTAGGCCATTAAACTAGTTAAACACACTGCATGTGTTTATCTGATCAAATCTGTTTACTTATCAGAATGAAAAAGTAACATTACAACAATGATTATTAATAGATTGAGCCTGTGAAATAGAACACTATGAAAATGTACACAATTCGCACAATCCTATCTATATAATTCATACAATGCAGTAATGCCTTTCAGAGCTTTATAGACCTTTTTATAACTTCCTTCCTGTGTGCGCAATGTGGCTTCTTCAGAATGTAAATTATCTGAGACCTGCTTGAGCGTTGACCAAAAAATACTCATTATTTGCTTTTAATTTATTTAAATTTCCTGGCTTTTCCTCAAATGCCGAGTTACAGAAAATTAATGTTGTGTTAATGAAAAATAAAAATTATGAAAAGCTCTGTAAGCACTGTAATAAAATTACTGCTTGATGTACAGTAAAATATCATGAAAAGTGCATTATGGGTACAAATTCACTCAAAGGCAGGGGAGCATACCTGCAGGAATGAATAATTGGAAAAAATTAAAAAGACCGATATTGCTGAGATGGTAGGAGTGGCTTTAGGATCAAGGAAGTCATGGACAAGGGTCGACAGGTACATCCAACAGTAACTATTTTCCCAAGCTAGCATATATTCTAAAAATTTGAGTGCAGTACAAATGCCAAATTGCTTTTGTGCACTTTTCACGTACAGAGACAAAATTAACACATTATCCACTGCATGTCTGGTACCCATTTAAACATGACAGTAAGAGTTATGTGAAGCTGAATTGCATTGACTGAGGAATTTGTAATGTATAGTATGTCATAGGACATACTAGTTGAACTGGAAAAGTGGCAATGCCGTAGCGTAGAATGTTTTAAATATGCCCATTTTGACATGAAATTTAAATTCCTTGAAAGAAATTACCTGGAAGCTGTAAAAGCTGCCTTGACCAGGTTCCTGAGCAGTCACATTACAGAAGAAATACAGAGACCCCTACTAGATCATAAGGACCATCTGTACCACATAGGGCTCGAACTCTTAATGTTTCCAGCCATTTGGTCAGTGCCATCTTTTAACTAAAGTTCTACAGGACCAATCGTGGATCTCCTGTGATCACCTTCACTGACCGTTAGCTGGAAGCTTCCTGCATTGAGATAACCCAAGTAATGAAGGGCGCTGTATGGCAGTGCTTAGCTCGTTGGAGATAACAGAGGCTCGTTGCAGAAGCTATTGGCTCCAGAAGAAGAGATGATTTGGCTGTAGTGGTTATGGTGTGTGTACACCCAGTATATTTCCAGTGATGTATACCCAGTATATGTCCAGTCAGAGCCGCCATCAGGGCGTGACAACCATGATGGTTATGACGGGCCCGGCGGTCCAGGGGGGCCCGGACTGCTTTGGCAGTCCTGGGCCCCACATTCCCTCTCTGCACAGCCTTGGTCAATATATATATGTGCAGCCGCGGACCCCCGGCTCCCTATACTTGCAGAGGGGGCCCATCAGACTGCAGGAGCACATTACAGCTCTTCCCTCTCTCTAATTCCCACGAGACCCGTGGCCGTCAGAGCGTTGCCACGGGTTACCATGGCAACGCTCCGCGTAGCACGCACGTCACGCTCGCAGGAGTTAGAGAGAGGTGTAATGTGCTCCTGCAGTCTGCTGGGCCCCCTTCTGCAAGTACAGGGAGCCGGGGTCACCATGCCACTGGAACACCAGGGATGGAATCTCCCCACCCCCTGTACCAGGTAAGAAACAGGGAGGGGGAAATAACAGTTATTAGATTTAATGTGGGGGATTTAATGTGGGGGGAAGGGAAAAAGCATACACTAGTAAACACACACACTCTGCATTCACTACACTAACACACACTCAGTATTCACTACATCAGCGGTTCCCAACCCGTAGTACGCGTACCCCCAGGGGTACAATTCAGTGCCCCAGGGGGTACGTGTAAAAATCCCGCTAATGGCGGTGCAACTGATGGCTATGTGCTATGAGGGGCCCGGTCGTGTGCTGCAGCGCTTTAATAGCGCGACCGGGCCCCTTCTTACCTGACCGGAGTGCTGGGAGGAAGTGAGTGCAACACGCACACTTCCTCCCAGCTGTTACCAAGCTGCGCGGGAGGAGGCAGCGAAGGGGGTGGGGCGGAGAGGATGGGACATCAACTCTCTACAGCTTCAGCCAAAGAAGCCAAACAAAAGGTATGTGTGTGTTTTGGGTGTCAGTATGTATGTAGTGTTAGTGCAGTGTATGTGTGTGTATGTCTTGAGTATCTGTGTGTGTGTCAGTATATCTGTATGTGTGTGTGTCAGTTTATCTGTGTCTGTGTGTCAGTGTATCTGTATATATGTGTGTGTGTCAGTGTATCTGTATATCTGTGTGTGTGTGTCAGTTTATCTGTGTCTGTGTGTCAGTGTATCTGTATATATATGTGTGTGTGTCAGTGTATCTGTATATCTGTGTGTGTCAGTGTATCTGTATGCCTGTGTGTGTCAGTGTATCTGTATGTCTGTACATGTGTGTGTCAATGTGCATATCTGTATGTCTGTGTCAGTGTGTGAATCTTCATGTCTGTGTATCTGTCAGTGTGCGGATCTGTAAGTCTGTGAATCTGAGAGTTTGTCAGTGTGCGGATCTGTATGTTTGTGTGTCAGTGTGTGTCAGTCTAGGTATCTGTATGTCTATCTGTATGTGTATCTGTATATCTGTGTGTGTCAGTGTGCATATCTGTATGGTTGTGTATCTGTGTGTTTGTCAGTGTGCATATATGTGTGTCAGTGTGCGTATTTGTATGTCTGTGTATGGGTCAGTGTGTGTATCTGTTTGTGTCAATGTGCGTGCCAATGTGCGTATCTGTGTGTCAGTGTCCGTATCTGTATGTCTGCATGTGTGTCAGTGTGTGTATCTGTATATCTGCATGTATGTGTCAGTGTGTATCTGTGTGTCTGTATCTGTCAATGTGCATGTCTGTATGTCAGTATGTACCTGTGTGTGTGTAGTGTGTATCTGTATGTCTGACTTCCCCTTTGTGTCTGGCTATGTGTGCTGTAACGGTCACATGGCTAGCACAGGCGTTGGGACGTGCAGGAGTCGGAGTGAGCCAGCAATGGTGTAGACAAGAGGAGCGGAACAGCAAGGAGTCAATTCAGACTCCACTTCAGCTAGGATCTACCACACCGCGGATACTGAAAGGGTAAGTAATTATTAGCTTCAATGCACACCAGTGTTAATTTTGGCGATAAATTCCAATTTCGTTTTTAGTAGTTAGAATTGTTTTAGTTTTAGTAGACTAAATCTCCAGTAGATTTTAGTCGACATTACTAAAATCTAGCGGGTTTAATTAAAACCTCTGTCTCTTTTGCCTCCTCCAACCCCCATGTGTCTCATTGCCTCAGTGCCCATTCTTTTCCTTCCTCCATGTGTCTTAACCACCCGTGTTAATTTTTGCGGCAATTTTCAATTAATTTTTTTTAACTGTTTTAGTCATATTTTAGTCACCTGAGTTGTTTTAGTTTAAGTCTAGTTTTAGTTAACCGAATCTCAAAAATTGCAGTCGACTAAAATCTGACTAAAATGGTTAGTCGACAAAATTAACACTGATGCACACAGTGTGCTGGACATAGGAATTCCAATCCCAGCACACACAGACACAGTAAATCTCCAGCACACACACACACACACACTACATCCCTAGCACAAACACACTACATCCCTAGCACACACAGACACACAACTTCACAAGCACACACAGACACACGACATCCCTAGCACACACAGACACACAACATCCCCAGCACACACCACATCCTCAGGACACACACACCACATCCCTATAAACACACTTACACACTACATCCCCATCATACACTTACACACTACATCCCTATCACACACTTACACACTACATGCCCAGCACCAGGGATGTGTGTACCACGAGGCAAACAAGGCATTTGCCTTGGGCGGCAATTTCCAGGGGGCAGCAAAAAACGCCACCCCCAAATGCCCAGGCAAATACCTTGTTTGCCTCGTTTTATGGGAGCCAAAGAGCTGGCCACCTTTGGGCTCCCCCGGGGAAGCAGGCGGTTGTTTCTCGTGCAGGTGGCGAGGAAGCACTTTCCCCTGAGCTCCAGTGGTGTATCCTGGTTTTGTGCTGCCCTAGGCAGGACAAAACTCAGGCGCCCCCCTCCCTCCGCGCCACCCTCACCCAACCCTTCCCCTCGCCCCACCTTCTAAATACACACACACACAGTCAGACACAAACACACACACAGAGTCAGACACATACACACACACACAGAGTCAGACACATACACAGACACAAACACAGTCAGACACAAACACACACACACACACATACACAGTCAGACACAAACACACACACACTCACAAACACAGTCAGACACAAACACACACAGTCAGACACAAACACACACACACACACACAGTCAGACACAAACACACACATACACACAGTCAGACACAGACACAGTCAGACACAAAAACACACACACACAGTCAGACACATACACACACACACCCAGTCAGACACATACACACAGACACAAACACAGTCAGACACAAACACAGACACAAACACAGTCAGACACAAACACACAGCCCACACACACAGCCAGACAAACACACACACACACACAGTCAGACACAAACACACACACACACAGTCAGACACAAACACACACACACAGTCAGACACAAACACACACACACGTCAGACACACACACAGTCAGACACAAACACACACACAGTCAGACACACACACAGTCAGACACAAACACACACACACACACAGTCAGACACAAACACACACACAGTCAGACACGAACACACACACACACACACAGTCAGACACACACACACATTAACTTTTTTTTATTTTATTTAAATCCCCCCCCAACCTCCTTACCTTTGGGAGTGCTGGGAGGGGGGGTTCCTCTTTCTCCCTGGTGGTCCAGTGGCTGCCGGTCGGGCTGATGGGCCGGCTACTGGGCGGGCGGCTGGCAAGGGAGCACTTCCTCTGAGCTGACTGCTCAGCTCCCTTGCGCGCCGCAGAGTGAGGCTGGGAGCCGGAAGATGACGACATATTCCGGCTCCCAGCCTCACTCTGCGGCGCGCGAGGGAGCTGAGCAGTCAGCCCAGTGGAAGAGCTCCCTCGCCAGCCGGCCGCCCAGCAGCCAGAGCTGCCCAGCCCGACCGGGATGTCAGTTAGCCGCAAGGCTAACTAGGCATTTTCCCTGGGCATTTGGGGGGCAGCGTTTTTTGCCGCCTCCTGAAAAATGCAGCCCAAGGAAAATGCCTTGTTTGCCTCGCGGCTAATACGTCCCTGCTGAGCTCTCTGCTCAGGTCCCTCGCGCGACCCGCAATAATGCTAGAAGCTGGAATATGAAGTCATATTCCGGCTCCCGGCATCACTCTGCGGCGCGTGAGGGAGCTGAGCAGAGAGCTCAGGGGGAAGTGCTCCCTCGCTGAAAACTTAGAGCGTCTGGCTGCCTTCCTGCCTAGCAGCCCCACTGGACTCCAGGTGAGAAATCCACCCAGCTATCCCAAACGTAGGGAGGCTGGGTGGATTTAAATTAAAAAAATAATAAGAATTGTGAGTGTGGGTAAATGTGTGTGTTAGTGAATGCGAGTGAGTGTGTGTGTCAGTGAATGTGAGTAAATGTGAGTGAATGTGTGTGTGTTTCAGTGAGTGTGTGTGTTTCAGTGAATGTGTGTGTTTCAGTGAATATGTGTGAGTGTGTGTGTCTGTCAGTGAATGTTTGAGTCAGTGAATTTGAGTGAGAATGTGTGTCAGTCAGTGTGTATGTGTCGGTCAGTCAGTGCGTGCGCCTGTCAGTCAGTGTGTGTCCGTGTAAGTGTATGTCTGTCTATCAGTGTGTCAAATCAGTGAGTGTGTGTATGTCATTGTTTGTCAGTGTATATGAGTGTGTGCGTCTGTCAGTGAGTGTGCGTCCGTCAGTTAGTGAGCATCTGTCAGTCAAAGTGCAGCCTTGACAGGAAGGAGTAGGGGAAATCTAAATTAGGGGGGGGGTGCCCGAGCACCGTCCTGCCTAGGGCAGCACAAAACCTAAATACACCATTGCCCAGCACTCAGACACCACATCCCCAGCACACACTACATCTCCATTACACACTACATCCCCAGCACACACACACACACACACACACACTACATCCCTAGCACAAACAGACACACTACATGCCCAGCAGAAACTACATCCCCAGCACACACCACATCTCCAGCACACACCACATCCCCTGCACACACCACATCCCCTGCACACACAGACACACTACATCACCAGCATACACACTACATCCCCCGCACACACACAAACATACTACATCCCCAGCACACACACTACATCCCCAGCATACATGCACATTCACACTACATCCCCAGCGCACACACACTGCATCCCTAGCGTGCGCACACACTGCATCCGTAGCATGCGCATACTACATCTCTAGCATGTGCACGCTACATCCCTAGCACATACACACGCTACATCCCCAGCATACACACACAGACATGCTACATCCCAAGCACAGACATCCACTACATCCCTAGGACACACACTACATCTCACATCACACACACACTAGATCTCCCATCACACACACACTAGATCCCTAGCACACAAACTACATCCCCAGCACACACACAGAGACACACTACATCTCCAGCACACACACAGAGATAGTACATCCCCAGCACAAACTTACTCCTTTTTGGTTTGGTATTGTTGGTGATTGACGTATATTGTACTTATTTAATATTTTATTACCACTGCAGAAACATATATGTTGTGACGTTTAATTTAGTGTACAATTATCTAAATAAATTACTGGAATGTATTTTTCTAATCATGATATTTATGTATCATGATTATATGACATATATTTCATTTTAGTTTTAATTATCATAATACAACATAATGAATGTGGGCGTGTTTTGGTGACATTGTTTTGGGGGACCCAAGCAGAAAAATGTCTTGGGTCTATGTGTCTATGTATCTACATGTGTATCTGTATTTGTGTTTATGATTGTATCTGTGTGTCTGTTCAACTGTATGTATATTAGTGTTGCCATCTGTTTGTCTGCACGTGTGGCAGTGTTTGTATCTGTGTGTCTTTACATTTGTATATGTGTTAGTGTGTGTATACGTATGTGCTTGCAACTATATGTATGTCAGTGTGTGTATCTGCATGTATGCCAGTATGTGCATCATTGTGTCTGTGCAACTGTATGTGTATCAGTGTTTTTGCCTGTTTGTACAACACGTGTCAGTCTGTCTGTCTGTATCAATGTGTGTCAGTGTTTTCTCTGTGGATATGTGCATGTGTCTCATTGTGTCTGTGCAACTGTGTGTGTCTCTTCATTGGCATGTGTATCTCAGTGCTTGTATCTGTGTCTATGTATCTGCATGTGTGCCAGTGTGTGTATCCGTATTATGTATCTATATGAGTGTGTCATTGTTTGTATCTGTGTGTCTGTACATCTGTATGTATGTCAGTGTGTGTATCTGTGTGTCTGTATTTGTATCTGTGTACCTGCACGTATGTCAGTCTGTGTGTTTGTGTATCCACATGTGTGTATCTGCACTGTGAGAAGCCTGGAACAGAGAAAAGGGGGAGATGGGACAGAGAAAAGCATATACATTTGAAATAACTGCAACTATAATATTTACAAATATCTCGCCAATATAAGGGGTACTATTTATGGATATGGGCTGCCAATGGGTACTCAAGAGAAAAAAGGTTGGGAACCACTGCACTACACTGACACACACTCTGCATTCATTAAACTGACACACACACTGCATTCATTACACTGACACACACTCTGCATTCACTACACTAACACACACACTGCATTTATAACATACACTCTGCATTCACTACACTGATACACACTCTGCATTCACTACACTGACACACACTCTGCATTCATTACACTAACACACACTCTGCATTCATTACACTGACACACACTCTGCATTCACTACACTAACACACATTCTGCATTCACTACACTGACACACACTCTGCATTCACTACACTAACACACACTCTGCATCCATTACACCAACACACACTCTGCATTTACTACACTGACACACTCTGCATTCATTACACTCAGTATATGTCCAGTGATGTATACCCAGTATATTTCCAGTGATGTATACTCAGTATATGTCCAGTGATGTATACCCAGTATATGTCCAGTGATGTATACTCAGTATATTTCCAGTAGTGTATACTCAGTATATTTCCAGTGATGTATATGTCCAGTGATGTATACCCAGTACATGTCCAGTGATGTATACTCAGTATATTTCCAGTAGTGTATACTCAGTATATATTCAGTATATGTCTAGTGATGTATACTCAGTATATGTCCAGTGATGTATACTCAGTATATAGTCAGTATATTTCCAGTGATGTATACTCAGTATATAGTCAGTATATATCCAGTGATGTATACTCAGTATATAGTCAGTATATGTCCAGTGATGTATACTCAGTATATAGTCAGTATATGTCCAGTGATGTATACTCAGTATATACTCAGTATATGTCCAGTATATTTCCAGTGATGTATACTCAGTAAATATTCAGTACATGTCCAGTGATGTATACTCAGTATATATTCAGTATATGTCCAGTGATGTATACTCAGTATATATTCAGTATATTTCCAGTGATGTATACTCAGTATATAGTCAGTATATTTCCAGTGATGTATACTCAGTATATTTTCAGTATATGTCCAGTGATGTATACTCAGTATATACTCAGTATATTTCCAGTGATGTATACTCAGTATATAGTCAGTATATGTCCAGTGATGTATACTCAGTATATAGTCAGTATATGTCCAGTGATGTATACTCAGTATATGTCCAGTGATGTATACTCAGTATATAGTCAGTATATGTCCAGTGATGTATACTCAGTATATAGTCAGTATATGTCCAGTGATGTATACTCAGTATATACAGTATATGTCCAGTGATGTATACTCAGTCCAGTATATTTCCAGTGATGTATACTCAGTATATACTCAGTATATGTCCAGTGATGTATTCTCAGTATATACTCAGTATATGTCCAGTGATGTATACTCAGTATATACTCAGTATATGTCCAGTGATGTATTCTCAGTATATACTCAGTATATGTCCAGTGATGTATACTCAGTATATAGTCAGTATATTTCCAGTGATGTATACTCAGTATATGTCCAGTGATGTATACTCAGTATATGTCTAGTGATATATACTCAGTATATTTCCAGTAGTGTATACTCAGTATATTTCCAGTGATGTATACTCAGTATGTAGTCAGTATATGTCCAGTGATGTATACTCAGTATATATTCAGTATATTTCCAGTGATGTATACTCAGTATATATTCAGTATATTTCCAGTGATGTATACTCGGTATATGTCCAGTGATGTATACTCAGTATATGTCTAGTGATATATACTCAGTATATTTCCAGTAGTGTATACTCAGTATATATTCAGTATATGTCTAGTGATGTATACTCAGTATATAGTCAGTATATTTCCAGTGATGTATACTCAGTATATAGTCAGTATATGTCCAGAGATGTATACTCAGTATATACTCAGTATATGTCCAGTGATGTATACTCAGTATATAGTCAGTATATGTCCAGTGATGTATACTCAGTATATAGTCAGTATATGTCCAGTGATGTATACTCAGTATATAGTCAGTATATGTCCAGTGATGTATACTCAGTATATACTCAGTATATTTCCAGTGATGTATACTCAGTATATACTCAGTATATGTCCAGTGATGTATTCTCAGTATATACTCAGTATATGTCCAGTGATGTATACTCAGTATATACTCAGTATATGTCCAGTGATGTATACTCAGTATATATTCAGTATATTTCCAGTGATGTATACTCAGTATATGTCCAGTGATGTATACTCAGTATATGTCTAGTGATATATACTCAGTATATTTCCAGTAGTGTATACTCAGTATATTTCCAGTGATGTATACTCAGTATGTAGTCAGTATATGTCCAGTGATGTATACTCAGTATATATTCAGTATATTTCCAGTGATGTATACTCAGTATATAGTCAGTATATGTCCAGTGATGTATACTCAGTATATTTTCAGTATATTTCCAGTGATGTATACTCAGTATATATTCAGTATATTTCCAGTGATGTATACTCAGTATATGTCCAGTGATGTATACTCAGTATATGTCTAGTGATATATACTCAGTATATTTCCAGTAGTGTATACTCAGTATATATTCAGTATATGTCTAGTGATGTATACTCAGTATATAGTCAGTATATTTCCAGTGATGTATACTCAGTATATAGTCAGTATATGTCCAGAGATGTATACTCAGTATATACTCAGTATATGTCCAGTGATGTATACTCAGTATATAGTCAGTATATTTCCAGTGATGTATACTCAGTATATTTTCAGTATATGTCCAGTGATGTATACTCAGTATATAGTCAGTATATTTCCAGTGATGTATACTCAGTATATGTCCAGTGATGTATACTCAGTATATAGTCAGTATATGTCCAGTGATGTATACTCAGTATATAGTCAGTATATTTCCAGTGATGTATACTCAGTATATAGTCAGTATATTTCCAGTGATGTATACTCAGTATATGTCCAGTGATGTATACTCAGTATATAGTCAGTATATGTCCAGTGATGTATACTCAGTATATAGTCAGTATATTTCCAGTGATGTATACTCAGTATATAGTCAGTATATGTCCAGTGATGTATACTCAGTATATAGTCAGTATATTTCCAGTGATGTATACTCAGTATATGTCCAGTGATGTATACTCAGTATATAGTCAGTATATGTCCAGTGATGTATACTCAGTATATAGTCAGTATATTTCCAGTGATGTATACTCAGTATATGTCCAGTGATGTATACTCAGTATATAGTCAGTATATGTCCAGTGATGTATACTCAGTATATAGTCAGTATATTTCCAGTGATGTATACTCAGTATATAGTCAGTATATGTCCAGTGATGTATACTCAGTATATAGTCAGTATATGTCCAGTGATGTATACTCAGTATATAGTCAGTATATGTCCAGTGATGTATACTCAGTATATATTCAGTATATTTCCAGTGATGTATACTCAGTATATATTCAGTATATTTCCAGTGATGTATACTCAGTATATATTCAGTATATTTCCAGTGATGTATGCTCAGTATATAGTCAGTATATGTCCAGTGATGTATACTCAGTATATATTCAGTATATGTCCAGTGATGTATACTCAGTATATAGTCAGTATATGTCCAGTGATGTATACTCAGTATATATTCAGTATATTTCCAGTGATGTATACTCAGTATATATTCAGTATATTTCCAGTGATGTATGCTCAGTATATAGTCAGTATATGTCCAGTGATGTATACTCAGTATATGTCCAGTGATGTATACTCAGTATATAGTCAGTATATGTCCAGTGATGTATACTCAGTATATACTCAGTATATTTCCAGTGATGTATACTCAGTGATGTATACTCAGTATATAGTCCAGTGATGTATACTCAGTATATAGTCAGTATATGTCCAGTGATGTATACTCAGTATATAGTCAGTATATGTCCAGTGATGTATACTCAGTATATGTCCAGTGATGTATACTCAGTATATAGTCAGTATATGTCCAGTGATGTATACTCAGTATATATTCAGTATATTTCCAGTGATGTATACTCAGTATATAGTCAGTATATGTCCAGTGATGTATACTCAGTATATATTCAGTATATTTCCAGTGATGTATACTCAGTATATAGTCAGTATATGTCCAGTGATGTATACTCAGTATATATTCAGTATATTTCCAGTGATGTATACTCAGTATATAGTCAGTATATGTCCAGTGATGTATACTCAGTATATAGTCAGTATATGTCCAGTGATGTATACTCAGTATATATTCAGTATATTTCCAGTGATGTATACCTAGCACTATTCCCAGTTATGTTCCTGTAACACTATTGCTATGTATACTGGCACACTGCTAGCTGATTACTAGCCTGTTTGCAGACAGTGCTGCAGGGGGTGGAGCTCACACACTGTTAGTAGGAGGCGGAGCTCAGTGACTGGGGTTATAGGGAGACAGGGGAAGGTTAACAGGGCACAGTTATCACATTTGGGCAGAGAGAGGCGGAGTTAGACCTACGGGTGGGCGGGGTTAATATCCTGTGGGCGGAAGGAGGCGGGTTACCATCGTAACCCAGATACATTGGTGGAAGAATATTGAACAGCAGTACTAGTGCGAAAGGGGCGTGGTCTGGCTGCATCACGTCACGAGAGGCGTGGTTCCGATGATGTCACGGAAGGAGTCGGGGATTCCGATGATTGCCGAACCCATGGGGGGGGGGGTGAACACATCTTGATGGAGAACTGAGTTTGACAGAACACCTCCCCCAGGAGGATCCTATTACCATCATGGCACCAGTCCAACAGAAAATACCCTAAAATAATTGGACTCCGTTCAACAATCTGTCAGCAGGGGAAACTACTGGCGGCTGATAGAGAAACAGAATGAGGAACCTCCAGGGCAGTGAATGAGAGAGAGAGAGGTATGATCATTGAAACCCAATGACGCATGTGTACACACAGCAGGACCCCCATAACGCACACAGGGGAGGTTTAGTTCTTTTAAAACATTTGTGCAACTACAGCAAAGAGAGAGTAGTTGCTGGGATTCCTGGGAGAACGTTCTGTGCTGCTGCTGTGTAGAGCTATGTTAATATTCAGAGGTGTGAAACTTGTCTATTTTGGGGGGGGTCCCTTTAAAACAGTGGCGACCCCCCACAAAAGGTAGGGAATAGATGACCGGATTTGGAATAACTACATTTCCCCTTTGATATTTTGCCTGTTTGAAGGCTGGTAAAAGCTTAATGGGAGTTGTAGTCCTAGAAGAGCCGAAGAGCTTACTTTTTTCCGCCCACCCTAGCTCATGTGTCCTGGGTGCAGTGGGGGAGGGGATGGGGCAGGGAGTGAAAGTAAGAACAGAGTGCGGGTTTGCAAACAGAAGGAAAAGTACTTAGGACCATGGTTAATAAAACAAAAAGAAAATAAAGTGTAGACTAGAGAACTAAAGTTATTAACTAAAGTGTGAATTTTAGGGCGAAATATAGCCTGATTGGAAACCTTTGCCAGATCAGATTGGGTTTATTTTGCTACTCTTCCCCCCCCAAGTAAAGAACTCATATTAGATTCTAAATAATTTAAATCTTAAAGCTAAACTATGCATATATAATTTTTCAATATCAGCAATTTTGCCTAAATGTTGACATTCAGATTCTATCTCCCTTCAAGTTCTGAGTTTAGTGAATAATCCTGAGCTAGACTTCGAATTCCTGCCATTTCACACGTAGAGGTTTATTCCGTCAACTCTGAATTGCAGTGAATTGAAACCTGAATGGCAACATTTAGACTAAAATAGGCAAACTGTAGATATAGCTGAATTGGATATTTATGTTTATTTCAGTTTGCTATAATACAGAGTTTCCAGTGATTTTTTTTTTTATATATGGTTTGCTTGGGATTTAAAGCAGGGATTTAAAGGGGAACTGTCACCTCTCTGGAATTTGCATTGAATAAATCACAGAAAATCTCTTGTGTTCACCTCTTTTCTTTGACCTTCTAATTTCTTTTTAATTTATATTAAAGATGTAGCAAAAGACAATACAATTTCTTTTTTTTAGTTCCAAATGAGCAGGATTAACAGAAAACATTTGTTTAATGTATTCACTTTTTATGCTGACTGTGAGATGCAAACGACAGAGTTTACAACGATGACTGACAGTAAGCTAAAATGGAGGTGCCCAGTTGCAGGATAAAAAGGTGTAGATTTCTACATTTAGCTTTATTTTATCAAACCTCACAAATACAGATTTGTTAAATATAAGGCATACGTAAAGATAGTTTTGAAAATCCTGGGAAGTGACAATTCCCGTTTAACTGTAACTTTTATAAAATTTAAAAATTATTTTTAAATTTTTTTAATTTTTATTTTACATTGGTTGATAGATATATACTCCTGTGTGGTGAACAGGAGTATTGTTCAAAGTTGAAATCATCAGTGGAATGTACCTTCTATTTTTGTTGTTGTTAACTTTTGTGCTTTTGTTTTTTGGTATGTGTGTGTGTTTAGTTTTTTGTTTTGTTTTATTTTTTACCATAATTGAATTAATGAAGGAACAAAGAGGGTTTATATCCTGTTGTAAATGAGTATAATCTGTTTATAGCACTGGCAGGAAAATGTTAAGTGCTTCTTTTACTTCTAGTTATTTTGGGGTATTTAAAAAATAAAATCTTTATGAAATGCTCATGGTGACTGTATTAAAATTTCATTGAAATTCTAGCTCATTCAAAAGAGATCATAAAGCAAAAAAGAAACTCCTTTGTCTTATGGGCAAAGTCCAGGTTGACAAAGTTGACAGAAGGCAGAACTTCCTCAACGTTTGCAAATTCCAATCGCCAAAAGGTGTATATTTTTGCGCATTGATTGTATTGGTGTATGGAGGATTCTGCAGTCTCACAGGGTCTTCAATAGACATAACTGTTTTTACTCTTGCGCATTCATGAGAGTACACTAATGGCACAAGCTCCTTGCTGCTGTGGTGCCAAGGACACTGAAAAATAGTGGCAGCAGAAGCTGACGAAAGATGTTGGCGGCGCCTGCTTCAGTTGAGTATATCTGCATTTATCTTCACTTCCCAGTTCCACCAGGATTTATTTAAAAAAGAAAAAAAAACAACAAAAAACAACTTTGGAGATTTTTTCATATATCACTAAATATTTCTCCCTACTAGAGATAAACCAAATATGACAAACAACCTTGAATCCATTCCATTGAATCCATTAAGTGCAATGCATTTTTCTTTGATTTATAAGAAACATTAAACAAAACCTTGGTTTAGTCTGTACCAACCTTCCTTGCCTTTTTAGAATGAGATAGAAATATTTACTAAACTTCAAGCCCTCACTAACTGTACAAGTTGTTAAACTAAAATTGTCCTTTTCAGTGCTGCTATAGAAAGTGCTAATTCTTAGCTTTTCAATGTATCATTGAATCACCTTTACATAATCATTGCAACAACTTTTTTAGTAAAGGTGAATTACTGGTTTAACCTGTGTCAGGATAGACTAATACCCAACATGCAGAACTTAAGTTAACAAATCATAAATAATGAAAGCAAATAAAATGTATTTCTTCCATTTCTGATTAGATGTCCTCCCACTTTTTGAAACGTAATCTCTCTAAAACTGAGCTCCTTGTCTTTCATTTTCCTAATACTGATGCTCCTCTCTAGCTCTCACTTCAGCTTATTGGTACCCACCAGCGGGCCCGGCCGCACTGCGACCGGATATGTACGCCAGTTTGCCAGCCTCTTCTCCTGGGGGCCCCCCGAGGCTGGCAGTGGCGTCACATGGCGGGCGCGTGAGGCAGCATTCTCCCCTGAGCGCTCTCTGCCCAGATGAACAGGAGGATCAGTGCTCCCTCGCCACCCGCAGGACAGCCCGCCCAGCAGCCCCACTGGACCCCAGGGAATCCCCTCAGCACTCCCAAAGGTAGTGAGCCTGGGGGGTTAAATTTATAAATATAAAAATGAGTGTGTTTGTGTGTCTGTTATTGAGTGTGTGTTTGTGTGAGTGTGTTACTGAGCGTGTTAGTTTGTGTGTGTGTGTTTGTCAGTGAGAGTGTATGTTTTGTAAGTGAATGTTTGTATGTCACTGAGTGTGTGTCTGTCAGTAAATGTGTGTGTCTGTTTGTGAGAGTGTGTGTGGTTAAAACCCCTTCAGCACTTACCTTTCTTCAGCGCTGGGCTCCCTTGGCACTGGGGATCTCTCCGCCCCGATCCGCCTCTCGGCTCCGAATGCGCGGGCAGAGCTGCGTGCGCATTCAAACCGCCCATAGGAAAGCATTACTCAATGCTTTCCAATGGACGTCCAGCATCTATCACAGTGAGAATCGCGGAAGCGCCTCTAGCGGCTGTCAGTGAGACCGCTACTATAGGCTGGATTAACCCTCAGTGAAACATAGCAGTTTCAAGTGTGTGTATCTGCATGCAGTGGTGTACATACAGCGGTTGCGACCAGCTGCCCGCCGCCATGTGTTGCGGCCCTGGCCCACGGAGGGGGGATAACGAATCAGTTTTTGCACCGGGGCACCATCGATCGTGTGTACGCCACTGGTGGTACCCACATCAGTCCATCCTTGCAAGTGCACTGTCTTGGCGTTTAATACTTGATTCTGGCCTCATCTTTGAGCCTCACATCCAGTCTGTTAACAAATCCTGTAGATTCCACCTTATAAACATAGCCTGCATCTGCATTTTTCTTACACAAGATGCTACTAAGGCGCTTGTCCATGCTCTAGTAATCTCTTGCATGGAATATTGTAACTCTCTCCTAATTAGTCTTCCCAGAAGTCGTATTGCCCCGCTACAGTCTGTAATGAATGCTGCCGCCAGACTGATTTTTCCACTCTAGTCGGTCCTCTCACACCTCTCGGTCCTTAGATTGGCTTCCTGTATTCTATAGGAGTCTATTAAAGGTACTAATCCACATCTATAAAGCACTGAACTATTCTAGCCCCTCTCATTTCTCTTCACAGATCCATAGGTATACCCCTTCTCGGTCTCTCTGCTCTGCCCGTGACCTTCTCCTGTCCGCTGCTCGCACCCGTACGGCCAACTCACGCTTGCAGTACTTCTAGTGGGTGGCTCCCTTCCTATGGAATAGCCTGCCTACCGCCATCAGACTCTCCCCTAGTCTTCAATCCTTTAAAAAGTGCCTTAAAACCCATCTCTTTAGGAAAGCTACCTCACATACCTGTCTCTTGCTCTCTCCTAAAGGGCAGCACTTTACTCTCTCCTCCAGCTCTGCTTCACTCCCACCTTATTTGATTGCTTTTTCCTGTCCTAATATGTTTTACATCCCACCTCCTATAGACTGCAAGTGCGTTTGAGCAGGGTCCTCTTCAACCTATTGTTCCTGTAATTGTCTCCTTTATTGTTAAATCTCACCCTCTGATAATATTGTAAAGCGCTACGGAATATGCTGGTGCTATATAAATACTACTACTACTACTACTACTACTACTACTACTACGGGACCTTAGGATGGATTTAACATAAATGTAAAAAACATGCAGGACAGGCCGAGCTCAGGGAAACCGAAGGTACGTGAATGGTAGTCAAGCCAAAATTAAAGTGATATAGAAGTCAGAATAGTCTAAGAAAAAAACCAAGGTCGAAAGTCACAAGAATCAATAGCGGATAACCAAACTGGAAACCACGACAGGGCACTTAAAATAAATCCAAATGAGTTTAAATACCCTAATAACTGGCTTGGTCTCATGACACTGGGATGTGCAACGTCAGCGTGATGCTGCACACACATCTGCAAGAGACCAGGACTAGACAAGCCTTAAAAGGCCATAGTGCCTGGCTTCACACATGATTCTAGACGTGACCGCTGCTGAGGTATGTTATACCCGGCAGCTTTCCCACCTATGTCATGGGCACACGCCACACCAAAGTGCGGCATTTCTATACAAGCGCGGCCTTGACCCGGCGGGCACACTTCGTTGACATGATTGGAAATCTCAACTAGTGTTTTGCCCTGGTAACTGTCATTTTTTGGCAAGAGAGGATGCATCACATCTGCTTTACCTTCTTTTCTGAAACTGAATTTACTGGGGTGAATAAAGCAGAGGAGGTAAGTTAAAAAACATCCTTACTTGCATACTGCATTGCAAGGGTTAACTAATCTGCATTCTTTGCCTGGTAAAAATAAAATATATCATTTTAATGCATGCTGGGAACTAAAATCTGTTTTGACTTAAAAGTGCAACAGGCCAGCTCATTTTACAAACTCTCGATTTATAGTGAACTTTAACTGAATAATCTAAATTTTATTAAATACAGGAAGTAAATATTTGTTTTACCTTCTTTACGGAAAACTCTCAGTAGCAGCAAAATAGTTAAACGTACATGAACAAAATTCAATGAATCAGAATGCACATCAGATGAATGATAGGGCTGTGAAACTTCTCCCAACTCCTTTCAATGCTGCTAACCTCCCAGGTGAGTCTATTCCAATTACAAAAATTCTTTACATATATGGTATAGTCACATCATTTACATTGTATTTTCTCACAGCTTTAATTATTCTCTCAACTATGTAATCACTGGAATAGTCTGTTTCTCTAGTTAGCCCTGTGTTTTACTCTTTTGTTTTCATCCTTCAGATATTGCCCTTTAGCCACTACCTGTTCCTTCTTATTCTGTCCGGTTGTGCCGCTCCGGTCCTCTTCCTTAGCTCAACGCCTTGACCTAATTTCCTTTACAGCTGCTACTGCGGGTGCTCACAGTCGGGGCTGCTTAGGCTTGCATCATATCCTCGCGAGGTCTCCCCCCTGCATCTTGTTTAGCGAACGCAGCTCTTAGTTACGCTATTCTCCCTCTGTGTGCAGTTCAGTTTTGACGCACATCTCTTTAAACTGCATAGCTTCAGTGCTCCCAGACTCTTAGAGGTCCCCTCTTCTCTGTCGGGTAGGTTTGTGACTCGTTGGATTTTTTTCCTCACTCTTCAAGTTTTACATCTAGCACATTTACTACATTAGTCTTTATCTCTTATCACATTAGAAGGTGACACCCTACTACCTGTTATAAACACTGTTTATATTTCTTTTTGTGTGTTTGCACCCCTGTTGTGTTTCATTCACAGTAGGTGACCCCAAATTTTCTGTGACCTCTGCAACCTCTGATTCTATTCAGTTCCTGCCCCTTCCCTGCATGCAACTTTTATAAGCTGCATATTAATCTTAGGTGAACCCCATGTATACTTATACTCCACATTTTTGTGGTAAACTCACAAGGATAAATTGATGTGACCCCAACTTTAGTACTCTGCCATTGGTGAATCTGTTCCAAAGCATTCGCTGTGTTCCTGGAGCAACCTAATCTTGTTTCCCCCACCAATTTGCATGTGTCAGACTCAGAGGAGTCTCACCAATCTGATCACCAGGGTGGCTTCTGCAAACACACCTGAAAAAGGCAAAGTGCCTTCTAAAACACATAGATTGCTACAGGCCTCTGCCCTTTCCATCATAGTTTGCAAAACTCGACCCTCTAGAGGATCCATGTTTTATGATTTACAGGTCGTAGACCAGAGGTGCCCAAAAGGTAGATCCCCAGATCTGTTAAAACTACATTTTCATGATGCTTTGTCATTCTAAACTTGCAGTGTTCTCAAACCCAGTCCTCATGGATCACCAACAGTCCAGGATTTATGCAATTCCCTTTTTTCCCCAATGGAGATACTGACAAAACCTGGACTGTTGTTCTAAAGTCATGCAAAACCTCATGGTAGGTGTAGTTTTACAACATCTAAGGGATCTACCTTTTGGGCACCACTGTCATAGTGGAATACTGTGTGTAGTTTATGCTGATGATTTCCCTTCTGCTACACAACAAGATTACCGTATTTATCGGCGTATAACACGCACCGGCCTATAACACGCACCTCATTTTAAGAAGGAAATTTCAGGGGGAAAAAAAACTTAAAGGACCACTAT
>OW240912.1:348827431-349015854 GCA_933207985.1 Pelobates cultripes
AGAAGGAAATTGACGGGGGTAGGGGGAGAGATTGACATCCATCACACACACACACAATGCACCCCTTGCACACAGAAAAACACACAATGCATTACACACAGACACACATACACAAGCAATGCATCCCTTACACACAGCAACACACAATGCACCCCTTACACACACTCAGTGCATCCCTTACAGAGCACACACTGCATCCCATACATACACAAACTCACCTTGCAGCCCTTACACATACAAACACAGATTCACACAATGCATTCCTTACACACATCAGGAAATCCCTCCCCCCCCCCACACACACCCCTGTGAACAAACTCATTGGTGGAACGTGAAGGTGGACCCTGGGACCCAGACCTTGAGCTGTGTAAAGGGCCCTCAAAAAAATGGAGCTGCTTCCCGTTCTCCCAGAACTTTGATTTTTGTGACCACAGTTACAAACCACCTCCAGAGAGCCTGTTCTACACCAGACCAGTGGAGCCAGACGGCAGCTAGAGCCCATCATCATCCTCATGTGGTTGTAAGTAGGCAATCTAGTATATTATTCGTGGCACTAATCTCTAATTTACCTCACATTAAAGGGACACTATAGTCCCCAGAACCACTGCAGCTTAATGTAGTGGTTCTGGTGTCTATAGCCTGTCCCCGCAGGCCTTTTATTGTAAACACGGCGGCACTGAAGCACTGTGTTAGTTAACATGGCAGATCATATGGGTGGGGCATTGTGATGTCACATGGGGGGCGGCAAACTTTACTTTTGCCTAGGACGGCAAAAATCCTTGCACCGGCCCTGCAGATACTGCATCCCTGTGGGCGGACTCGGGGGGGGGGGACTCGGGTGCAGGCACCGGGGGGCCCAGACCTTGAGACAGTTTCTTTACATGCGGGCGATGAAGTAGCGCTGATCTGAGCTTTTCCTGCTCAGCTCCCTCGTGCGACCCGCAGTGAATGTGATGTCACTCCAGCGCCAGGCATTACTAAGCTGTGAGCGAGCTGAGCAGAAGCTCATTTGCTGCCTATTTTGCACACCCACTCCCCCCCCCTTGCCTGCCCATCCTGCATTCTGGCCACATTCAGTGTATCTTGAGTGTGTGACATTCAATGAGTGGGTGTGTCTGTGTGTATGTCAGTCAAAGCATGTGTTGTTAGTGGGGTAAATTTAAAGAAGGGGGTGCCCGAGTTCCGTTATGCCTAGGGCAGCACAAATTCAAAATACACCACTGGCGGTACTGCTAGCATCATCAGGATACTTACAAATACCTACAACACCTGATATGCAAATACTCCAGAATTTGACAGAGGCCAAACTTGAAGCATAGCTGAGTAATTAAATTGTCAATTCAATTCTTACTTTAGTGAATATCGTGTTGGAATATTAAGAAATAAATTCTGATATGGGGTCCTAGCAGAGAATTGTTTTTCCCTGAAGGATGATGAATACCAGTGGAGAAAAAAAAAAAAAAAAGAGTAACTGGGGATTAGTATGATAAAAAATAAAGGTTAAAGCAAGTTATTGGGGGAAAACCTTTAAGTTACCTTACTTTGAAGATATCTTAATTTTAATGGCCATGATATGTTTCTCATATTGTCGCTGTGACATCAATGAAAAAAAGATTTGATTACCTTCCTCTAAAGAGAATATGAGACTGCTACCAGAGTTCTAGGCAACTAAGGTGTTTAGAGAACTTAGAAATATAAAAATAGTGATGTCCCGAATGGTTCGCTGAACGGTTCATCGCGGACGGCGAGCATATGCGCTGTTCGGTCCGCCCCCTATTCGTCATCATTGAGTAAACTTTGACCCTGTACCTCACAGTCAGCAGACACATTCCAGCCAATCAGCAGCAGACCCTCCCTCCCAGACCCTCCCACCAGGCTCTCTATAGAGCGCTCATGCACCTCCAGCATGAGGGGGGCCAGCGCTCCTGTGTCAGTATCCGTAAGTGTGCCTGCTTACAGCAATCATACACCACATGAGATGGGGCCGTGGGCTGCAAGATAACCCCCTCAGACAGAGTGTGCCAATGGACCGGCCACCCGGCGGAACCTACATGCGGCCGTGATATTGAAAACTGCCGCAGGACTCCCTCTGTGTAGGGAGTTAGAGTTGTGCAGCCCCAAGGTGCCGTGGGCTGCAAGATAACCCCCTCAGACAGAGTGTGCCAATGGACCGGCCACCCGGCGGAACCTACATGCGGCCGTGATATTGAAAACTGCCGCAGGACTCCCTCTGTGTAGGGAGTTAGAGTTGTGCAGCCCCAAGGTGCCGCGGCCCACCGGGAAATTTCCCGGTATCTCGGTGGGCCAGTCCGGCCCTGATTGTCTATCATTTTAGCAAGACTGTACACATGCTGTCTACAGCTTTATAGTGCACATAAAAAGAGCAAAATCTGGCAGCTGGTGATTTATAGATGTTCAATATATTGCAAAATAAAATGGCAGAATAAATCTGGGGAATCAAAAAAATAATAATTCTCCCACTCTTCAATATATGAGTTAGATAAAACCGGCCATTAAAAAAATAAAAAAAACTACATGCATTTTAAGGCATTTAATGTGTTTTTTAATTCTTTAATTATTGTTGTTTTAATTTGTCATGGTGCAAACAGCCTATTATTCTAATACCAAACCCTCAACAACTGCTAGAATATTTAATTACACATAACATTGTAAAAATGGAAATGTATTTTTTTCCAGCCGTGCGTAGACACAGAACACAATTAACACGTGCCTTAAAAAGCCTCTATATACAAAGTTTGCTTCATATTAATGTGTTCTTACTGGCCCTGCGGGGGCTCTTATCTTCTAATAACAGCTCTTTGCTAATGGCAAAAGCCAAAAACATTCTGCTTTTTTTGGTTTGTGCATCTGGCTCGGTCACAGAACACCACAGCTAGAAGATAAGAGAGGTCCCTGAGGCTATGTATTAATACATATAAGGCTATGGCTTATATTCCACCGTGGTTCTTGATCACAGATGTTTTGCTATTTGTTATTGCCCTGAATCCATTCAGGTTGTTGCTATTCAGTCTTTTGTTGTGATCAAGGCCGAGAGCGTTTAACCCTTGCAGTTCTTTTCTTAAACACAAGAGAATGACTTATTCCGCATTATAAATAACACAATTCTGCTAGGAGCCTTGAGAAATATGCATAGGATTTTCTTTTCCTCAAAGGGTTAATAATTCATTATGTGGTTATATCACATCTATGTTGTATTGAAATGATATAACATCCAATGGTAACACAAAAAACGAAATAAATAAAAAGATAATGTGAATTCTACCAAGAAAATCCTCTATTGTTAAATGAAATCTGCCCTTTGGTCACTTGAATGATTGTGAATAGAATTAAACAGTGCAAAATCATTATAGATAGATAACTTCCAATAACAACTAAATAAATAGAAATGAAATTATTGGACCTATTCATAATTTGCCCCCTGCTTTGAAATTCAATACTTTCTATTTTCCAACCGTCTACTGTTTCCTCGTAGAAATCACTTCATTCTGCATTCTCAGCAGATTTTCTTCCACAGTATTGATCAGAATATTTTTATTATCTCTATCTTCCCACGCAAATACATACAAGCGTTTTATAAAATCCCACTGCTCACTGGGATTGCACTAGTGAGTTTGGCATCCAATAAAAGTCTTGGAAACGATCTTCTCTGGACCAACATTTGAATCTATACATTAACTTTTCCTTTTCCATGAGATTGTTTTAATGTGTTACTGTGCCTGAAATTTAGCATAAGGACAACAATTTACTTTGACGGTATTTCATGTGCCATCTTTTTATCATATTCCCCCCCAGAGTGGTCCTTTAATTCATTTGTTTAACCTATAATATTCAAAATTTGACAGCTCCTTATTTTTATTTTTTTATTTTTTTAGAAGTGTATGAGTTGAAGTTGATGTTTTACAAAGTGTTTTCACAATCATCTGCGAAGCATTTTTAAAACATTTGCCTATTGTTACAATTTAAAAAAGCATTATTTTATATACAAGTTTGGTTAATATTGTCAGTGATTTGAAGTGGTTATGGTGCCTGGAGTCTGCATGTGCAGTGTTTCACTATGAAAGCGGCTCATATTGACATTAACCCCTCCGCTGCCAACTAACTAGAGTTCCAGGCTGACTAATGTCAATTATATGCATTTTGCAAAGCACAGAATTGCAATCGCTGGATGAGAGAAGTCAGCTGATGGTTTCAGCCATTGAATGACCAGCAGGATTGTCAACCGGCTCTGCAGAAACCGGATGCACGTCACAGCCAGCCTTAAGCGCACAGTAGGACTAGGTATGAGGGCAAACCATTGCTAAACAATTAGCCCCATAATCGGGCCAAAGTACTCCTCATATCATCAGTGGGCTGTAGTGGTTGTGAAAATAGTAAGCAGAAAACAAGGAGCAGAGAGCCGAGAGTCGAAAGGCAATTGTCAATCCCTGGATATCAGTGCGATGCTTATTGAACCACAACTTGATCATTGGGTCAAGGTAAAGCTACATCTGGATAACGTCCTCAGAGCCTCCTTGACACACATAATGAGATTTCAGATTGTGAACCAGCATTGTAGTTGCCCACAATGGATGCAGGAGATTTAGGAGGCCTATACCCAGGGGCGTACCTAGAGCATTTGGCACCCGGGGCGGATCCTGGGCTTGGCACCCCCTCAAACCCTCTTTCCATCCACCCCCCTCCACCCCTACCCAAAAAAAAAAAACATGTAACATTTTTTAAAAGTTTTCCTTTTTTTTTTTTATGTATTGAACAAATTTGGAGGAAACTTTGCAAAACTGCTGTCAGCCCCCTTCTACAAAACCCTTGTGTGCCCCACTCCTCCTACAAAAGCCCTGTCCCACCCCCTTCTACAAATCTTGTACTGCCCCGTCTACAAAACCCCTGCAACCCCCTTCCACAAATCCCCTTATAAAGACTCCTGTCCCAATACAAAACCCCTTCTACAAAATCCCTGCAGCCCCACACGCACATTTACAGGCAGACAGTCACACACACAGTTACAGGCAGACAGTCACACATACAGTCAGAGACAGTCATGCACACAGTTACAGGCAGACAATCACATATACATTCACACACACACACACACACGGTCACAGGCAGACAGTCACACACACAGTAAAAGGCAGCAGCAGACAGTTACATGCACGCAGTCACAGACAGATAGTCACACACGGTTACAGGCAACATCAAACAGTCACAGGCAGACAGTCACACATACATAGTCACATGCAGACAGTCACAAAGTCACACACACAGTTATAGGCAGACAGTTACACACACAGTCAGTTACAGGTAGTCACACACAGTCATAGCCAGGCAGTCACACACACAGTTACAGGCAGACAGTCACATATACAGTCACACACACACATAGTCACAAGCAGAGAGTCACGCACACATACACAGTTATAGTCACTCACACAGTTACAGGTACAATCACACAGTCACAGGCAGACACACACACACACACACACACACACACACCGTTACAGGCAGACAGACACACACACAGTTACAGGCATGCAGTCACACACACACATACACAGTTACATGCAGACAGTCACAAAGTCACACACACAGTTATAGGCAGACAGTTACACACACAGTCAGTTACAGGTAGTCACACACAGTCATAGCCAGGCAGTCACACACACAGTTACAGGCAGACAGTCACATATACAGTCACACACACACACAGTCACAAGCAGAGAGTCACGCACACATACACAGTTATAGTCACACACACAGTTACAGGTACAATCACACAGTCACAGGCAGGCAGACACACACACACACCGTTACAGGCAGACAGACACACACACACACACACACACACACACACACCGTTACAGGCAGATAGACACACACACAGTTACAGGCATGCAGTCACACACACACACATACACAGTTACAGGCATGCAATCACACCCACACATAATCAGTTACAGGCAGACACACACATACACACACAAACACACTTTTACAGGCATGCAGTTCACACACAAATACACACAGTTACAGGCAGACAGTTACAAACACACACACAGTTACAGCAAGACAGTTGCACACACACAGACACGCAGAGTTACAGGAAGACAGTTACACACACACACACACACACACACAGTTACAGGAAGACAGTTACACACACACACAGTTACAGGAAGACAGTCACACACACACAGTTACAAGAAGACAGTTACACACACACAGTCACAGGCAGACAGTTACACACACACACACACACAGTTACAGGCAGACAGTTTTACAGATTCAGTCTCACACACACACACACACACACACACACACACTATTACTTACAGACAGGAGCTGGAGGAGGACTGGATTCCCTGAAGTCCTTCCCTGGAGCCTGTTTGGTGGAGAGGAAGGGATTCCATCTTGCTGCACAGCAGCGTGTAAGGGCAGTATTAAGCTCCGCCCCCGCTGCTGGTTTGGCTCTGCCCCCAATTTTGCTTAGCTCCGCCCCCACTTTTCCTCCGGGCGGCCAGTTGAGCTGCTCTTTGCGTGTGTGAGCTGTTCTGGCCACACAGCACCATAAGTACCATGGGGCATTGTGCGGCCGTACAGCTCACACAGCCCCCAGACCAGGGTCCGCCCCCTAAGCCCCCCCCTTAGTACGCCACTGCCTATACCACTTACTTATGGACAAGGAACGACTTGTAGATAAGGATATCTCCCAGGCAGAAGTTGCTAGTATTACTTTCTATTTGATGGGAACTGAGTAGGATGTCAATGAAGAGCAAGATTTGCAGGCCTCAACAGGCAGTGGTTTAATATGCCAATAAGTACTGGACTTAAACCTTGAATCTTTAGAGAATAAACGGAAAGGGAAGAACATGACGATCAGAGTCAAAGCTGAGGGCTTAGATTTTCAGATGTCCCAGTTCCTACAGAGACATTTTGCGCATGTACTGCCAGAGCAGACTAAACTTGCTTAGTTGTGATGGGATGCATGAAGTTCTCAACCTCCCTAAGGCCTCTGTATAGCAGACTTGATAAGGCTGTTTTCCATTAGGTACCAGTGGCAAGACCACTTGCAAGTTTCAAAGTAGCTTACTAATCGTGTTCTTAAACACAGCTAATTTAGATGGAGCAGACCATGATCTCTACTCGAGCATCATAGTGGGGATCCAATTTGGAAACAAGAGTCTGAAGTGGGAAAGTACTGCTCAACTAATTTAAAGGGGCACTATATTCACCAGGACCACTACAGCTTAATACAGTGGTTGTGGTGTCTGTAGTATGTCCCTGCAGGCTTTTCAATGTAAATGCTGCCATTTTAAAGAAACTAGCTACATACAGATGCTAAGCGCTCCCCATAGAGATACTGATTGGCACAGCATGGCATTTTGCTGCACATGCACAATAGCATCCCAAATACTTCCTATAGAAAATCATTGGATTGACTGAGATCATCAGGATTGATGATCTCAGCCATGGAGGTGGGTCCAGCCTTGCTGAGATCGGCACGACGATGGAGAAAACGTGAGTAAAATACCTTTTAACTCTATTCTGAAGGGGGGTTGGGGATCTAAATATTTACTGCAGCATATTATACTGTTTAAAGGTATTCCTAACACCATCAAGTTCCTTTAACCTTATTTATTGACCAAAGCAAAAATGTTTTCCAGAATGAATAAAAGTGATCAGTACAGAATTCTCGGTCACCGCTCCAGCCTACCATGCCCCGCGGCCCCCCTCTGAATCCCCCAGGTCCGGTGTCCATCGCTTCCCTCCAACCTCTCATGGGGTGGCCAGGTGTTATGCGAAGTCATGGAAGAGATATGGCAAAGCAGTGGAGCCAGCGTTGTGTGTATCTGTCCCTGTCCTTCGGTGTGGTCACTTTCAGGTCCTCGAATTTCTGCGTATCCTCCACCTCTTCCACCCTGCATTTCAGGGGTGGTGTGTTCTGTTGTCTCCCTAAGATGACTGCCTTTGCGGAATTGAGGAGTCTTGGTATGATTGACCGTTTATACGTTGGTGTTGGCATTGTGGTATGATGTAGGAGAAAGGAGGCTGGTGACCGGTGCAGTAATTCATTCGTCACCTCCTGTACCACCCTTCGCACTGTCTCCTAGAAGGGCTGTAGAAGGGCGCAGTCCCACCATGCGTGGGTGAAGGTGCCTGTCCCCTCCCCAAATCGTCAGCAGGCATCAGGGATCGTAGGGTCTCTGGTGTCAAGTGTCGCCGTGGTGAGGTACCAATGTGTGAAGATTTTATATGAGTTTTCTTGCAGATGTGCCAATCCTGGTGTCTTTTGTATATGATCTTGTCCCAGTTGCCTCTGGCAGTGTTTCCTCATGGTCCTCCTCCCATTGTCTGATGCATGGGGGTGCCTCTTAGAGGGAGCATTGGGCTGGGATTTGTCGTTAAATAGTGCTTCATGCCATATCTGTGCCAGATCTGCATGGTCGCTGCCACAAATGGGTTGGGAAGTGGTATGCGTTTGCACGCTTTTTTGGTGGTCCACGGCAGGGTGCGTAGGTCGTAATTGGTGGTGTCTGACTCCAGCTGTATCCAGGGACTGATAACAATTTGTATTGTGGCATGTCAAATCCAAATGAGTAAAAAATAAAACGTGTATTTCTTTCTGACTCCCATACTGGTACCATATTGAATAAAATCAGTTTGCAAAGGATAGATTGTGCCGCTAATAAAATAGTCAACAGAACCTTAAAGCTTTAGGGACAATTCTTTCTTATCGTAGCTTTGGGTTATGTTTGTGGATATTATTGAATATTTTTACACACATTTATCTGTGAGCCATCAAATAACATCACCACTAACAGAATTTTAGATGTTATTTTATCTAAGGCCTTGTGCATGATTATAATCATATGAGAAAACCAGTACACATGGTGATACCTAGAAACTGCCAGTGGCTTGGAAAGATCTGATATTAAACTATCCCTAGTTGCAATAGAATAAAAATAAATTGTACAAGGAAGGGGATTTTGCAGTTCAAGGAAGGCTGATAAATGCATTTTATGCAATGCTGCATTGTCCAGATTTAAAGACAATTATACTGCAGCTTTAGGTTTAAAAATATTAAGGAAATTTGTTTCATACTTACCGTGATTTCCTTTCCCTGGTCACGATACATAAGTCCTCCAATTACAGCCGAAAGGACAGTAAATAGAACTCTAAAATTGGTATCAATAGATCCACCCTCTCCCCATCGACATTCTTTGTGATTAGCTGAATACACTATAAACAAAAAAGAGAGAACTCAAGAACTGACCATTTAGGAGATAAGCCCAAATGTACAGAGGGTAACCTTAAAGGGACACCATAGTCACCAGAACAACTACAGCTTATTGAATTTGTTCTGGTGAGTAGAATCATTACCTTTAGGCTTTTTGCTGTAAACGTCAGAGAAAATGCAGTGTTTCCTCAGATGGCTGTTAGAGATCCTTCCTGGGTCATGGCTGCCTAAAATGCATCCAAACATTCAGTGTCTCCTCCCTCTGCATGCAGACACTGAACTTTCCTCATAAAGATTAATTGATTCAATGCATCTCTATGAGGAGATGCTGATTGGCCAGGGCTGTGTTTGAATCATGCTGGCTCTGCCCCTGATCTGCCTCCTTGTCAGTCTCAGCCAATCCTATGGGGAAGCATTCTGATTGGATCGGTCTACCCCACTTCTGCTGATGTTAGGGAGGCATGAGGGGACCTGGGTGGCTAGATTGTGGTCTTAACCCTATAGGGTCTGGAATATATGTTTGTGTTCCCGACCCTATAGTGCTCCTTCAATAAAAAAATTACTTTTAATATATTCATATAATTATTTAAAATACTTGGTCACCAATATAGTGAATCCAGTCAGTGTCTGTAGTAGGTAAAAAAATCCTTCAGGAAATAGGAGAATGTCATATTTAAATTGACACACAATCCAAATAAAATAATATCGAACAAAAATTATTGAACAAAAATTAAAGAAAAAAAGAATATAAGTAAAAAGCTGTTCGCTATAACTCAGTAATAAAGTGGAATAATATATAAAAAATATATAAACGGAAAATAAATTCACTCACCAATTAACCAGAGAGGGAGAGATGAAACAAAGTAGCAAATAACTTAGCAGCGCAAGGAGAAGCCCTGCAGGGTAAAAATAATGAAAATACGGATTGTCCCTAGTCTGCTGTGCCTTCAAGGGCACCCCTTAAAAAACACTATTCCCCCCCACCTCCCCTCTGGAGAAAAGACTGAGAGTCCTAGTGAGAACAGAGAAGCTATGAAGGCATCTCGTAGGTAAAGTTGGCTAAGTCATTAACAACAAAAAGAAAATGGAAAAAAGTATGTAGGAGAAAAACTGTTACAATAAAATAAATATATGGTATGGGTGGTAATATCTTTTTTAGAATTAATACGTCATCCTTCTTCTCTAAATCAACATCATACACTACAGTGCCGACGCGCATTTTTCACTTCCTGTGACGTTTTCATCCAAAGTCAAACTCTTTTGGCAAAATTAGACATCCATATATTAGAAATCTAATTTTGCCAAAAGAGTTTACACAGTTACATAGCTGAAAAGAGACTTGCATCCATCAAGTTCAGCCTACCTCACATTTGTTTTTTTGCTGTGATCCAAAAGAAGGCAAGAAAAAAACCCAGTTTGAAGCACAATTTTGCAACAAGCTAGGAAAATTCCTTCTTGACCCCAGAATGGCAGTCAGATTTATCCTTGGATCAAGCAGTTATTACCCTACATTGAAAGATTATATCCTTGAATATTCTGTTTTTTGCAAATATGCTTCTAGTAGCTGTTTGGACATCTGAATGGACTCTGATAAAACCACTTCTTCAGGCAGAGAATTCCACATCCTGATTGTTCTTACAGTAAAAAAAACCTTTCCTTTGCCTTAGACGAAATCTTCTTTCTTCCAGTCTAAACGCATGGCCTCGTGTCCTATGTAAAGTCCAGTTTGTGAATAGATTTCCACACAATGGTTTGTATTGGCCCCGAATATATTTGTATAATGTTCTCATATCCCCTCTCAGGCGACGTTTTTCTAAACTAAATAGGTTTAAATTTGTTAACCTTTCTTCATAGCTGATATGTTCCATTCCTTTTATTAATTTTGTAGCCCGCCTCTGCACTTTTTCTAGTGCCATAATATCCTTCTTTAGAACAGGTGCATGACAATACCTTACTGGCCTTGGCCACTGCTGATTGACATTGCACATTGTTGCATAGTTTGTTGTCTATAACAATTCCCAAGTCCTTTTCGTGTGTTGTTATCCCTAATTCGCTTCCATTAAGAGTATATGTTGCTTGTGTATTCTTTAAGCCAAAGTGCATAACTTTGCATTTTTCAACATTAAATTTCATCTGCCATTTGAGTGCCCAGTCCCCCAGTCTATCTAAATCCCTCTGCAGCAAAGTAATATCTGGCTCACATTGTATTATTTTACAAAGTTTTGTGTCATCTGCAAACACTGAAACATGACTTTCAATGCTGTCTTCAAGATGATTTATAAACATGTTAAATAGAAGGGGACCCAGAACAGACCCCCTGAGGGACACCACTTGCCACCTCTGTCCAGTTTGAAAATTTACCATTAATGACAACTCTTTGTACTCTGTTCTACCCAAGAACAAGCATTTTCATCTAGACCGATTTCCTTGAGTTTGAACACTAATCTATTGTGTGGAACTGTATCAAATGCCTTGGCAAAATCCAAATAGATCACATCCACAGCAACACCCTGATCTATACGTCTACTTACTTCTTCGTAGAACGCAATCAAGTTAGTTTGACATGACCTGTGCTTCATAAAACAGTGCTGATTTTTGCTGATAACCATGTTCTTCTCAAGGAATTCTTGAATATTATCCCTTAATAATCTTTCAAATATTTTACCAGCCACAGAAGTTAAACTCACAGGTCTATAATTTCCAGGCAAGGATTTTGAACCCTTTTTGAATATAGGAACCACATCTGCCTTCCTCCAATCCTCCGGAACACTTCCTGGAAGAAAAGAATCTTGAAATATTAAAATGAAAAAATCAGGCAGAGAAAAGTGTCCAAAATATATAGTTCTGTAACAAAGTCCTACAGTGAGAAAGTCCAGATAACGTTGTGATATGTAGAAACTCAAAAGCATGTAGAAATACCTTGAGAAAAAAGAAACAAAAAAAGATACATAGCGTGATACTGTATCAAAATTTATTGCCCAGAATACAAATGGAAAAAATCCCCCCCAACTTCAAAACTCTTACATTAGATAAAATTTTGTACTCATCATAGTAGATATAGCTGATAAAGTTCTTTCAAAGCCGCTCGTGTTTTTCCCCAGGGACAGCTCCTCTCCGGTGCACTCAGGAGGGCTGCCTGTGATGTCTTCTATGGAGAAACGCTAACTGAAAGTCCGGCTTCTGTTGATTACTTTGAGTGTCTGCCGCAGATAAATCTTGCAGATAGACAATAGTGGCACCCTATCAACGCGTTTCGCCCTGCTAACGAGGGCTTTTTCAAGATAGGTGCTCGGAGCATTATTCGGCAGTTTTATACTTGCCGGGTAAAACAAATTCAAATCTCTTAAGGTTATATACCCTTCTTAAAACACATGTAAAAAGAAAAACATATTAAAAAAGGCTGCAATTTGTATAAACAGGGACAAATTACTTCCCAACAATAGATATAAAATCCTACACATAAAACACAATATTGACCTGATACAGTCTATATAAAAACTTAAACTACTAAAAAAATAATAATGCATTTATACACAGATCCAAAACATAAAACAATCACTATAACAGTGATTGCTATATACATGTTTATACATCTCACTCCTGGATATCAATCTCCTAACTCTTATAATGTCATAGGTATTGCTTGATCATGATGTATAAATAATAATAATTACATTCTTAACAAATGACCACAGAATATATAAATTTATCAGTAGTTTTCATCAAGTTAGAAACCTAATAGCAGATTGTATCTCTAGAACTGTAAAAAGAAGAATGTGCTAGCTGGTATAGACTTATGGCATAATAAACTATGTCTAATACAGTAAAAGCAAGATAAGGCATCTCATAATAGTATATGTTTCTATATTGTAGGAACTCCTATCATATCAATCAAAACTTATATAATTCTCTATAAAATATATATATATAAAATATTGATAATATCAGTACTTACAGCAATGGAACAATATAGATCTAGGATTCCCAACCATTTGGGCATATAAATTCCTACCTTAATCTGGACACTAAAAAAATTGGGCAATTGACTGAATATTATATATATGATTTATAGCATGGGCCAGTATTAATACTAGTCCCATGCTATAGTATATTAGCTAATTCCAGCTCTGCATTGAGACCCGAGGGGATCAGGGTCTTAAGTGTATAGATCCAAAACATCTCCCGGTATGTTAAGGTTTTGCTCAACTCACCTCCTCTCCATGGTACTTCTACCCTTTCTATACCACAATATGAGAGAAGTGTAGGATCTCCATTATGGTGTGTTCTGAAGTGATTGGAGAGGGAGTGTTTCTCAAAGCCCCTTTTAATGTTGTAAACGTGCTCTCTGAGTCTAATCTTAAGTGTTCTTTTGGTTTGGCCCACGTATTGGAGGCCACAAGGGCACTCCAACTTGTAGATAACTTGTTTGGTGTTACATGTGATACAACTCTTAATGTTAAACATTTCTTTTGTAACCGAGGACTGAAAGGTGGAATAATTTTTCCCTCTAGAGCTTAATTTGCATATATTGCAATTTCCACATTTATAGAATCCTTTTTGGCCAGTCAAAAAATGGTTGGGTCCTATAGGCTTATTATAACTATGTACCAGCCTGTCTTGCAGAGTGGGAGCCCCCCTAAAAATTACCATTGGTTGTGTAGGTAAAAGTGTAGCTAAAGCCGGATCCTGCCGAAGCAAATGCCAATGTTTTTGTATGCTTGTTTTTATGCAATTTACTTGTGTGCTATAATTAAACACCAGAGGACACAAATTTTCTGTGTCTTTATCTGTTTTAACTTTCTCTTGTTTAAAAAAAAAAAAAAAATTTTTATCTAATGTAAGAGTTTTGAAGTTGGGGGAGATTTTTTCCATTTGTATTCTGGGCAATAAATTTTGATACAGTATCACGCTATGTATCTTTTTTTGTTTCTTTTTTCTCAAGGTATTTCTACATGCTTTTGAGTTTCTACATATCACAACGTTATCTGGACTTTCTCACTGTAGGACTTTGTTACAGAACTATTGATTTTTTCATTTTTTGCATATGTATGCACCTTTTTTATTTCTAAGGGGATTATCTACTTAGCGCTGAAATTTATATTTACATTTGTTTTTTGGAATTGGGAATATTCTTTTTGTTTTAGCAGCTATTACTGTTTGAGTACATTGGGTACTATTTTTTATTGTTTCATTTTGAATATATATAGACTATTACATAGGTCTTTTATTTTGTAATACATGCGCTCTCTTTTTGATCATTTATATTGAAATATTAAAAACAGAGGTTCACTTATTTCTACACTTAGTTCCTTAAGTACACGTGGATGGATACCGTCAAGCCCTGGAGCTTTGTTTATATTAACTTTCTTTAGTTGCTGCAGCACCTTGTCTTGAGTTAACCAATTACAATTATTCTGCAAGTTTTTAGTAGCAATCATTTGCACATTTATTGCCATGGGTTCTTCCTTAATATATACGGAGGAGAAATAGTTATTTAAAATTCCTGCCTTTTCCTGGTCTTCATTAACTAACACCCCCGTTTCAGTTTTTAGTGTACCTACATTTTTATTTTTGGGTTTTTTAGAATTTATGTACTTAAAAAATGCTTTGGGCTGGTTTTGCTCTCTTTAGCTATCATTTTTTCATTTTGAAGTTTAGCAAGTCTAATAGCCTTTTTGCACGCATTATTTGCTTCCTTATATCTTTTATAAGATGCATCCAATTTGTCCGCTTTAAATGCCCTTTTTAATTTTGGATGAAAACATCACAGGAAGTGACATTACAGACCCGACACGTCACCGGAAGAGAGGATGCCTTATGGAATATAGAAAATTAAATTGTTTTACTTGTTAGGCATACTATTATGGTGTAATATATATCCCATCTGCATATTTCCAAAAATATTACCAATATGGCTGTAAAACCGGAAGTGTATGTCCGAACTGGAAATGGCGCCATCTTGGGGGTGGCGCGGTATGTATCCGGTCCGGACCATATTTGGAAATAGGTGTGTCCTTCACAACATGTGTGATTAATTGATTGTAATATGTGTATGTATATAAAGAATGTTTTTACTGACAGAACTTGTATTAGCACCTGAGGAAGACCCATCTGTAGGGTTGAAATGCGTTGTGCACTTATGTTATGCTTTTTATTTATGTAATTATTTTTACACATCTACCTCTTTTTGGAGTTCCTTCTTCCAGCAAATCAGCACCTGTTGGGACCCCAACTGCTAGAGGAATTTATTTTATGTCTACAAGGAGACATATATGCTCGATAAGTCCAGAGCCAACTTTAATGGGCTCAGAAAATTGTGCGTGTTTTGAACTCTAAATCTTACTCACGACATATCTTGACAGATTAAACTTTATGTTCTATTTCTGTTTTTATATAGATTAATATATGTAATTCTAAGTTAAGAAGAGACTGTATGTGAGGTAATTAATCCTTTTTATATGTGTGCGCTTATCAGCTTGTTTGGTTTTAATGTATAAAACATGTTGTTACAACAAAATTGTCGTGAAGGTCAACCAACTCGCTGTTACTGCAGCTTCAAGACAGTTAGCTGTAGAGACCAGAGGAGAGGGGAAGTATCCCTCTAAGAGCAGGTAAGGTATCCACGAGGAAAGGTAAGCAAAATGGTGATCTGCTGCGGCCGAATGTCCAGGTATGGAAATCGCCAGACCAACAACGGTAATGAGGAGGGGTCTGGCGATCCTTAAGTAGGGAAATCATGCCCCTCCCACAACTACAGGCCCAGCCTTATATATATATATATATATATATATATATATATATACACACACACACTATCTAATCTTAAAATAGGGATGACAGACTTACAACAGAACCTTTAGTGATCACTAATTTGTTTTATCTGCAAAGATATTAAGTTCAAGAATATAATTCACAAACATTACACCTTGCTACACTGCAAAACATTGTTCAGAAATGGTTTGAGGAACATTACAAAGAGTTCAAGGTGTTGGCTTGGCCTCCAAATCCCCAGATATCAATCCTATTGAGCATCTGTGGGATGTGCTGGAACAACAGCACATTGCAAATTGCAGTTATTATTTGGTTATTTGCAGCATTAAAAGAAAATTGCGGCTTACTTACACAATCCATACTGCACAATCAATGACACCTCTACACATATCAAGACCTTTAGATGGGGTTAGACAGCTAAAGGTGATGTGTGTAATGACTGCACCCTTTCCTGGCTCTGTACAGATAATAGCAATGACCCAAGTGTAAACAAAGACACCTCTAACAGGTTCAGGTATTTCCTATTATTTGTGACCACTACCTAAATCAGTATCTCCCTACACCATTTAATTGACTTACACTCCTTTGACTACATTGTATACAATATAATAGGCTATTCCCAATACTACACAAGAATGGAACCTTCTCACCTCTGGACAGAAATATGCCATGGGGCTGATGCACTTGGGACCCCTGTGTAATTTTATTAAGTTTGTTGTCATAAGTTGTGGAGTTTGACCTTGAAAGCAAGATGTCAGGTATATTTATAAAAAGGTGAGCTTCTCTTCTCTTAACTTATTCTTATAGTTCTCCTACTCCAGTAAACTTAACTTGCCCCGCTAAATTGGATGCAGGCCAAAAGGAATACCATTTCCTTCCCTCATACTTTAAGGAGGAAGGGTCATTGTTTGATCACGCAGCTTATAATATGTTAAAATCGTGAGTGATGTGACCTTTAAACCAGTGCCATCTTGAAACACCCTTTACAACATAATATACATTTGTGACTGCTCTTTTTTCCCACTCTATTCAGGGCTGACTTGGGAAAAGAAATCAGCCACAGGTTTTGAAGCAAAACAGCCCAATGAAAGTTGAAAAAGCAGGGTTGTGTTGTCATCACCGATGCCCTACAAAGTGAGCATGTTAGTTTGATGTGCCTACAGGGAAAATACACTCTGTTTTATAAAGCACAAGCACATTTAAGGACATTTCTGTAGGAAGAAGGCAGTAAAGAATACAAGCCTATATAAATGCATTTTTGTGTAAAAACTATTTTTGACAAACTGCTCTGAAACTGTCTTATTTCCCCTAAGCCCAAATTATTTTCCATTTGGTTCGGTATTTCTATCTACCGAACGCAGACCACCCCCTGTCTCATTATCTTCAAAACAACCACAAACTTAAGTGCTCTCTCTGGGTCTCCCAAATGCAGGCAGCGGTAGCTGGTCATTGAGTGTCTGGAACTCCAAGATGGATAATAACTCTCGAACACCGGTAACTTTGTACCGCCACCTGCTTCGGTTTCCACAAAGCCAGGAGAGCACTGTTCGATGGAAAGGTACTCTCAAACAAGGAAAACAATTGCTGCCTATGAGCCGGGGGAACCATTAGTTTATTTTCATCTAGGAACTCCCGAACGCTGACTGACCGCAACCACTTTGCTTATGGAACTAATTTAGGCAGACGCCACGTGTGCCGTCGGTCTAAACTTTACCCGGATGGTGATTTTGTTCCACCGAGCGCTATTTGGTGAACTTGGGTGCTCGGATCAGGGCTATCTAGGGATACAAGACTCGTGGGGTTTCCTACTAATATTATGTTTGTTTTGGGGTGTTTTGTATTTTATGCATTGTACCTCTAGTGCCTGGGAGATAATTAGTTTAAGTAAACTAATTTATCTCCCAGACACAGACGTCTGGGCATGTTGTTCCTATATTTTGGCTGGAGACCCCCTGCTGTACCTTTCATCAAGTCTTGACTGATGTTTGGGTATCCGAACGACTGAGAGCTATAATTCTTTCAAAGCGATCACATGGCCCGCGGTGGCCTAATTTGCCGAGGGTGACTGTCTGGGCTGTCAGGCATTCACCCCAAACTGGGAGTAATACCGATTGCCTGCAGGGGAATGTCAGCAATCGGGTAAGTAATAGATTTGCCGCGGACCATTTTTGTCGGACGTACCTAGTACGTCCACGGTCCTTAAGGAGTTAATTTGTGTTTTAATGCCATATTCTCTAATTAATATTTTATGTGTATGAAAATTTTATGTTTGACGTGGTCACTGCCAATTTGAGTTTGTCCAGTACGCTTCTGTGTTGCACTTTTATTATTATTTATTTTCAATTAGAATAAAGATAGATTTACCCGGAAAGAGTTTAAAGACCAGGTGTGAACAGAGGAACGTAAACCAAAGCCTTCAGAAGGCCCTGCCAGCTGCCGGCAACATGTAGAGAGTGTAATGACTCCCGCGATGGGAGATCCACTGGGCCCTTTAAAGACCAGAGGGTGGGAAACACGCTGCAGGTTATCTATCTAACTCCGAGACACAGAGAAACCCATTACACAACACAATATTAGATCAGAGGGCTCCCAGCAGGTGGAGGGCACACACCAACGTTGCTTATGTACATGTACAACAGCCAAGTTTCATATGTTACCAAATAATTCTTGTTTTTTGTTTCTTTTTCTGTTTCTTTTCTTCTTCTGTTACAAATCACTAAACTAAAGTTGACAAATGGTAACTCGCAATATCAGAAAGCATTAAGGTAACTGATACATCGTTTTAGGGGGCAATGGTGGAGACTGTTAGACCACCATCTGCCGCTTGGGTATGCGATAGATAAGTTACTACACTCTGTATACAATGTGTATGTCAATCTTTGTTTGAGTTACGGAATGTGATCCATATATATGCATGTTATCTCGGTCAACATAAATAAAGAATAAAAAAATAAAAAAAAGAATAAAGTTAGATTATTTAGTTTTTTGTGTGAATCAAAAAGGTACTTATTATACATTTAGACTCAAAACAATATTCTATTAGCAGCTTTAGCACTCTATGGGTACTCCTATTAACCCCCAGGAATAAAATTGTAAAAAACACGAGTGCTTTATAAGGTTCAGGTGATACCACTCTCCTTTTCACAAAACACACGACTGAAAAAGCCAGAAAGCAGGCTAAACATGTCTCGGAGACCTTTAGGAATTTGTGATATACTTATAGTTATTATTGTTTTTAGCCTTCTACTTGTGAGATTTTTATTTGTAATTTCGTATATTAAAGTTACATTTTATCTTATCACTGCAAGTCCTGCTGGTATAGCATTCTTCAACATGTAAAAAAGGGGGATTTGCCACCCCATAACTGGCACAATATGCAAATCATTGGATCCAGTATCTTATAGGCTCCTAAACAAGGTGATCAATTCACTATATCTAAAGACTATATATTTGGGCTATCTGTACTATCTCTCTGCACCTTATGTATTATGTCTCATACATGTTCCACTGGAGATCTTAAAGAGACATACAGAAGAAGGTTGCTGTTGCCACCAGAAAGGCACAGAAAGCCCCATGTTCAGAGCCAAAAAGATTAAAAGGCTCTACAATTGCGAGCATTCCTTTTTTATAATATTTTTCCCAATTTATTCAAACAATATTTCACTATTGTACACTTTTCAGTTTTTTTTCCCATGCATATGAAACTATTCATGCTGCATAACTTTATGGGTGAGCTCTGATCTGCATGAGAAATGTTTCTATTTAAGCGCTGCACTGTACATTTTTGTGTTTTTTGAAAAGGAGGGTGGTATCACCTAAACCTTATAAGGCACTAGTGTTTTTCACTATTTGTATACTGAGTCTTTGTTCAATTTGCCTTCTGAACATTATTTTTTCTTCGGTGGGGAATATACCACCATTGCTGTGTAGATTGAGCAAAACCAATTTTGCTCTAAACTTTTAAGTTATTTTCGATTTATTTGCACTTATCCTATATCACAGTGTGCACTATAGTTTCATAAACCCTGGCTTGTCAAGCAGAACCAATGGACACTATAAGCATCCTTAAGCAAGAATTAAACTGCTCACGTGCCTAAGAATGGAGCTCTTGATAGCTAGATTTATCTATAAGTGCATTTCTTGCTTTATTTTTCCACATTATGGAAATACTACACCACATATTTCTAATTATTTTGTACTATATATCACCTGTGAACACTGTGAGGCGCTACTCCCTCCTTCCTACACAAGCATCCTGTATTTGACCAGAAGAGAGATACTCCGGATTGGGTTGCTGAGCTTCCTCCCCTATTCCATCAATACAGTCAAGCACTAAACCATCATACATACAAAATGTACGAACATGCTTGCCCCGCAACTAGTGAATTGTCTCTGGAGTCCCCATAAGCCGGATATTAGAGGAAGTAAGAAAGGGCTGGTAAAGGGTGTTGTGCATGTGTGGGAAGGATAACTGTGGTGTTGTATATGTTTGAAGACTGCATGTGGGATTGCATGTGTGTAAAAGCAGCTGTTTCTGGTGTAGTGTGTGAAGCTTGTGGTGTACTATGTGTGGCTTAAATGTGTATGTGATCTCAGGGACTGTAGACACAGAGAGTGTGTGTCAAGAGTGTGTAGTGTGTACGGGGGCTGTAGAATGTATGTGTGTGTGTATGGGGGCTGTAGAAAGTATCTGTGTGTGTGTGTGTGTGTGTGTGTGTGTGTGAGTGGGTAGGGGCTTTAGGGCACAAAAGTTGAGCAAAATATTATATAATAATATTAAATTATTTTATTTTATTAACATTATTTACCTCCCTTTATTATTATTGCCATTTATATAGCACCAACAGATTCCATAACGCTTTACAATTTTATAAGAGGGGGGTTTAACTATAAATAGGACAATTACAAGAAAACTTACAGGAACGATAGGCTGAAGAGGACCCTGCTCAAATGAGCTGACAGTCTATAGGAGGTGGGGTGTAAAACACACAGTGTTTCTTCACAGTGCTAGATATATAAACCTTTGAATTCATGTTTTTTTATGATGTGAGGGATGGCACTATTTTCCCATAATACACAATTTAACAGTATAGGTTCTATCTATTCATGCTGCAGATCTTACTTTGTTGTTTCAATGTCAAATATTTTTGTTGACCTTGAAGAACACCACAAATCAGGTCACTGGTGCCACCAAAAAAGGGGAGAACCTGTCCAGAATGAGAACTTGTCAACTAAGCCCAGACTGGCCATTGAGCAAATACCTTGTGGGCCGCGATGGCCATGGGTTGAGGCCGGCACTATGCGAACGCAGGCCCTGCTGTGTGCCTTCATGGGCTAGTGGGGAGTTCCTCACTGGCCCACAGGCACTAAGATGAGGCCATCGGCGAGGGAGGGAAGGAAGAGCCAGGAGGCATAAGGTTCCTTCCGCAAGCTTGGCAATGCAGAGTGTTGCCAGAAGTTACCACGGCAACGCTAAGAGGATCTCGCAGGAGGATCTAGCTGCAGGCTAGAGCTACTCACCCCCACCGGAGCACCAGGGCAATGCCCCCGTTCATGAGGAAGAGGGGACATAAAGTTTGTGTTTTTTAAAATAATAATAAAAAGTATGCTTATTTACTCTTATCCTCCCCAATACCAACACAGTCACACACAGCACCCTTTACCTACACACCACCTCTCACACAACAGAGCACCCTCAACCCCACCCCCCCACCCCAGCACCTATATGCACACACATTACATCACAAATACAACACAACTGAAACGGACCTATTTACACAAAAGATATTACAATCAACTTCCTCTATATACACACAATCTCACAAGAAGCTTCAAAACACATGAACAATACTCTTTCCTGGCCCATTTGTCCTCTGGTATCCTTCTTACTGAGACACCAGAGACAAATCACTAGCAAATGCAGTGCAATTGTGTAATTAAACACACTTGTGCTGCTCAGAACGTATACCGGGCCCTTTTCTTATGCAAGAGCACTTCAGCAGGGCTCTGCACATTAACTGCCCTGGAGGAGCATTAAACCAATATAGTCACTTTAAGGGGAGTGTGCTGGTCATTGGTGATGACACAACAGCCCACCCCTCCCACTGGGCCACTGTGACAAAAAAATGCCCGGGCCAAATATTTCCCAGTACAGCCCTCTTGTCAGCCTGGTATGAAGGAAAGTTACACAGACCTAACCTCTAAGGGCAGATCATGCTTTCTGCAGGGTCCTAGTGCTCTTAGCATAGTGCTAGGGAGTCTAATGACGTGCTTGCACTACACTATTTGGGGATAGTTCTCTAATCTCCAAACACGGGACACAAGAGAACACATTTTTGGACAGGACCCTAAAATTGGGCCTGTCCTGCCAGAATCGGGAATTGGAAGGCTGGCTTCTTCATAACCTTATGTAATGTTCTGTGGTGGTGGACTCCTAGTGTGCATTCCTTGCTTTTTGTTGCGTCTGAGATAAATACTTTATTTTTTATTTTTAACTAGTCTGGAGTACCTACATTGTCTGCATATTTGATTTTTTTTATCCTGCATCTGCAAAGGTAAATCTAGTGGAGCTTGGGTGTTTTTACTTGCTTGAAATCATAAGTCCATTGCCTTATGAAAGTTTGAGTGAACACACTTGTTCCATTTGTAAGTCATCGCTCTCTTATTGGAAACAATGAGAGAACTACTATTTACTATTCTCTTCTTGGACAAAGCATCATCTATATATTTTACAAATGGCACCCCCACACACTGTTTAGATGATCTATGTAAAGGCAAGGTATTGACCAGCAGGTCTCCAAAGCTCCTCATTTTGCTATTTAGTGCCTGACCAGAAGCACTGAGGAGACAAGAGGTCTACGTTACCGTAATATTCAAACCTCTACCACTATCATGGTTCAGAAAAAGAAATCCTGTTTGAGTTTTCTGACACTACTAATATATTGATAGAACAATTACAGTATTGCTAAAGGCCACAGCAAAACTTGTTTAACATAACAATATGCCCCATTCCACTAATGGAGTGGCAGCCTCTTTATTAGTCCATTACTACTTGATATTGTCATATTATGAATGCAGTACAACTCAGTGTGTACGCGCAGGAAAACAAACAAAAATAAATTAATTAATAAAAGGCATAATATTTCATAAAATTGCTTTTTACAAGTCATGTGGTGAATTAATTTGAAATGGCAGTCTAATTCAGAAATTCCATACATGGCTCAGGGTATAATATCCAGACTTTTTATATATATATATATATATATATATATATATATATATATATATATATATATATATATATATATATATATATATATATATATATATATATATGTATATATATATATATATATATATATGTAAAAAGTCTGGATAAAATAATAATACTAAGTCAATAAGGTGCACTCATAGGTCTTGTGAAAAAACAAACAATAATGAATTAATGTTACATCCATGCAAAGGATTGTCGTTTCGACCCTACGTTTTTCCCCATAGGGTCGAAACGTTGATTATATGCACGGATATAATGATGTCCATGTGATTTGAATGAGAATTAATATACAAGATACGTTGTACATAGGGCAATGACACCTCAGTGCCCTTTAGACCTCACATAGTTCTCCCAGTGTCTCTTCTACTGGTCAAAACACTGCAAAATCCTTTGTTGGAATCGCCATCAGCTGCTTTGTCATGTATATATATGAATCTCAAATATAGTCTGAAATCTTTTCTCTTTCAAAAGTTATTTTAGTTTTTACAAAAGCCAGAAGTTCCAGGGCACCAAATCTATGGGATGAGGGGCTGAGTCACCTGGGTGATTTTATTTGCACTGCACTCATTGCATCGTCCCCAAAAGCCTTTTGAATCATCAGAATATTTTCCGCGGAGGAATGTTGGATTTTAACCCCAAATTTGATGAAGATTCGTTGTTTTACTCGCTCAGTCATTTTGAATACGACTGCCACACAGTACTGACTAGTACAGTGAAGTCATCACTGTTCTCACACGTGCATTCCAGTCCACTCTCCTTGGCTGCCAGGTTACATCAAAGTCGCATAAACCCTTCTCTTTATATTAAAGGACCACTATAGCTTAATGAAGTGGTCTGGGTGCCAGGTCCAGCTAGGGTTAACCCTTTTTCCTATAAACATAGCAGTTTCAGAGAAACTGCTATGTTTATGTTAGGGTTAATCCAGCCTCTAGTGGCTGTCTCATTGACAGCCGCTAGAGGCACTTGCGTGCTTCTCACTGTGAAAATGCAGCTCTTGCCGCGCATGCGCATTCAGCCGGAGAGGAGGCGGAGAGCTCCCCGCCCAGCGCTGGAGAAAGAGGTAAGTTTAACCCCTTCCTCTCCATCCATCCCGGCGGGAGGGGGACCCTGAGGGTGGGGGCACGAGTATGTTTTCCTGGCACTATAGTGGTCCTTTAACAATGGCTGTATACTTTCTGGACAGACCTAATTTTATTTATATATAAACAAGTATTAAATATATTTTATTTATATATGAAAAATTAGAAACCAGTTTTGGGCTTTCTCAATAAGAACACTTATTTCAATACAAAAGGAAAACAGTTCAGGAATTGGGAACTTTTATTAAATATGCCGCACATTTTCCTGCCCCACCAAGACCTGCATTTAAGGTTGATATGTGTGAAATATAAGACTTCTATTGACCTAGAGCTGCTGATTAAACTGTGAATCTACTGAGGTCTTAAATCTGAGATGGACTCAAGTGCATCTGGATTCCATCAAGGTTCACATGCTGAATACATAACATGACATAAAAGTCATCCAGTTCAGAAGCTTTTAATGATTTCTGTTGTTAAAATGCGTTCTGGATATTTGTTGAATAACCATATCAAATTATTATTTGTACTCTGCATTCAAAATGTAAAATAATTATAAACCTTAAAGGGACACTGTAGTCACCAGAACAACTACAGCTTATTGAATTTCTTCTGGTGAGTAGAATCATTACCTTCTGGCTTTTTGCTGTAAACACTGTATTTTCAGTGAAAATGCAGTGTTTACATTACAGCCTAGTGATAACTTCACTGGCCACTCCTTAGATGACTGTTAGAGCTCCTTCCTGGGTCATGGCTGCCTAAAATGCATCCAAATATTCAGTATCTCCTCCCTCTGCATGCAGACACTGAACTTTCCTCATAGAGATTCATTGATTCAATTCATCTCTATGAGGAGATGCTGATTGGCCAGGGCTGTGTTTTAATTATGCTGGCTCTGCCCCTGATTTGCCTCCTTGTCACTCTAAGCCAATGTTATGGGGATGCATTGTGATTGGATCAGGCCACCACTTCTGATGAGGTCAGTAGACAGGTTTTGACTATTGATGATTCTGAGTCAAACAGCATGCAGAGCTACAGCTTCAGGATTGAATAAAAGTAAGATTTTTTTGCTATTTGTAGGGAGGCATGAGGGGCCCAGGGGTGCTAGATGGTTGTTTTAACAGTATAGGGTCAAGGATACATGTTTGTGTTCCTGACCCTACAGTGATCCTTTAACTATAGACTTCTAGGTTCTATAAGTTTATTAAAATAACAGTATATATGCAAATATAAATGAATCTATGATCTGTGGCAGAACTAACAGAGAGGGCCTTGGTGCAAGACTTTGTTTTGGGCCCCCTCTATCGCAAGGGTGGCCAAAAGGTAGATCTCCATCTGTCATACAACTCATATAATTTGCAGGGGTGTATTTAGCACTGAGCAGTGTTTACGTGCTTGAATGTAAAACATTTTTGCATTAAGTATATGTGTGTGAATGTAGGGGAGTATTTGTATGTATTGTTGACATTTAAATGTGTGGGTGTATTTGTGCGTGTAGCAGTATATAATATCGCAGCATACTCACATACAGACACATTGTTTATCAAAATCTACACTTTTTAAGCCACGCCTTCTGTGTGCAGGAGGGTGATTTCCCTGGTGTCCAGTCTGCTGGATGAAGCTATTGGGAGTCAATGGATAGATGGCTTTCTCAGTTCTCTCTTCCCTCCTCTTTGCCTTCTTTTTCTCCCTTCCCTCCCGCAAAGCTCAGTCTGTTCGTGAAAGCCTGACGTTTACATCCAGCTATCTCGCAGCAGCACTGCTATTATTAAATGGGCATGGTTGCATTGTTTAAACGCTGCAGCCCACGACCAGGCCCCTGCTAACACATGCCTATTGGGTGGCCCTAAGTGCATAGGTCACTCAATGGGCCCCCTTTCAGGGTGCAGCCACACTGGCAGTAGTTCTGCTGCTGTCTATGATAATCTTACTTAGTAGAATCATATTCCTGAAAATCAGAGAACCTGGTTTGTGTGATTTGCAATGTGTAGTAAACGCAGAGTCTGTGTAGTGTGTGATTGTGTAAAGATGTAGTGCGTGTAAATGTTGTGTAAAACAGGCTATGGGTGGGGGCAGGGGGGTAAAATGAACATTTTTTTTTTTTTTTTAACATTTATTTTATTTCCATGCTTCTTACCTGAACAGGGAGCCGGGGAGATTGCATTCCCTGATGGTCCGGTGGATGATGGAGAAGCAGCTGCGGTACGCCACAAAGGGAGTGCAGCACAATCCATCTTCATTTTCCAGCTCCTCTGTCTAACTCTCGCAAGACTGGCCTGCGTGCTAAACAGAGCGTTGCCATGGCACCCTGCGAGAGTTAGAGATAAGCTGGAAAATGAAGATGGAGTGTGCTGGGCCCCCTCTGCGGTGTACAGATAGTCGGAAGCCTGCAGGTGCACACATATTGTGATAATCAATATATTTGCGCACATAGGGACTGTGGGGCCCTGGACTCCCTAGGACCGTTGGGCACATGACAACTGTCATGGTGGTCATTCTTCATGGCGGCCCTGCACTGAGCACAAAATCAACCTTCGCTTAATGAGGTTTTAGTATACCGCTCATGCCCCTGCAATCTTACTATTCAATTATCCGCCATTTAGGAGTTAAATCACTGTTTCTGCACCCCTGGATTCACCTCCTCTGACAGTGTCTTACATGGCCTCCCTACACATCTCCCAAATGATGAAGTCTATTTTTTTTTCACATTTTCCTTATTGCAGTCTGTTTTAATTTAGAATCTTAAAGGACAGTATAGGCTTCAAAGCAACTTGAGCTTAACGAAGCAGTTTTGGTGTATAGATCATAACCCTGCAGTTAAATCACTTTGCTTATGCAGCACTAACCACACTTCCCCCCACTTGTGACTTACACAGTCTTCCTAGACACTTTTTGCAAAGATAGATCTAAGCTTCTATAATGGCCCATTATGTTTAGTTTAGAATTTCTTACTTCCTGATTTGTTATTACCAAGCATGGAGGTGTGTGACTAACGTTCAATTTACAAAGCAGGATATAAAAACTTATAAAGTAAGTTAACATGTGATTAATCCCTGGAGGTGTGGCAAGGGCTGCATGGTAACTCCTAAATGGCAGAGAAATTAACAGTTAGACCACAGGAGCATGATCTGTACAGTAAAATGGCTTCATTAAGCTAAAGTTGTTTTGATGCCAATAGTATCCCATTAACTACAGCTCTGTTAAGTGCTTACTATAGCCTATGGCAGGCTCCCTTCTGTGATTAAATTTACATTAACAGAACAGGAGATAAAAACATCTAAAGTAAACACACTGTGCTGTAAGATCTGATTAAAAATGAAAACTTGGAGACCATGTGAGTCACTGCCAGGTGTTGCTAGGGCTACAAAAACACGTATTTAACTCCTAAATGATGGAGAATTGAACAGGGAGTCTGCTTAATTAAGCTAAAAAAAAAAAAAAATCAACGTTTAGGAAAGAGAGTTAAACACCACTCTTGGCAATTCCTCTAATGTAGTGTTTAGAAAACCAGTCATGACTCTGCAAGAGTCCAGTATTTCCAGATAACCCAAGCGTATTAGTGACAACGAGACACTGATTAATACACCAGCAGTAAAGCCTGGATATCCTGAAATTCCAGCCCGTTGGTAGGCACATAGTGAAAAACATCCATCCGCTGCATTGTCAGAAGAAAAAAAAAAAAAAACTTTCTTAATCCTCCCTCGGTTTACATGAACAATACAAAACTCAGAAACAGTAAAAATAAAACAATCAGTCAACTGATAAAGTTCACATAATCTCTTTAATACTGTGTAATACTTTTTTTGTTTTTTCAAAATACAGTATTTTTGAGGTAGACCATTACAGCTCAAGAGCATCCCAACTTTAAAAAGACATGAAATAAATACTTCATGTACAAGACTTTGCAAAATGAGGTAGAAATGGTTACAGAGAGCGTAACACGGTCTGACAAGAACGTCCTAAAGAGGATGCAGTACCACTTTTTGGAAAATGTAATTCATACGAGCAAGCCAGCACTTCATGTTGGAATAGTGAAATGTAAGATATTCGAGCATAGAAGAAGCATGAGATAGACATCTATGATCACATACAGTAAAAAAATATATATACACATAAAAAAAAATAAAAAAAAGCGATGGAAGGTTGAATGGCTGAACATTTAGTAACCAATGGGATACAGGATTTTTTTTTTTTTTTTTTATGGCTTTAGATGATTATTCTACAAAGATGAACAAAATCACACAACACAATGAATGTAAATAGAGAATACACAGTAATAGCAAAAAACATTATTAAGTTCTAATTGATGACGAACATGTTGCACACACTGTTAATGTTGAGGTCATTAACTTTTTCCCCTAAGGATATTAACTATTGGGAGCCAGGGCTTTGTGTCCCTAGTGGTGAGGGAATGCATTACAACTTTAAAGCTAGTATTATGGATGTAAACCTGGTCCATAAAAAAAAAATATTGGTGTAGACAGGACAATTTACACCAGCTGTAGTACCAGAATTTATATTTCAGGTTATAAACAAAAAGACCTAACAAATTCTTGTAATTGGTCTTACATGACATAATTTGCATTTCACATAAAGTGAAAAAAATTGGTGCGCATGTATGTATATATACACACAAACACACACACTTGTTTTTTTACTGTAAATAAATGGAATATTGATCTTTATCTTTACATTTAGATATAAAATATTTGTTACCGAGAAGACAAATACCATCATTTTATTTTTCAGTCAATAGTTTATTACACGACAAAATATGTATATTTGTTAATGGTCATTAGAGTGCAAGCTGTGTCCTACTGTGTCATTGTGTTTGTGTCTGACAAATTAAAGAAGAGCTGTCACTTCTCTGAGAGGAAACATTTCTCATCTCCTCTGTAAACTTTACTTACACATTTACTGTGGTAAGAAGTGCAGCTGAGGGGAAGTGTATGAAAACAAGAAACAAAAAAAAACAACTTACCTCCTGAGCACCCATTGGTTTGTAATGTAAATTAAAAAATAATAATGGTATACAATTCAATAATTAGAAATAATACAACCCATAGCTAGCTTTCAGTTAGTGATCAGGTTTTGCAAAAACCTCAGATGTGACAGTTCTTCTTTAAGTTGTGTTTCAGAGGATCTAGACCTGCAGTATGCTGTTGATTCTCCAAACATAATAGATACAACTAATGATTATGTATTGTAGTAATATCTGATATAAAAGTAGCACAAATCAATTAAACAAAAGGTCATCAAAACTCAGAAAATGTACAAAAAAAAGGAAATTACCCAGTAAAGATTGAATCAGAGATACACATCACTTCTTTATTCCAAAGTTTAAAATGATGCAAGATTTTTTTTTTTTTTTAAATCGCATTACATTTACAAGTAAACACATTCTTCAGTTTTCGTAGTGCATTTTAAAACCCATGACATTTCAAAGGCCTTAAAAAAAGTACATCATATCCACACTGCACCACAAATACACCATCCATCAGAAAGAAAAAAAAAAATGTAAATATGAGACACGGTAGACAGAAAGCTGTACACAGTGTGCAAGTCTAAGCTCTAAAACAGCAATTCTGTGAAAGTCAAAATAGAAGAACATCATTATTTTTAGGTAGGGATTCAAATTCCAGAATTTTAAGATGCAAACCAAGCGGGGTATAAACAAGGTGATATTGTCAGAGAAAAGGGACATACCCCATAACGGATCTGGCAGTTTTAGTCCAAAACACTTGGAAATAATTACATCCACAAAGCCAGCATTGTTTGGAAGTGGTATGCCTCTAACACTAACCCCTTGAGTAACACACAACGCTTGTGTTTCATTGCAAGATAAGCCCTTTTATGCCAATAGAGAATTCTTTATTATGATGTATTCATTTCCTGACCTAAATCCACAGCTCAAGCCAGTCAATTACAGAATTACATACAATTTACTAGCTGTGTTTCACATTTGTTGTTCCTCATAGGGTTTAAAAAGGGTGCTGGAAAAAGTTGCTGAAATTGCTGAAACAAGTTGGTTTGTGTGTAATTGGGTGTATGCAGCTATATAGATACAGAACAGCAGTGATCTAGATCTGTGTATTTATATTAAGTATGCGTGTTTAGATTGAAATTGTGGCGGTCTCCACTATAACTTTCTTACATTTTTCTTTACATTTGGGGCTATCCCTAGTTGTGCCTGGGTGTTTAAATTCAAAACAATGTATGTATAAATGTATTCAAAACAAAATACAAAGAAGACACTTAGCATGCCATGTTAATGAAAAAACTGCAGTGTAATCTTGATCATTTTGATGGATTAAACATAGTTTACATACAATCATGAGAAAATGGACAATGTCACATTTAAACTGGTTTAGAGTGCTCATTGCCTAGATTGTAGGTGTATATATGCCTCTGTGTGTCTAGAATAGTGTAGGCATGTTAATTAAGAAATTCAGATGGCAAAAAAAAAAAAAAGAATATTGCAGTATGCAGTGCTAGCTTTTTCCCTTCTTACATATTATTTGTTTAAATATAGGAATATAATGCATGCATGACTTTATAATAAATGCAATATCACAAAGAACAATCACATAATTATGCGATAATTTAGGGCAGGAGTGTACCACCGAAAGAAGTTAATCCTAGATAGCAAATTATGTTAAATTCAAAAAAATCACACCACAGAGATCTTTTTTTAATTAGACTAACTCTGCATATTAAAAGTACTTAGCTTTCAATATGTTTGTTCATTTAAACAAGGTATCACTGCATAATGCAATACTATTTTTGTTTTCATTACATACATACACACACACACACACACACACATTGTATTGTCTTCATTTACCATTATGTACTTTTGGCTAACTGCAACTCCCTTAATTTTCTTAATTTCAATGGATTTACCCTAGTGACAACATGTACCACATCCAATGGCAATGAACAAACACACTAAATTCTTCATTGGTTCTGCAATGTAAAGTGTGTTACAACTGTATGAAATCACAAAAGAAAACAGTTTGATTGAAATCTTTTATACATAAAGAAATAAAGAATTATTCACATTCCTACAGTCCAATACTGCAAACTGTTTTCCCTTATTTTTTCTCTGTATAAAATCTGGTGGTTGCGGGTGAGAAGGCTTTAAAAGGGTAACAATCTTTTTCCACCATATTCTTTTTTTTTTCTGAAGCTACACTTGCATCTCAGGAAGGTTTAAACAATCAGAGATAAATGGATTGGGCATATTTAATTTCGGTTTTCAAAATTACAAGTTCTCTAATGACAGTACTAATGACATCCACTCCTTAATGATTAACCACAACAGCTGTCCCTTGGCTGTTAGAAGAAGAGATATCTTTACTGAACATCAATCAGACATTATTAACGGTCAGGGACTCCCAAGATACAGAATGCAGTAAGGACATTCCTTTAGTCGAGGTAGTTAGGAGTGTTTCAGCACAGTTTGGCACCAATACAACGTGACATATAATCCCACAGATGAGAGATTTAATGTCGGAACACCTCTAAAGATCAAATCCTGTGAAAAATCAAAGTGAAGCAGGTATGAATCATTAAACACCAGAGAAGCAGAAACGAACATCTAATGCAGGTTGGAGTGAATAAAAAAAATAAAAAAATCACTAAAACAAAAAGGATGTCTAATCAGCTTTGGTTTGCAGCTTTTGTAAAGAAATTAACCCATAAATATAGCTGTTAATAGTTTTTTTTTATTATTGAGGTATCACCTGTTTTTGTAGTTTCCCAGGTCCTTTTTAAGCTACCGAAACATGAGTGCACTCTCATCCCTTTGGCACATGGAGGGTTAATAAAGAGGAACACTGATTGTTTAGGCCACAGGGTGAGCGAGTTTGCCTACTTGCAATAATTGAAATTCCCAATCATGACATTCTTTAATTCTTTGGTCTGAATTAATATTAAAATAACAAAAAAAGTGTTTTTATTATGTTGACTCCAAACTGTATAACAGAGAGGTTGGATGATTAAATATGTTCTATAAAACTAATAGAATTTTCTAATACAATGTCTTTAAATATTACTCTAACAACAAACTTTGGTTTAAAGTTAAACACATTTTCACACGAAAATGGCGCTCACAAAGAAAAAGAACAGCCTTAATAATTACTAAACAATTTTCCAAGAGATGCTTTGCTCACAGAGAGATGAGCTGTGTAAACCACGTAGGGGACATTCTGTAACCAGGAGTTTAATGTATGTTCCAGTGCACATCAAACGGCATTCTACTGCTAAGAAGATAAACACTTTGGTATTTCACATTCTTCATTTTGTATTTATACATTAAAATAGTTCTTTGGTAATTTTGGCAATTTTTGTCTTTAATACTTTTCCTAACAGACTGTTTTCGTAAAGCTGAAAATAAATGAAAGGTCGTCTTTATAAAAGGTTGTACCTTTATCTTTTGTACTGTGGCTCAGAGATGTATTCTTTGAAGCAATGGAACAGTGCAACACCTCTTTTGGCTAAAAGACTCAAATTTCATTCTTGTTTCCAAATGGGCAGTAAATCTAAAACTCACTACTGCCTTTTATGTAGGCGATATAAATGGAGACCAGTTGTTTCAGACTGAGAAAGACAGAAGCATTGGTTCATACCTAAGGAATTAACTCTGTCTGAAATGTTTGTAGCCACTGGGTCCACGTTAACCACCACAAAAAAAACCAAAAAAACCCTTTATGCTAAGATGAGCAAAATCAGACTAGATATGTAAACAAACTTTGAACAGAAAATTGACACTACTGACAAAAACAGAACAAAAACAGTGCCATACAAGGCAAATGCTCTGAATAGATTACACAGTAAATATATATATTTTAAAAGTATGATATATATTATAATATTATATTACATTATAATATTATAATTGTTTGAAATTAGAAAATGACGCTTGAATGAACAAGTCGCCAAAAAGTGGTACTGCCAAAAAGTTCTAACCTACCGTGGTATGGAAACATTTTAGAAAAAGATAACTCCACCAACACTACAATAACAATGATTAAAAAAATAATAATAAAAAAAACTGCTTGCAAGATATTATGTTGCGGTTGATACTGTTAGTTGGAGTGAAAGCATTGGCAATACATTCAAAATGAATTCCTTCAAGTACTTTTTTTTTTTTTTTTACATTTTTTTTTTTTAAACAATCTCTAACTCTATATGCTTCAAAAGAAGGTTGAGTTCTAAAAACACATTCTTTCGGAGGTAAATTTTTCCTGAGTATTTAGAAAGAAACATAAAACAAAAAAAGGAGAAAAAAAAAAATAAATCTACAAAAGTTAAAGTTCAAAATGAAGACAAAACCCAAAAACAAAAAAAATCTAAAACCTAGCTAGCATTGTACTTGTCTTTCCATCCCTTCTTAGTTGTTGGTTCTTGAGCCTCAGATACTGCAAACCTTTGCTCTTGCCTGGTCACCTAATCTATGTCAAGTGTAAAAAGGACTCCCCAAAGTGCCATGAAGGGGCTTTTTTTTTTCTTCTTGCTGTCGATTAACTAAATAACTGAGGTCACCAAACAGAAGCAGGCTTAGAGAGCATGATATGCTTGTGTAACATCCAAACTCCATGTCACCAAATTACAGTGGCACTGCCAACATTTGGCAATAAATACAAGATATCCTGAGTACAGTGAAGAGCTACTTTTGATTTACAGTTTTCCAAAAGCAAAAAAAATTTTAAAAAAAAAGTTTCAAAAAAAATAAAATCATCTTTGATCGTGTTTTTTTTTTTTTTTTTGCTTCTGTAACATTCAATGGAGCGGATTTATCTATACAGATAGGTTTATATATATACACACATGAAAATAAATGCCCCTCTACCGTCACCTAATGATCACATAGAGGTTTTGTGAAGAAAATAAAGGAAATCTTTTTTTCTTCAATGTCTTCACCCAAGCTGAAGACGCAACACGCATCACAACAAAAACAACGCCAGTGTAGTGTCAATATAGTGATCCATTGAACATTCCATTGTTAGTGTCTAGAACCATACAGTTTATTCCATTTCACATACAAGTCCAATTGCTTTTCAGAGTTACTGGCCTGAAGTTTGCAGAATGCCCCCTCAAAGTCTTTGTAGGACGTTGGCTGCATCTGCCCAGCAATGCCATGGAGATGATTGGCCCCAGCCTGTTGACAAAGTTGAATCAGCTCACTGCCTGAATAACCCTCTGTGTGCTGGACCAACAAGGCCATTTCTCTTTCACTAAGGCAGTAGTTTTGTTGAGCCAAAGTGTGATGGAGTATTTGCCTCCGAGCTAGATTATCGGGTGGAGAAATGTAAAATCGCTTGGCAAATCTCCGGTGAGCTGCTTCATCAAGATCATCAGGCCTTTGTGAGGTTCCAATAAAAATTATGTTATCATCGGAAGAGGTAGCTATATTATCCAAAAAGGAAAGCAGTTGAGATTTAAGATTGTTTAACTGAGTGTTTTCCTCATTTATGTGAACAGAGAGGAGCAGTTCTAGCTCACTGATAAAAACCACAGCAGGCTGATGACAGCTTGCCATGAACAACACAGTTTGTAAGATTTTTTCACTCTCGCTCTTCCACTTGGAGAGGAGTACAGTGCTGCTGAGCTTCAGAAGGGTTGAGCCCAGCTGAGTTGCAATGCACCTGCTCAACAGAGTTTTCCCTGTTCCTGTAGGGCCAAATAGTAAAATGCTTTTTGGCGGCCTGTTAGCTCCTGTATATGCACCAGGTCTTAAGATAGGCCATACTAATTCTTCTTCAATAACAGCTTTCACAGACACTTGACCAGCTATGTCAGTCCACTGTACAGGAGGGCCACAGTCAACAATTTCATTATTAACAAGTTCCAGTACAAGAGGGTCCATACTTTTTAATTGCTCTTCAGATGGGCTACAAAATATTGGTGGTTTCATACCTGAAATCTGTATTCTTTGTGCAAAAATATGTGCCTGCTCATTGCCTCTCCTCTCACCATTAATTACTGGGGGAGGGAACTTACCAAATGTTTCACTTGATCTCAGTGGCCCTTCTTCGGGATAGGTTGGAGAGACCATTGCTTTCATTGATTGGCTATTATATTTTCCTCCTTGCTCTTCTTCCGTCTGACGTTTTCCAGTTTTAAAGGGGACCTGCGGAGTGTCTGCACTACGGCTGAATCCATTGCCTCGACATTCATTTGGAGCACTATCAGACATCTGAAACGAAGAATCAGAGGTAGACTTTGGTTGTTCATAGCTGTATTTTCTATACCTGCCTTCACTTTCCTCTGCTGCTGCCAAGTCAAAAGCTTTCCTTTTTAAGGTACCACCTGACTCTGTGCTTAGCTGAGTCACTGGAATTGGTGGTAAGCTTGAACTTTGGTAAGTGTATCCAGGGACCACAGGAGGCCTTGATGATGTAGTATGGGGTGGAAGAGGTGTGGGTGCAGCAATACCTGAAGACAGATATCCTGAAGGGTGGGCTGGGTGCATTCCTCCATATACAGGCTGAGCAGGATAACTACTTGAAGTGTAATTGTATATTGTGCCTGAAGAACTATAACCGTGAACCAGAGCTGGTGAAGCATGAGGTGGCTGAAGTCCTGACCCATGCAGAGATGATGGGTGGGTAGGGGGAAGTGCTGAGGCGGGTTGACCACAATACCCTGATGGTAGATAGGTGCCACTATAGGTTGAGGTATAATCTTGAGGTGTTACAAGACCACTTGCTGGGTTGCCGCCACCACATGTACCACCCGGATAAATAGGATCAGGAAGGCTGCCAGATGCTACTGTGGGGCTTCCCAGTCCAATAGGTCCATTGCCTGGTTTGGAGCCAGACAAACTATCATGTAAGGCATTAACTGCATAGGAACTATCAGACCCATGTGATATCTGCCAAGGCTCAATGTCACCCTTCTGTCCATTAACAGGCCCAAAAGCTCCATCTGTGTATGTATTTAGTGTGGATCGCTCATATGGCGAGTCCAGGACCCCAGAGTATTTCTCTGCGTATCGTTTTAAAAGATTTGAAGCAGTCAGCGCTGAAATATCATCATTTGCCCAGGCATAGTTTAATCTCTGCCGGCTACTATGGAAAAGGTCTGATTTGTGAGCTGGAGAGGAAGTTGTAGAAGAAACATCAAGGTGCTGTTCTGGCCACTGGTTAAGGGGCTGGGCATGCTCTGGTGTCCAGTGCATCTTCAAGAGAGCTGAAATACATAAATAAATATGTTTTAAAAAAAATAAAAATATACAGTTTTTGAAGAAAATAATCACAATTGTTAAGTGTCTCTTTAATTATTTGCATTTCCTGCTTTGCTTTTCCCAACAGGAAATGCAAATTATTAAAGGGACACTAAGCACCAAAACAACTTGCTTAAGGAGTTATTTTGATGTATAGATCATGACCCTGCTGTCGCACTGCTCAATTATCTACCATTTTGGAATTAAATCACGTTTTTAATGCATCTTTAGCTACACCTCCCCACTAACACAGCATCCCTAAATACCTGAAATAGAAGTCTTTTTTTTTACCTTCTCTTATTGCACAGTGTACTTAACTTAGAGCCTGCAATAGCCTCCTGTGGTCGATTAAAGTTATTAAAGGTATTCTATAGCACTCAAACCACTTCATCTCTATAAAGTAGACTGGGTGCCATGTCATTGTAGTTTTAATCCTGCAACTGAAAATATTGTTGTTCTGCAAGAATGGCAATTTTTACATCCCTGACAGACATTAGATACATTAGATGCACACTAACCTCCCAATGTTTTCCCAGGGGAAGCAAAGGATTGGCTGAAATCATCTACATTGCTGATCTCGGCCAAAGAGGCGGCGCTGCAGGATGGAGATCGGTGTAGCGAGGGCTGAAAGGTGTGGTGGCGGAGGCGAGGGGAGGTGAAACACACCCACTTAACGGAGTTTAAAGAGAAGCACAGGTGGTTCTCACTTTGCGATAACTCTGACTTACGTCCAGTGCTCTAGCGTGGGGATTTAGGTATTCCCCACGTTAGAAAGCTGGTCTAGGTTCGGGAAATTTTCCCAGAATGTAGACATCAGTGTTTCCATGCGTTAATGAGCAAATCTATAGATTTGTGGGATTCCCTGTGCTAATGAACTAGTGCATCCTCACTTTACCAAACAATACGTTTTATGACTGAGTGTTCTACACTGTTTTTGCAATGCATGAACACAATTTTGGTAGCTGTATTTTTTTTTTTTTTTTTAGTATCTTCTTTTTCTGAACCAATACATATTGGTCCTTTAAAAGGGTTCCTAAATGGTTTTGTGTGTGTGTGTTTGTTTCTTTTATGCATTTTAGTATGCCATTATTGTCCAAGTTCTTTCTTTTAAATAAGAAAAACATGATTTATTATCTGTTGCTTTGTGAAAATTGCTCTGAAGACTTGCTCCTGGAGGAGAACATACAAAACTCAGTGGAGCTAAGGCTAGTTGATATATTTACAACACATGGCGAACGATAAATTCAAGTACTGAGCATGCACTCGGAAAAGTGAGGCCTAAAAAACATGGCTGCAATGCCATGACACTAGAGGAACCATTAACTGGAATATTTCAACAGAACTGTTGACCCCAGAGCTGTAATAAAAGTAGTTTATGGTGTACTAAAAATTTTATGACAGACCATGGGATGTCCAGCTCAAAATGAGGGAAAAAAAGAAAGAAAAGAAAACTTAAAGAAAAAAAAAAAGTTTCTGCTTTTAATCAGTTCTGTAGTTTAAACTAGGGGGGATATGATAGAAACATTTACCGTATATACTCGAGTATAAGCCGACCCGAATATAAGCCGAGGCCCCTAATTTTACCCCAAAAAACTGGGAAAACGTATTGACTCGAGTATAAGACTAGGGTGGGAAATGCAGCAGCTACTGGTAAATTTCTAAATAAAATTAGATCCTAAAAAAATTATATTAATTGAATATTTATTTACAGTGTGTGTGTATGAATGCAGTGTGTGTATGAATGCAGAGTGTGTGTATGAATGCAGTGTTTGTGTATGAGTGCGGTGTGTGTATGAGTGCAGTGTGTGCATAAATGCAGTGTGTGTGTATGAGTGCAGTGTGTGTGTATGAATGCAGTGTGTGTGTATGAATGCAGTGTGTGTGCATAAATGCAGTGTGTATATGAGTGCAGTGTGTATATGAGTGCAGTGTGTGTGATGCAGTGTGTGTGATGCAGTGTGTGTGATGCAGTGTGTGTGATGCAGTGTGTGTTTGTGTGGCAGAGCCTTGGTGGGGGGGTGGGCATTTTTATAAAAAAAAATAATAATAATAATATTATTTTAATTTTTTTGTTATATTATTATTATTTTTTTTTTTATTATTATTATTTATATATTATTAATTAATATTATTTTAATTTTTTTGTTATATTATTTTTTTTATTATTATTATTATTTATATTTGTATATTATTAATCTATTTATTTGTTGTCCCCCCTCCCTGCTTGATACATGGCAGGGAGGGGGGCTCTCCTTCCCTGGTGGTCCAGTGGCATTGGCAGTTCAGTGGGGGAGGAGGGGGGCTGGCAGAGCTGTTACTTACCTCTCCTGCAGCTCCTGTCAGCTCTCTCCTCCTCCGCGCCGGTCCGTGCAGCTCCTCTCTCAGCTCACACTGTAAGTCTCGCGAGAGCCGCACTATGACCCCGCGGCTCTCGCGAGACTTACACTGGGAGCTGACCGAGGTGCTGACCGGACCGGCGCGGAGGAGGAGGGAGCTGACAGGAGCTGCAGGAGAGGTAAGCGCTCGCTGCCAGCCCCCAGTCTGTATCATGGCAATGTAAATTGCCATAATACAGACAGTGACTCGAGTATAAGCCGAGTTGGGGTTTTTCAGCACAAAAAATGTGCCGAAAAACTCGGCTTATACTCGAGTATATACGGTAAATATATAAAGGAAATCAACACAGTAAAGGAGGAGACTATATTTAAAAGAAGAAAAACTACCACAACAAGAGGACATAGTCTTAAATTAGAGGGACAAAGGTTTAAAAAATAATATCAGGAAGTATTACTTTACTGAGAGGGTAGTGGATGCATGGAATAGCCTTCCAGCTGAAGTGGTAGAGATTAACACAGTAAAGGAGTTTAAGCATGCATGGGATAGGCATAAGGCTATCCTAACTATAAGATAAGGCTAGGGACTAATGAAAGTATTTAGAAAATTGGGCAGACTAGATGGGCCGAATGGTTCTTATCTGCCGTCACATTCTATGTTTATATGATCCAAGATTGGCTGTCCCCGTAGAGGCCTCACAAATGCATAATTAACATGTCTTAATGGTATACAAAAATATGCTTACCCATTAAATCAATATTTATTTATCTGGTTGAAGTGCATTTCCTGAAGTAAACGATCAGATTCTAAATCGCGAATACTTTGGCGTCAGCTGCAAACCGCAGATCTGGGAAAGAGAAGAGATGCATATATGTATATTTAATACAAATCACAACAGTTCTCACCATAAACAACATGTTCAATTTTCTTTCTATGCCAAATATAAACATACTGATTGACTTAAAACAACCATACCTAACAAGCTGTACAGCGTAATTTAAAGGTGCTGTCCTACAATTAATGTTTAAAAGGTTTAGAACAGTTTAACACTTAATGAGGGTTTTCGTGTGAACATGGCTGCCCCACTTGCTAAAATGTATGGCTAAGGTGGAGTGTAACTAAGCATTAGTCATACCGAAATAGCTCATTCCAACAATGGGTGGCAGTGATAGTGTTCATTTAATCGCATTGAAGTGACCTTGGTGCAGTGTACCTGTTCCCTTAATCCTGCAATGTAAGACAGTGCAATTTTATAGAAACTACAGAGAAACTACAAGGCAGCCAATAGAGACACTTCCTGCAGTTTCATGGAGTTTGACTCCATCAAAATGATCCTGAACGTCCTCATGCTTTGTAAGAAAACGTTCGGCGACATAGGGCACTATAGTTGTAAGAATACATTACTGAATCAAAGCCTATACCGGGCGAACGAGCCCTGAAATACACCCTGGTTAAGTTCATAACCTCTGAGAGCAGAATTTTAAAAACAGCCAGACACCACAAAGGGAATCTACAGAAATATGGTGCAGCAAATCTGAAAAGTGACAGCTCTGTGTGTTGGCATATTTTACAGGATATTCTGGTAAAGTTGCAGACACTTTTTTTTCATAGCTGCTGTGGCTCGGCCAACTTTTTAATTCATTTTAGAATACATAAATATTGTACAGCAACTTAAGAATTTATAACGTGACAGAATTTAACATTATATATATATATATATTGTTAAACTAATTTGCATATGCCCACCCAGAATCCTTTGCGGTTGTAACATCACTGCTGATTTGGGATTTCTGTGGGAAAAGCAAGTCTTATGGCTTGACTGGTGTGCAGATTTTTGTTTAGCATTGTATTAACTATCCACATACTTCAGGTGGAAGGGGTTTTCAATCACAATTTTCCCCACCATAACCTAATTGAATTTTGCTTCCCAAGCACTACCAAGCCTTACTAAGCAAACCAGTAACCAACCTCATGCTGAAGAGTTGCATTAACAACGAAACAGCTGTCCATGAGTGGTTCACTGGTTTTGCATCTTATCCTAAATTGTGTTCCAAGCAGTTGTATACTGCAAACACAAATTAAAAGGAATCCATGTTTAAAATGGAATGAGGCAAAAATGTGATTCTTTGTTAAACTAATTTGCATATGCCCACCCAGAATCCTTTGCGGTTGTAACATCACTGCTGATTTGGGATTTCTGTGGGAAAAGCAAGTCTTATGGCTTGACTGGTGTGCAGATTTTTGTTTAGCATTGTATTAACTATCCACATACTTCAGGTGGAAGGGGTTTTCAATCACAATTTTTCCCCACCATAACCTAATTGGATTTTGCTTCCCAAGCACTACCAAGCCTCAATAAGCAAACCAGTAACCAACCTCATGCTGAAGAGTTGCATTAACAACGAAACAGCTGTCCATGAGTGGTTCACTGGTTTTGCATCTTATCCTAAATTGTGTTCCAAGCAGTTGTATACTGCAAACACAAATTAAAAGGAATCCATGTTTAAAATGGAATGAGGCAAAAATGTGATTCTTTGTTAAACTAATTTGCATATGCCCACCCAGAATCCTTTGCGGTTGTAACATCACTGCTGATTTGGGATTTCTGTGGGAAAAGCAAGTCTTATGGCTTGACTGGTGTGCAGATTTTTGTTTAGCATTGTATTAACTATCCACATACTTCAGGTGGAAGGGGTTTTCAATCACAATTTTTCCCCACCATAACCTAATTGAATTTTGCTTCCCAAGCACTACCAAGCCTTACTAAGCAAACCAGTAACCAACCTCATGCTGAAGAGTTGCATTAACAACGAAACAGCTGTCCATGAGTGGTTCACTGGTTTTGCATCTTATCCTAAATTGTGTTCCAAGCAGTTGTATACTGCAAACACAAATTAAAAGGAATCCATGTTTAAAATGGAATGAGGCAAAAATGTGATTCTTTGTTAAACTAATTTGCATATGCCCACCCAGAATCCTTTGCGGTTGTAACATCACTGCTGATTTGGGATTTCTGTGGGAAAAGCAAGTCTTATGGCTTGACTGGTGTGCAGATTTTTGTTTAGCATTGTATTAACTATCCACATACTTCAGGTGGAAGGGGTTTTCAATCACAATTTTTCCCCACCATAACCTAATTGAATTTTGCTTCCCAAGCACTACCAAGCCTACTAAGCAAACCAGTAACCAACCTCATGCTGAAGAGTTGCATTAACAACGAAACAGCTGTCCATGAGTGGTTCACTGGTTTTGCATCTTATCCTAAATTGTGTTCCAAGCAGTTGTATACTGCAAACACAAATTAAAAGGAATCCATGTTTAAAATGGAATGAGGCAAAAATGTGATTCTTTGTTAAACTAATTTGCATATGCCCACCCAGAATCCTTTGCGGTTGTAACATCACTGCTGATTTGGGATTTCTGTGGGAAAAGCAAGTCTTATGGCTTGACTGGTGTGCAGATTTTTGTTTAGCATTGTATTAACTATATATATATATATATATATATATATATATATATATATTATATTTATTTATATATATATATATATATATTGCAGCATATACCTTTATACTTATTGTACTCTATTAATCAGGGATTTTCTCATTAATTTTTAAAAACATTAAAAAAAATAAAAAAATGAAACATTTTTTTTTTTTGAAACCTTCTGCAGCAACAACGACCCAGAATGTAAAAGTCTGTTATAAACGAACATGGACGCGTACAGGACAAGTTCCAAGAAGAAGAAGAAATTGTTTTATGACAAAACTGTGTTTTTGGTCCTTTGAATGTGTACAACTTGAACTTGGTTCAACTGAGATCTATCACCAACAATGCATAATTCAATTGACTGTCCCTCTGTGTATATCTGCTCAAGATCAGTATGGTATCAAAACAGCTGGTTAAATACAGCTATATAGAATACTTTTAGTATTCTATACATTCATCAATGAAGCAATCCAAATTTGAACGGAAGTCCGTGCATTTAGTATCAAACATGCTAAATAACTATTAAAGTTACATACATCTCCGATTAAAACTGGGGGTTTAGTACATACAAAATGTTCTACCAAAAAATGTAAATCTAGCGGTTTTCACCATATTCCATGATTTGTTAGTATGTGATATCTAGTAACCTAACACACATAGAAATGCAGTTATTTAAAATAAACTGGAGAATCACAATATAGATGTATGATATGCATGCAAGAAATAAGGTTCTAAATAATGTAGGACAATTTTTTTTAAAGGAATAGTTTGAATTACAAATACATTGTAAGCTCCCGGGTTCCGTAACTAAATATTTTGTATAAAAGAGCTTAAGGCTAGATCTCAGCTCGGAGGTAGGGCCGTCTTTATCTTTTGTATTGGTCTATTTAAATTGTATATACATACAATATGGTAGGTTGGTCACACTTCTGAATATGTCTGTAAGAAATATATATATAAAAAAACCAATATAGTGTAATATTGTCTGTACTGATGAATAATTAGGAATTGGAGTCAGGTACTCACAAGCCTAGAGCCAAATATCAACATATGGCTCTTATGGATGTCGCCTTGGGACTATTGCTGAGGATGTCCCCTTCCTACCTTGCTACCACACTTAGTCCCATTGTCTGTCTGTATATATTCGTGTTTTGTATTATATTTAAATTGTATGTTCTATCCTAAATGTACAGCCCTGCAGAATATTTTCACTTTTTTAAAATGCATTTATTACTGGAATTTATAGCCTTTGAAGGGCCACATGCACACACAGTCCTGGGCTGGCAAGAGGCATCATAATAACACTTTTCCTTCAAAATGTTGCTATCCATTCCAACACTCAGACAAAGTATATTGATAGAAATGTACATCGTAAAAAACAAACAAACACAACAACAAAAAAGCTGCTACGTCAGTAAAGCAGTGAAAATATTTAGAAAACCTAAGTAAATGATTAAATTGGTGTACACATTTATTCTTCATAGAACGATTTCTATTTGAATTTTTTTTTTTTGGGTGCCTCCCCATCCTACACATTGAACAAAGAAAAGTAATCACAGCAGCGTGTAGGAATGTTAATCGCACATCAATGTCTGCGGGATAAGTAACTTTAATTGCTCAATTTCTCCACTGATCATTTTTCCCGCTTAACTAACTAATGAACAGAGACAAGATTGAGAAACTTGCTGTGGGCAAAACAAATTCCAAATTTCAGTGCAGAGGAAAAACCTTCCCCCTTCCCACTGCCACTTTGTTGATTATATTACATGCATACAGATCTACTGCTATATGCACAAAGTATTGCTTGCCCTCTGGCTACAGGCTTTTTCAACATCTGCATGAGCAAGTCCCCTTGGAACTATTGTTGTACTTCTGTGTACATTCTGCTCTCTCCCCTCTTTCATAAATACCATGGGGGATAGCCAAACTGGTGGGGGGAAGGGTATGCAAGGGTGATGGAAAGAGCTAGTATACTATTCACATCTATAGCAGCTTTTAAGCTACTTTGTGGCTGCAGCACAATTAGATTACCTAATGCTTTAATTGACTTATAGAGCATCACAGCTTCCATTTTGGATATGGAATCTACACAAGAGGATTTAAACAGTGGTTCTATGAGGCTTTATCCAGCACGCCCAGCAGTTTGTCATTATCAAAAGTGCCAGAGATAGGTAAACGGTTATTAGTGATGGCAAAGAATTTCCTCAGAATAGATCTTTTTTCATGAAAATGAGGGCAGGTTTTCCCATTTAAAATCTCCTGGAAATGTATAATGATTTAAGGCAGAGAGTCAAATCTTAAGGAGATCATTTAAGGGTGGCGTATCAAACAATCCAAAAACCAACAAAACAAAGAAGTATATAAAAATAAAACAAACAAAACATCAAAATCCCTGCAATCAGAGAACTGCACAAATAAACAAAACCTTCCAAGAATGGAATAGTGATGGTGATTTATTATTTATTTTTGTAAAATCACACATTTGTAATTTGTAAAACCACCATTATGCTGTACAAGAGGATAAAGCAATTGTCACACTTCTATTGTTCAGTGCAGCAATGGATTTAAGCCTCCAATCTATTCCTCATTCTCTGACACTTAACTTCCATACCTTCTAAATTTTTGGAACACCGATATTCAAAATTCTAACTGCCAATTAAACCAAAACAAACAAAAAAACATGGTTATATACATTATTTTGCAAATTTAAAATTTGAATTAGTTCACCTGTGTGACATTTCAAAAACACACATATAGACATATATATTTGTGGTTGGAACTTAAATTCGTATATGGAAATGGAGGAGAGGGAGAAAGTTGGTAGTGTTGTGCCGAAACCAACGTACGGGTAGGCCTGTATAAAGAGGGCCAAAAAGGTATCGGTGAAGAACACACCTTAAGCATTTTTACAAAGATAAACACATTTCCCTGAGCTCTATTCATGAAGCAGAATCTAAGAACTGAATATTGGGATAGCCATCTATTCAATTTAAGGATGTGGACTGCGCTGAGTGGATGCCCGTGAAGTGACTGCAACAAGAGTTAGATGGAAGCTGTTTCGTATGGGTATGTGAGTCTCTAGTATTAACATGGGCCGCTTAACACATATAGACATATACACATTTAAACACACACTTTTCAGTCATCTTAAAAGAACCATCCAAAACCACTACAGTACCCCATAGTGGTTATGGTGGAAAGCCCTTGCAGCCACCCACCCATTGTAAGTAGTGGTATCGGTTTTGGAATGTGTGACTTCTCATCGAAGGTCTCCTGTTTGTTGCTTCAAGCACGCACTACTTCAGAAAGAGAGCCATAAGAGAGCTAACACAGAAGCTACTGTTTAAGAGTTTCTGCCTCTGTGAAATGACGCTGGACGCCCTCATGCTTTGTATGATTCAATGCTGTTCTATGGGGAAGAAATATGCGCAATAGGTTCTACCATCAGATAATGCTCACCAGGTTAGCGAATGAGCTCTACTCTCAAACTATACTTAAGAGACACTACATTCCCCTCTCAATGAAGTGGTCTAGGTGCAGTGGTCACATCCTCTGAACCTGGCAGTCGGACCACAGTGGAGATGACAATGCTTCCTCCATGACATCACTGGAGACAGAGAGGTGAGCAGCGCTAAGGAAGTCTAGTTGATAGAAAAAGGTAGGTAAAACTTTTGTAATTTTTTTTTACGTTTGATTTGACAATGGAGGGTCTTACTAGGGACAGGGACACTATAGCATTAGGAATATAGGCTTAAAATTCTAAAGCTATAATGTTACTTTACCCAAATTAATTCTGAATGACCACTGAGCTGTTGATGTTGTAGGTGCATTTTGTTGGATTCTTTAACGGAAAAATAAGAGTTCCTTTGGATGTCCACTAAACATATGGTTTACTTTTGTAAAACCACACTATCTGCACAATATAGAAATAGTAAGAAAATAAAGTATTGATAACGTACTATTACTTAATGATAATAATTAAAAGGACACTATAGGGTCAGGAATACAAATGTGTATTCCTGATTCTATAATGTTAAAAACACACTATTTAGATCCCTTATTTTATACTTAAATGAGTATAACATTCCACCCTGATCAGCCTCCGTGGCTGACATCATCAAACTGATGATGTCAGCTAGTCTAATGCTTTTCAATAGGATTGCCTCGCTAGCCAATCAGCATGTCTATGGGGAAAATGCAGCACTAACCCAGGAAGCACCTCTAGTGACCATCTAACTTACTGCCACTGAAGGTGTCCCTTGGCAGCAATGTAAACACTGTCTTTTCACTGAAGCTTTAAGCATTACGCTGTAGTTGTTCTGGTGATGATAGCATCCTTTAATGCACACATAACTAACTTCACTTACAACAGTTTTTCTTGCTGTGTGTGCCTGTGGATGATATAGGTGAAAACGTATGGGTTGTGGACTTTTTTATTTTTTTTTTAAGTTAATTACATTTAATAAAACTTTTTTTTTTTTATAGTTGATGTTGTGATTTTAATTTAATTTAATGTATTTTTTAAAAATGAAATTTCACCTTTTTACAGGCTAAGCAGCCACATTGGGTCTGACTCTAGTGTTATCTGGCCAACTGCTGCTCAACCTAACTAGTCCGCTACCTTAGTATCACATAGAACAATTACAGCAGCAGGCCAGTTAGGTTGTGCAGTAGTTGGTCAGATTTGTTAGACTCAGCCAGATGAAAAAAGAAAAATACATAAATAAAAATCTAAATACACAATTTGAAAAAAAAAAAAAAATATTACGTTTCAAGTAACATACTTTTAAATAACAAGAAGTGGGAATTTGATGACTTTTGTCCTTTATTGTTAGCTTAGATCAGAACTTTAAGTGCCATCTCTCTGGTAAGTGGAGAGGGGGCCAGGTTTTGCAAGGTTTTACCCCTAGGTGTCATTGGGATAAATGCAAACAAGATCAGCCTGTGTGTCAGCATCTACTGTGTAAAGTTCATCTGTCAGAAATGTAAAATAATTTCAGACACAGAGTTTGATCGTAGAGATAACTTTCAAATGTATTGTTAGTAAAACATACTACATTCGGATTTTAAAAGTTGCGGAGGGTATTCAGTGCACAATACTAATACTAACAGCTGAGCATTGTACGCTTATCATACCCAGACAGGTAAAATTATGAGAATTAGGGACGAATGCAATCAAAGCTTAATTTGCAAAAGAGAGCATTTGTTCACAGTCAACAGAATACGATGGGGTGTCTGTACCCTGAAAATCCAGCTACTATGAAATGATAATCCCATCATGCGTGGTCAATATCAACAGCTGCTGATGCACCAGAATTTATAATCAAATACTACCTTTTCAGAAAGAAATAACCTCAAATAAAAATAAAAACATAAAAGCTTTCTTCCTTATTCTGTTGGAATATAAACATTTGGGTTCACAGATTGTCTTGAAGATCTTCGTACAATAGCTTTACATTTCCCACAAACTAGTTCAATTTACTGCTAGCTAGAATATTTTTATTTTGTCCAGGTTATCGCTTTACCTTTAATCTTTGGTGTGTTTTTTTGTTGTTGTTTTTTTGTTGGGTGTTCTTTTCTCATTCTCATTTTCTGCAAACTTTTGAGGACATGTGAATGACATCACAAACTTAAGATGATGAAAGGGGCTTTTTAAAACTTCAGCTACCAAAGATCAAGGGGTGACGTATAAAGATTTCTGGGTAATAACACTTGAGAAAATTGGTTGCACATTCACCTACCCAGCCGAGGTTCAGAAGAGTGCATTTCTCTATCTCCACTCACACAAACCAACACACAAATAACACCTACATTACTTGTACGGAAGAGGATCTTCACAATCTCTCAACAAACCTCAAATAGTGATGGGTTTCTTGTTTTCTACCAAGTAATTTCATCCATATACTCTAGTTATAGCTTTCATTACGCCAATTCTCATCTTTCTATATCCCTGACTAATAGTTTTTGTATCTCACCCATTTAAGATATATAAAAAAAAATACTAACAAAATAAAATAAAAATTGTACTCCAAAAACCTACTCGCTATAGGAATATACTCCTCAGTCTTTGTTTTACAGGGTAACTTATACATGCTAGATAATGCTAAATCCTATGTATTTGTTTGTTTATGTAGAATATTAAGGGCCATCTTTGCCTCTATTATCTGTCCACATTAATTTTGTCTCAACTGTCAATTTCGCTTTTATCTCTTATATTTCCCCACAGTATAACTGTAAACCGCTATGGAATATTTTGGCGCTATATCAACAGTAGTACTAAATCATTATCAAATGCTTGTAAATCAATGTCAATCCTTGAAATAAAATGTTCGCACAGAACAGTGGTAATCATAGCACTGGGGGAAACATTCCGTGGCACCCCTGTGTTCAAGTAGTGGCGCCCCTTGGCACCGCAGCACACAGTTTGGGAACCGTTGTTATAGAGGTTTGTGGGTAACAACACTTACAACATTTAGAATAGTTGTTACACATTGAATTAGGATGCATTATGATGTCTTTACTTAACTTCATGATATAACTGGAGCATTGCAGCCTGACAGTAGGTCTTTATTACCAAACATTATTTTAATAATTTATATACCTTTGAACCACAAGAAACTATATTGTTTATGGAAAACTACTGTGAGGTTGCAAATTATGTCACAGACTTCCTTGGGGGTAACATGATGCCCCAGCTAAGTACTCGGCTTGAATATCTGGAGACACTGAGACAACATAATGTACATTGATACACAAGAGACCTCCTTGTGCAAAACACATCCACATATATTTTTTTTCATTGGATGTAATTATTCCTGTAGTTTCTGGACCATCAAAAGGCAATTAAAAATCACCCCAGACTGCCTAAAAATACAAATTTCCACCAGAACCAAACAGTGGATGGCACCAGCTTACCCCCGATACCCGATGCTGACCGCAAGCCAGGCAAGCAGAGAAGGCCGAGCACGGCCTACACGAGGCAAAGAGTCAGAAACCCAGCGGCCATTGCAGGCAGCATGGCGCTGCGGAACAGAGACACAGCAAGGTATCCCGCTATGAACATCAAGACAGAGGGAGAACCTCGGCCCGGGGCAAGGCCCTGACCCCACTCTTGGCCGGTGGGGGATATCCCGGCCTCCGGGTGGAGGAGCGGGTCGCAGCGGGAGTCCCCGCGCGGTCCGGATACCGACCGCCTGCACGAAAATCAGCCAGCCAGCAACACTGGATGTAGCAGCGGGGGGTCTGAGACACCCACCCGAGGAAGCACCCCGATCGGGCGCAAAGAAGCTTGAGCGCACACCGAGATTGCCCCATCACTGACAAGTACTCCACAAAGGCATTACTGTAGAGTCAGAGGAGTAATGGTGGAGAGCGCTAACTATGGGAGGCCGTTCTGGACCGCCCAAGTGGACTTGGGCACAGCTGAGCGCTAGATGGATCCCCTGTGATGACTGCCTGCCCGCTGGAGGAGTGGGTGCCCTAGCCCATGGGTATGTGGGGTCCCCAGAGGGCCATGTCCCTGATGCCGTGAGCCCGGTGTGGCGGACCTGCACGACCCCTCCGGCGGACCGGTGGCCGGGTGCGAGCCAGCTCCAAGCAAGTGGCCGGCACCGGGAGAGACAGAGGGCAACACACACCTCTGAGTCTGGGGCACTGGGTGGTGATGGGGAGGTGCAGGGAGAGAGGGGCCCGTGGACTCTAGGTGTGGTAGTCGGTATGGACAGCCCCTGCTCCCGAGTGCCCACAAAGCTACGGAGGGCCCCGGAGACGGACTGGGGTTGTTGCAGGGAAGACAGACGGAGACCCAGTGGCCTAAAAACTGCAGGGCAGCTGTGCAATGAGCAGCTCCCAGTGAACAGATATTGAGAACAGCCCAGCTCCGTTGCGGTTAAAAGTGTCAAAGTTATTAATATTACGGTTTTACGCCAACTGAACTGTACTGAAAACAGCATGTTATACAATATGTTAGTTTATATAATCTACTACCAACACCACATTGCTCGCAACAGTCTACAAGCATTTACTTTCTAGACCGTTAGCATAAACATGCATGTCTTTAAAGAATTCAGGATCTGTTAGATGGCCCACATATGCATATACATTGCTCCATAAAAAATCCTGAATCAGATTAATAACAGACTAGGCGATCACAATACAGCTAGCGTAACGTACTAGTTAATATTTGATTTGATTATAAATACACAAAATAGATTGATAATGAACCAGACCAGGCAGCAAGGACTTAATGCTATGTTTATACTCCTTACCAAATGATTACTGGATTCTGCGTGCATGCATCTTCTAGATGTTGCCTGAGTAATTAACCAGATAAATGCTACTAATGGTCTGCATATAGTTATAAAGGTTGGAATCCAGCGCTAGTATACTGCTTTCTCACGCTTGGTCTGAAACCTAGACATTTTCGCAAAGTTAATACACGTTTAACCTACAACATGGCATGATTGCTGAGAATTATTGGCCTCTGCGCAGGCAACCATAGGATACCTTTAATAACCTATGCAATAAGAGCTTCATAAAACTAGGCATGACTAGGAGGAATATACAGCCAGCACAATGCGTAAATATGCCTGTTGAATACATATGACATCTTAACTCTCGCAAAGTTTAGGTTCATTACATTTAATTAACTGCTTGTTTATATTGACGTCTATGCCTCTGCGCAGACAACCAAACGTTATTTCTATGAATCCGCAATATGCCTGCTCACACCTTATTGCGACTCCAATAAAAATATTCAAAACAAATATTGGTGTTTCAGGGCAGTGGGGTGTTTTGCAGCGATGATGTCGTCAGTGAGGGTGAAGTTTTTTGCATTTTTCACACACAAACAGCACTTGCAATGACGAGGTTATTACTGTTGTACTTTTTGCTGTTTTGAAGCACAAAAGGTCTCCCGAGTGTGGCAGTGCCCCTTATGTGCAGGTTTTGAGGTGTTTTCAGAAGTTGCAGGGTCAGATGTAAGGCTTGTGTTTCGTTTTTTTTCGCGTTGAGGTTTGCCGGATTGGTTGCGTTGCCTTTGGGACCGTGTGATGGCCCGGGAGTCAAGGTTGCCCCCGTGGTGGCGTGCCATTTGCGGTGGTGGACGGTCCGGGGTGTTGCGGGTGGGGTGTGTCTGGTGTTTTTTGGTGGCCACTTGGTCGCAAGCGCTGGCCGAGATTGGCGTCCAAATTAGTTTTTTGTATTTTTCTCACACAAGCAAATATTAACCCTAACTTTGGCTAGTGTTTGTGGCCGGGTGGCTGCTGGGAAGGACTGGACGTGCCTCGTTTGCGGTGCCTTGGGTTGTCTGCTGTTGCAGGTGGTGTGCCATCATGGGGGTGGTTCTCATTCATGGATTGCCGTGTGGTCTAGGAGGCGGCGTGGCCTGTCAGGCGGGTTTCAGTGTGGGAAAGCTGAAAAATTTAACATGCTGTGTTTGACCCTGTGGCTTCCCGGGACACCGTGGGGCTGTGCATAGGGGGTGCTGTTTTGCACGTGGGACATCGCTAAATACAAATATCACAACGTGTACGTTTGGCTCAGTCCATAAGAGGTTAATGCTGAGAGAAATGATGGCACCAGAGGACACCAGACACTATAACCAGTTTAATGAAATGAACCACAGTGCCTACAGTGTCCCTTTAAGTTTTTTCAGCGGAATGAACCCTCAAGTTAAATTGAAGAACCTTTTTATTTGCTTCTAAAAGGAAATTACTGGAACCTTTAATATTCCAAAAATAAATCCATGGCTAATAAAATAATGAATAATAATAAAATAATGACAGAAGTTGATTTAAAGGCAAGCTGCCCCCTTCAATGGAACATAGCAATGTAGAATGTGTGCTTGAGATCGGAACTCTGGAACTTCACATATCAAGTGCTAGTTTTCAGATTTAATCAGCACCGACATTACAAACCCGAGATTGCAAAACAGCACAGTTAACAGAGGGTCCTTGTACAACACAGCCTGCCCTTAGGGCGTATGGAGCTGTTGTGAGGGAACCATTTCTCATGCAAAAGTAATAAAAAGCAAAGAATGCCCAACACCAGTTCACATAAAAAGAAAGAAAGAATGAAAGCCTCGTTCTGTGCTGCACAAATAAAAAGAAAATCAGAACATTTAAATCAGGCTTCCACAAACGAAAAAAAAAAAACACACAACAGAACAGTTTTCAACATTTTTTTTTTTTTTAATCTCTGTGAAATACCAAAATCTGTAAGTAAAAAGTATGCCTCCCAAGAAAATCCCAATAACACGTGACTGGACTCGCCAAACGCACAAACTGCTCCCTTCAGAAACCACAGCAAATGTAGGATAGTACACATTCTCAGTGGAGTGATGCCACCTCAGAATCGGTTACAATATAGGCTACACATGCTGGATTTAGGATGATGGGGACACTTAATAGTAAATTCACAAGAATGAGGGTAGCCAAAACATTGTGTATTATGGAAGACAAAAAAAAACAAAACATGTTTATGCGTCAGTGTTGTTGATGTATTTATTTATGGGAGAGATGCAGGGAAGGTTGTTGGGAGTACCATTCTTAGAAGTGGAGAGACCCTGGTTCATTTGTTAATGGCTTAGCTTTGCAGAACTCCTCAAATGTTTATGTTTTTAACTCAAAGAATCTTATATTTCTATAGTAGAAAGGCTACCAAGTAAAAAGCTCAGTACTAGTCCCTGAAGCCTTAAGATGCTCCATGGTAACATAAATAAATATTTTCACTCAAAAACATATTATTCCTTAGTAATAGAATACTCCACGTATTCAGGGACATCCATTAAAAAAAAGCTGTTGAAGCTCCACAAACAGGATATTCAAAAATGGCAGAGGATCATTGGGGCCCAAATTATAATGGTAGTAAATTGTAGAATGACGTTGTTTAGTGGTTATTAAGAAATCTTCTAATGGTCTTTAGTCTGGATAGAACAATCGCTAATTTGGCCAGCAAGCTTGAAAACAAGAGACACCAATACAAAGATGTCCTCACTTAAGGACAGGTATGCTAATCCACATGTACATAAGCAGTTATGTGATTAAGCAGAGAACTTTTTTTTTTTTTAAACCAGTTCTTTTGGGAGCTTTGAGCAATTAAGAAGGCATTGACTGTACTATGATTTTTGGAACGGGGTTTTAAAGATATTGAAGATCTAAGGCCAAAGGAGACAAGCTGAAAAAATACCAGAGTACCAAATTATTTTTAATCTGGCTCTAAAATTTGTGATTCGCTTTCTATCCTCAATTCAGTTAGGTTATTAATATAATTAACTTGATAATGGCAAATTAACAACCCCACCCCCCCAACCATAAAAAAAACAAACAAAACAAAAATATGGCAATCAGAGTTGCAATTTAGATATTGGAGAAACAATTTGTGGTGTCCTAAATTAAGTCATAGACTGAGGAGTGTTAGCAGTGTACACATTCATGAGACTTGTTTCCCACAGTATTATTTCATTCATGGCTCGTTATGTTAGTTTGCAACCACGCTGCAAAGTGCTAAGAGCACACTGATTCTTAATAAATGTACATAACACTATTAATAATTAATAAATATATACAACTATTACCATTGCTATAATAATTGTTATATACTGCAATTTCTTAAAGGATAATAATGTAAAATTTTTATTTAAAATACACACACATATACAGAAATGACTGCCCTTATATATAAAATCATATCCAGAAACTAAGCATGTTCAGTAGGTTTGCCGTAAACCTATATTCTGTAAAACATAATCCTTGTCAACACGGAAAACGTATGTCTACAATAAAATCTAGAGCAAGAAAAAAAATCTCTAAAATGTAACAAAACCAAGGGACATAATACTTAAACAGATATTTCACAGCTGGAAAAACTACCTAAGAAGAAATCTATAACCCTTTCGAATTATGGGGATTAGAGTCATTAATATGCATAGAATATACAATACCATACACAGGCTATAAAGATACAATAACCAAAACAGGTGGAAGAGGGAGAAAAAATACTATGATGTGTTTGGGCAATAGGACAGATGTTTCTGCTGCTTGTCCTGGCTGTGTGAGAAAAGGACTGTCCAGTGACCAAATGCCCATTATATACTGCTGAAGACAAAGAGATGATGGAAGGTGGGGAGGGGTGGATGCTGTCGTTCCTCCTGGTCCCTAATTATGGAAATCTTGTTAATCTATTCAGCAGCGTCCTAAACTGCTCCTTTGTTGAATGTTTTTTTTTTCCCCTTAATGTAATGCAACTGGTGCACACGGGGTTCCCAAAAGATCAACCGTACATTTAGGAGAGGAGGGTGGGAGGGGGTGACTGCTCAACTGCCAATCATCTATCTTGTATCCAGCCAGTATACAGAAGTAAAATTAAAAGCACAAATATTTGTTGAATTCAGAATTGACATGATACTGGATGCTTCTTCAGGGAGCAGCAGCTGTATCTATGTAAGCAGCGACCCTGGCCTTCATGGGCTGACATCACCGCACTACAATACCGTTTGTGAAATGTGATTATTGGGTGGGGACAACGGCAGGGTAATAAGGTTAAACAAACAGTACTGAATTATGGCCACTCAACTATCCAATCTGGCCACACTACTCTATTCCCACACTTTTTTGCATTGGTTAATCTCTGGTACGTACTAATCTGTCAGAAAAATGTAGAAGAAAACGATGAGATGTATCCATTCAATCTCTGTACCATACATGTTTATAAAGTTATATAAGAGGAAGATTCACAGTTAATTAAAACAGTACTGTCCGAACAAAATATCCAGGTATACTTTATTTAACAGGGAACAGACATAGTCAGCAACATGATAAAAAATATTAAACACACACACACAAACACAATGTCCCCAATCACACTCCAGGCTATATTTACAAAAAACTAAACAAAACAAAAAAAACAGAGCCCAACATTTATAAAGGTAATTCAAAGGTTTTGTACATTTACTGAATGAAATTAAGGTTTTGGGAGAATTATCTTGTTTTTATCGTTTTAATGCTTATACCCTACATATACATAGCTGTGTTCTCTACAACCCGGAAAAAACGAAAAACCATAACCTTATCAGTGTCCAATCCTGTCACTGTCTGCACTATTTATGGTGAAAACAGTCTTCAGATTAGATTCCATATTTTACACAAGTCTGATGGCACAGGAGCTTTCCAACAGGTATATAGGTGAATATCTGATTCAATATGATGTCTCTGCAACTGATATGCTAAAGCCTTACAAGATTTTTACCTATAATTAGTAACAACTGAACATATTTCTGATGACCTAATCTGGGTAAATACCATTAACATTGTCCCAGGTAAGCTAGTTTACTCTGTTAATTAACAAAATACATTCAGGAAGCCATAACAACCTCAGTCTATACGGCTCAAGGTTGGAATATAGATTTAACATGTTAATAAAACACATAGCTTATAAGTTTAGGAGGGATATATTCCTCAAACGCAACACACTAATAGAACTGTACCGTGTGATATGAACTTAGAGGAATTCATTTTCATGCAGGCATGGGACCTTTTATAAAAAAGAAAGATGATAAACATAAAACACATGGTAGAAGGAAAAGAGGGACACTGAGTTAGTATTTTATGGGCATAACAGAGATGCCATCACTAGCAATTCGTACACCTGTAGTGTTTATACGACTTGAACAAACATTTGCTTAAGGCAGAAAATGTAATTTAGATAGAACACATGAGTTTGGATTTGCTTCACCATTGAATACTTTTGCCCTGTTCTCAGACCCCTTCTCAATTTAGAACCTGATTGGAATGCAGTCTTAATAGTGTTTTTACTCACGAGGGCATTGTGGACATCGAAGCCCAATCATCTCCTCGTGCTACGAAAGTCATTCCAAGTTCTGGATCTCAATAATTAAAGGAACCAAACAGCAAGCCAGCAAGCAGGATTACTAATAAAAGGTTTAGCAAATGCAGAGGCAAGAATATTCTTATACACTATATTTCCTACCTATTTCCTATAGTTCTACTTATTACTGAAACATACAGTCCAGCTTTTCAAAATATATCTCAACAGAAACGCCCATCAAAACTCATTAGATATACTATACTATATATGGCATGCTTTCTTAAGTATTACTACCATTTGTTCTATTATTAACAACATAGGCAAAAGTAATGTTGAATGTTTTTATTTTTTTTTTAAACGACAACACACTTACAGTCCCCAGTGTCCATAAAGGTTTACTTACATTTTCTTTACATGTCTTCATACTCTGGCTGTGTAGTGCAGATTCCAGTGATGTATGAGTTAATACACTGAGAACAAAGTGATTATCCATATGGCGATTGACGTATACAGGCTCAAAAATATATGAGATGGCAGTATAGAGAATGCCAGTGAGATGTATTTACGAACAGGTGAACATGTCAGATATGTGACAGGCTTCGCTAGGCCTCCACACTCTTCACTAATGACCAGGATAAATAAAAAGGTTGTCACTTTGAAGACAGAAGAGTGACATTTTTTAACAACGGTCCACTGTACAATACGGATATGCACCCTTGTTATAATGCTCCAGCACAGAAAACAACCAGACAATACGGTCAAAAGATTAAAAGGTAGGAATGCTAAGCGCTTGTTTATGCTGTCTCTGGATGTAGACTGATTAAATCCAATCTCCCAGGAGGAAAGGGTAAGAGGGAAATCGCATCCTTAACCCACATACTTAATCTTCTTGATAGCATGCATCCGTGGAGTCATGCACAGCCATCTGATTTACTGACAATTTGTCTCCACAGCAAGGCGAGAGTCACGGGCGCCCGGGTTAGGAGATCACCGCCGCTAGATGTGCTTGTAAAAGGCAGTATGAAAGGGAGCCCCGGTGGTGATAGGGAGTGCCAAGTCCCAGCTGTAGAAGAAAAAAATTAGACTTCTGCAACCACAAAGCACATTCTGCGGTCAATGAGATGGCCCTGTAGCACAAGGAAGCAGTGTGCAAGATTGGATACTATAAAAGATGTCCATTATATCATGCACTCTTATTTTATTTAATCACATTTATATATCGCCATCTTCTGCAGCGCTTTACAATTATACAACAGAGAAATTTAACACTAACGAACATAAGTAAATAATGTTAAATTACATATGAGGTGAAGAAGATGAACTCATATGCTTCATGCCCTATCTATATTCCGTACTCCAAAAGTGATATTTGAAAGAAGGGGGGGGAAAGAAAAATCACAAAATGAATCCTTTAATGGGATTAAAAGAGTTAATACAAAAGTTGGCATGCGCGCATACACAAACACTTTTTTCCTACTTTGAAAAACACACACAACAAAAAAGTAGCCCACAAATTTGAAAAACCCAGGTTTTAATTATAAGGAAGATACTTTGGGGAGAGATGAACATTATACATCAGATCGAGTCTGGACTACAGCTTCACCTGTTATGGCTGTGTGACATCTAGATTTGAAAACAGCCGTCAACAAACCATTCTAATCAAGAATCCATGAACATTATGGCTTAACATTGAAATTAATATTTATTTGTGGGAGAGGATAGAATGCACAGATTTCCCTTTAGGTAAAATGTCTGCCTTCTTCCCGCTATAAACCGTTTTCTTTGAAATCACGTAAAATTCTTCTTGTAAACATATAGCTAAATGAGTGAGAATACAAATAAATTTAAATGAAAGATCACTATTGCGTTAGAGATACATACCTTTATTCCTAACGCTACAGTGCCCTTGTCCCTAGTTCTACAGAGCTTCCCCAAGCATGGATTCCTCCACAATGGTCCAATTCAGTGCTCCTCATAAAGGAGAACAACTAGGGACCCAACACTCGTGTGCGCTGAGCATCGCGCACTTCTTCAGTATTCCGCACACGACAGCGTTAAATCAAATGGAAACTTCCGTGTCATATGAAGCAGCTATGATAGCCACTAGAGGTGGACTTGACCCTATAATGTAAGTCCTGCAGTTTAAAAAAACAAAAACTGCAATGTTTTCCACTGCAGAATGAAAAAGACAAGGCCACTGCACCCAGATTACCTCATTGAGATGATGTGGTTTTAGGGACTATAGTGTTTCTTTAAAATGTTATATAAGGTTCCCAGATGTTACCTTCCATAAAAATACGGCCTCCCTGCATCATGATTTCTCTCAGGTGTCCCACGTTAAATACCTAATTATTTAAATTGTATTTATTTTTTAGCCCTCATACAGATGGACAGATTTAATTAGCTTAAAATTTAGCAAATGCTGATAACATGAATATTTTCCTGGTTTTCCAAACTACTCATAGTACAAACAGCAATGATTATTGTTATAGAGTTTAGAAAAATAAATACTGGAAAACTGAACATTTTTTTTTCCCCTGGATTTAAGTGCTAAGGAAGCCACCTGGGGAGTACGTCTTTGGGTTTTCGGGTAAGCAAGATAGTGCAGCGGCCATTTTTGAGAATCCAGGGAGGATTAGAACATTGTAGATTGTAGTGAAATACAAAACTAACAGTACAACTGTGTTCCCAGCCATCACATCAATTCCTAATTATATCTTGTGGGAATTCTCTTCAGAGGTTCGTGCAGCTGACAGCATCAAGTGCTCTCCATTTGCAAGTCACTCAAGACAAACCAGTCTTAAAAATCTTAGAAGATATTAACCCACTGGCCAAATTCCTTTGCTTTGTAAAAATGCCTCACTACACTGGTTTGCTGAATAATCCACTGAGCTACTTTACAGGATAAAAAGAAAAAAAAAGATCCAGAAAAGGCACACATGTATTTTTAAGTACACCTGCAGATCATCTATGGACATATCTATTGTGAACCGAGCATCTTTTCTGCGTGATAATTGAAAAACTGCTCTTAACCTGTGCATGGAACTAAGAGTCATTGCATGCTTTGGGTGTGTAATATAGTACACAGAATAAAATGGAGTTTATCAAAACTACCTATAGTAGATATTCTTTGGCAACCCAACATTCTGACTTGAAATTCAGTAAAACATATCTTACCATTTCAAATGGTTAAAGTGGGACACTTTCTTAGAGGATATGAGTGCGGATGTTGTCAGGCTATTTCAGGACATCTTAGATAACTTCACGAACAACTGATATCCATTCGTATAACTGAATAATCTAAAGAACAAAGTGTTCTGATTACAACAACAAATTTATAAAACACAAACACAGCAGTTTAAAGACATGTCAATAAGTTACATTGCTTTTGAAACTCTGTGTTGCACTCTCTATTAAAAAAGATGGACTGGGGGATTTGGGTGATAATTTATGATAACAGAAAGGTACGAAGTAAATTGTTCCATTATACAACAATTAATGCTTCGTAAGCCATGAACATATTCCTTTGATATCAAAGTTGCCCGAACAGAAGAAAAAATTGACTAATTATGTAGGTTGAATTTTAAGGCAGAAAAATGTGCAAACACACTAGCATTGCTAAACTGATTTCACTTGGAGTAGATGGGATTATTCTGTGATAAAAAAAGAAAGACTACTACTCTCATAGCATGCTCGTAAGATTTATATGTAAACCTGTAAACACAAGCATTTAGAAACCTCCCTACGTAGAAGTCTGGATTTTGGATCACAATCAGAACATACCAACAGTTGGGTACCAAGAAAGAAAAAAAAACTACGTTACCAGCAAACTGAGTTTCCCCTAAATCATGCCTAGTTGGGAGGTATGGATATTTGATGTATTCAGACACAGCTCATGAAAAAGCATTAAAATAAAGCCTGCAACCACAAATATTATTGTTAAATCAATTTCTTTGAGAATGTGTTCAGCAATTTTAGATTGTCAGCAATTTACTGACCGACGGTATGTTTGTATTATGTGCCTGCTGACCAACCTTTATTTGAGTTGCTGCAATTCCTTTCTCAGATTGAAATTAATGTAACTGAAATATTTACCAGTGATTCGAGTACTTCTATAATGTTAGAGATCTTCAACATGGTTATAGAACAGTTCGTTTTTTTATGAGACAAATAATATAGCTCACCAACTCAGTAGCATTTGCAGTTCCAGCTGAAAGAACAAATTTGCAGCTTTTTCAAGGTCATCTGCTTTTCCTTGTAGGGCATCTTGAACTATTTTGTCAAAATTATCTAGTCATTCTAGAGAAAGGGCAGATATAGAAGAGTTTATCTAACTGCTCCAGTGTTGTAGAACACGTATTTAGCACGTGGATATCTACAAAAGAGGAATTACAATTATGATTATAAATATATGTGAATAAAAAACCCCAATATAATTAAAGCATATAAATATTATCTTAATGAGCAGATCATGCTTTAGAATCCAATACTGCATACATAGAATCAAATACTGCATGTAATTACTCCTTGTAAAATACAGGGATTAATGCATGGATCCAACCCATTCTGCCTGAAATAAGAGAGTTCTACACCTCCAAGCGGCAGATAATTATATTTTAATGATGGAAGCTGAAATAGCTGCTGTCTAGGACTATAACTCATTAATCGCAAGTCCACCTTTTAATCCCTACACAACCATAACGCTACACATTATCCTTTACCTACCCTACCTCAATACAACGCGGTCACTAAACACTAATCCCTGCAATAGAATAACACTAAGCCTACTCCTAAAATATCACATATGGTAAAACATTCATATATAGACTATATAATGGTGAAGCATGTAAACAAAATAATGCTGTCTTGCGGTTCTGGAAACAAGTGTTAGGACATCTCCATAACCCTTCTATGACATTCGTTTTCCAATTGGACTCCTCTGCAATTCTATTGCTTCCACGTCAAATTAAAATCGATATGTATACGGATATTTTCAGTAATTTAGAGTGTTCCCTGCCACAAATAAAAAGGAAGGAGTACTAATATAAGTTTAAAACAGGATGGCCTTTCTGCCTCTTTCCTTCCAGCAAAGATGTATCTTGATAAATGAGGATGATTGATTAAAAATCAAAGCTCAGTTAATGTACAAACACATAGATGGAAAGAAAAAGCCTTGTAACCATCCCCCCTACAGACCTCTATTCCCATGGCAAGGCGCTCACAGAGACCTCTATTCCCATGGCCATACACTAAAACTCAAATAATGGTATGTCCACTCTGTCCAGCTATATATCAAACTCTGAGCAGCTGGACATCACCAGGAAATAGAGACTGACCAACAGGCCGGTTCTCCATCTGTGCGGTTTCAGGAGCCAGAGCCACAGTCCAGCTAGGAGAATATGAATATGCATCAGGGATGATTGCAGACAGCTGAACATCCTCCATCTGTTCTCTTTGACAGAGTACATGCAGGGTGTCTAACGTCGCCTCTCAAAAGAGAACTCAATGCATCAAAGAACATCCATAAATGCAATATACCATGGGATCCGTGTCACAGTGCCAAATTAGTCTGCAATCATGCTTAGAAGAAGCACCATCTTAGTAACTATGACAGAGACATGACTAATTGGTTTAATGTAACACAAGAAGTTTTCAAACTCTCTTCCATTTTGCTTTATGTGACCGTATGTTTTAAAGAACACCAAGGCCAGATTGATTTCCATACCATCAGTAAAACTTATAAATTATAGCATTTCCTATAGCGGTTAATATCTTTCTTAAAAACCATGTGTATCTTAACTTCAAAGATGTACATAAATTGAAAAACTGAAGTCTACCAGACCCTATCTATACTGTATAGAGGCCACCAAGCTCACAAGTCACTAGGAGTGCTGGCAATGTGCCACCATGCTCGTTTTTTTGTGTTGCAGACATGTGTTGCCTGTGCTGTCATGCCATTACATGCAATATATGCAAGGATAAGATATCTGCACTGAGAATTAGTCAGGCTATACAGTTACGGGCGCCATTCTATGTTCTCCCACACTGGATGAACATGGATCTTCCCAAACACGCACACGTAGAGGGCTGAAGAGCAGCGGTGTGCGTCTGGGTGGTAAAGAACTTGGTGGTTTATTATGTGATGGTGAGCGTAATTAAATGGCTTTTGGAGAAAATAGAGTTCATAGAAGACTCACATTAATTGTAAGTGATATGTAACTGGGAGTGGTGAGTTTAGCCTGCAGATCCTCTGACACTAGCAGCAATTTGTGTACATAAACACCTAAAACATAGTAAACAATTTGGGAATAGCAACAGATACCATATCTGCAGACTTGGTCACAGTAATATCCAAAAGGGGCTTAGAGATAATAAAAAGGTAGACTTTGCCTTTGCTGTGTTGCAATCTTTGTGCATTTAATTTGCTGTAAATACATATCAAAACATTTTCTTCACAACATTACAGATCCCGTTGGGGTTATAGAATAGGAGGGACTTGTTAAAGTAAAATAGAAGATTTCCCTATCACAAGTAGTTCCTGTTCTACACAACTCCACAAGGTCACATGCTTTTCCTTCTAAGGTTATCTGGAAGTATTTTGTCTCTGGGACATTATCTACTCACTTTAAAATAGGGCAGCATAGTACATTTTATTTCACCACTCCATAAATAGAGCACTTTTATATGGCACAGGGATATTGAGCAAAAATGTTAAATTGTTATTTTACAATTAGACCTCCAAAATGTTCTGTAGCAATGTAGAATGGGCAAAACATTTAATGTTCTTCTCAAACCTGCCAAAAAATAGTTCTAAAATATGCTCTATGGAAGTCTTACTTGGAAAATATTATATAGCATTACCACTTCAGTGGCGGGACCCATCCGCAAAATAATGCATTGAAGGGGCCCCATCGTGTGGCCATTGCCGTTAGGGCCACGTGATACTATGTATTTCAGAGGGCCCAGTCAGTTCTTTAACAGCGCGACCGGGCCCCCTCTGATGAGGTCAGAGGCTGGGGGGGAAGTGACTGCCCCGGGGGGCAATTTTCGCACAGGGGCTCTGTGGTTTCTAGTTACACCTCTGAGCACTATATATATATATATATATATATATATATATATATATATATATATATATATATATTTGTGAAATATATTTCCAATAATGCATAGCCTAAGCTTAGTACCCAAACACCATGTTGATAGGCAGACAGACATTGACAAAATAAATCCTCAGTAGTGATGTCCCGAACTATTCGCCGGACGGTTCGCGAACGGTTCGCCACGGACTCATCATTGAGTAAACTTTGACCCTGTACCTCACAGTCAGCAGACACATTCCAGCCAATCAGCAGCAGACCCTCCCTCCCACCTCCTGGACAGCTCACTAAGAATGCAGCTTCACAATGGATGCTGTCCAGGAGGTGGGCGGGTATGGGAGGGAGGGTCTGCTGATGATTGGCTGGAATGTGTCTGATGACTGTGAGGTACAGGGTCAAAGTTTACTCAATGATGAGCCCGTGGTGAACCGTTCGACGAACAGTTCAGGACATCACTAATCCTCAGTTGTAAGTGGACCAGAACTCACTGAATGTATCTGTAGCTTGAGAGATCTGTTGATTAAGTCTAAGGAAACCTTTGACTGACATGTAATTTTTGTAAAACTAAGAATCTGTAAGATTTCAGCTTGTAATGTAAAAAAAAAAAAAAAAAAAGTTCACTTGTTCTACAATCACAAACAAGCTCTTTAGTTGTAGTGACAATGTGATGCACTAGTAAATCAATCCCTTGAAAGAGCCGTTTTATTCATTAATATATACGGCAGTCGAGTGCAGACACCTACAATTTAAGTCTATTCATAGAATTGTGTACAAATCATGATATATTCCGCTCCAAGACGAGACTTTACTCTCCATAAGGAAATATATTATGTATCACCATTTTAACTTCCCAAGATTTGTTTTGCTATCCAATTGGTCGAGCATAAGGGAAACTGCAACGACATTAACTTCACAGAACTAGACTTTCAGTTCTCTAGTGTTTGTAACTCAGCTGCTAAGAAGTGTTCTACGAGAAGGACACTAAATATTCATTTAACAATCTACAGCCATTTTTAAACCATGACTGGAGTAAAAATATTCTTTTGGCAGAGGACCAAACCCTCACCCCTCTTCCACACATTCAATTTTGTGCCGGCTTTCGATAATTAACATGTATTTTTATAATATGTTAGTGCGCTGTATGTTATGGTAAAATAACTATTGATCCCTTGCTTTCTTAGTCATGGTCTGAATTCTGTAGCAGGGCATTCCAACCTTTCTCATTCGAGTTCCAATGTGGTATTTCAATGATACACCATAGGAATGAAGCTCAACCGTCAACGGGGGCCTTATGGACCCTATCAAGGGATTAGCTGCTCGTAACTTCACTACTATACTGTGACAGGGCAGTAAAAAAATCAATGAGAAAGGGGTGAGGAATGTACTACATTTAGGAAACTAGTATAACTGGAATGCGGAATATGTACATAACATATGGTAGATTCCTCTAGTACTTCCACAGAGAGGCTTCTAAATTCTCTGCTTTGTGACCCTTACAGTACTCTATTACACCAACAAATGGAAATATCTGCTTGCAGCCAGAGTCCTGCATTTTATGGTATGGAAAGGACAAGAAATAGAAAATTGTCACATGCATCTCAAACATTATTTACTTCTGTTGCTAGAGACTTTGTACAGTTGTACAATTTCTTATGCAAAGGCTCAATCAACATACAATTAATTTCCCAGAGGCTCTTATATATATTTATTATAGTTTAACTTTTAGGGCATTAACATTCATGTCATGCAAAATAACATTACATTCTATTGTAGAAAACAACATTTATAATCCATACACAGGGCTAATAAAATTGCCAGCTAATACATAGACTACATTTTCTTTCTATTCCAATCAAAGGTAAATGTAAAATAACGGATTAAATTAGTATCTTGTAATACCTTTTCAGTCAAAGGCATAGAGATACAAATGACAAATATTGCAGCAATCATATTGAAGAATGGATAAGAAAAGTACAATTCTAACATTCCAGGAATTTAGCCAGAATAATGTACACATAAAATGTGTACAATGTACTTGTGGGTAACAAATAGCTAAAACTGGGTAATGCAACAAAACTAGGATAATACATGTTTAGGCATGCTGGACCGGTCAAGCAAGAGAATGCAGCTTAAAGCCAGGGCAGAGCTACATATTCCCCTGTCCTTGTCTCTCTCATTTGCAGGGCTCCATTTATTAGAACTGCTGCACTTTCAAACATTCAGATAGGCAATAAGACCTATCAGAAAGGATGAAACTAGGATTTGTAAATTAGCAGTTATTTTGCGAAACAGAAAGATAAAAATAAGGTATGCATTGCTCCGCATTGTCCCAAATATTCTAGATCAATACATGTCTCAAAAATGTTGCATACAGTTATTATTTGTTGAATCTATTCCAAGTAGACAAAATAGTGGGTCTAAAATGTGATTATCCACTGACTTGAGTATTCCGCACTCTTTTGACCTTGATTTGATTCCCCACTACTGTTCTGCCATCTTATCAAAATGTAGGCACTGCTCTAAGCTCAGCTATCAACCAGAAATATGCATCTATTCTATGTCAGGGCCATTAAACAAAAAGTAAGTGGTAAATTGGTTTAATAAAAAATATGTATAATTTTTCAGATCGCATTCTTGCAGTTTAACCGGTGTTATCAGTACACTGTGGAAAATGTTGCACATTAAAATAAATAAAAATTACATTTGTGCCCTTTATAGTCTCATACAAATTTCTACTCAGACTTCCTTAGACATATCACACAGACGCAAAGGTAAACATGAATTTGCATGGGCAATGCTTAAAGGACCACTCTAGGCACCCAGACCACTTCAGCTTAATGAAGTGGTCTGGGTGCCAGGTCCAGCTAGGGTTAACCCATTTTTTCATAAACATAGCAGTTTCAGAGAAACTGCTATGTTTATGAATGGGTTAAGCCTTCCCCCTAATCCTCTAGTTGCTTTTTCATTGACAGCCACTAGAGGCGCTTGCGTGCTTCTCACTGTGATTTTCACAGTGAGAGCACGCAAGCGTCCATAGGAAAGCATTATGAATGCTCTCCTATGTGACCGGCTGAATGCGCGCGCAGCTCTTGCCGCGCGTGCGCATTCAGCCCAGGAGGAGGAACGGAGGAGGATCGGAGGAGGAGAGCTCCCCGCCCAGCGCTGGAAAAAGGTAAGTTTAACACCTTTTCCCCTTTCCAGAGCCAGGCGGGAGGGGGTCCCTGAGGGTGGGGGCACCCTCAGGGCACTATAGTGCCAGGAAAACTAGTATGTTTTCCTGGCACTATAGTGGTCCTTTAATGTTTAGAAAAAGCTTGATACATCTTGCTCAGTTTGACAAGTTATATTCACAATACTGTGCATGACCCTTACATTGAAGAGTCGATTAGACGAGCTCTCTGTCCTTCAAAAGCAGTTTCATGTTAATGCTGAATTTCCCTTAAATAAATTATCAGTCGGTCAGGTCATTGTTCTGGGAGTTGCCGCAGTTTTCTAGATCCAATTAATAGCTCCATGTAATAAAACTATAAATCCATATTTCAATTGTCTGTGTGGGTTTTCAGTATTTCTGTATTGCCTTTACCTTGTATGAGAAGGTAAAGTGTGTGATTCCCTATCGGTTATACTCCCAGCATATCATTTTATAAGGAAAGAAGTCTGCCTTACTCTAGATCTAATCATCCTTTACATGACTGCCTCTTATTATTGACCTCCTCCAGTCATTATAATTCATTCTTCCCTATGATGAATGATTAGGGGTATTGACTCACCGTATTACCATTTAAGAAGCCTTAAACAATGTGATGTGTTTCTGAGATTAAACCTTCATTATTACTAACCAACACTGGAGCAATACCGTGTTTTTTCCTATCTTTCTAAATCGCAGATGACTGTACAGAACATGTGTACTACCTATATTGCATCATTTGTCTAATGCACACTATCATTTTCTCACTAGCAAAGTGCCTTCGGGGAATTGGGGACATGAAATAAACAGTTTTGCTATTAGCGTCATGTATCATAGAGCTAGGTCCTTAGCTAGGTCCAGTGTGTATATGTCCCTGAAACATTTCACGAAATTCAGTGACCTTGAACAGCCACGAGTTTATCATCCTACCCTCCGTGACTTCATAGCCCTGAAATGCAAAATTCTTTTAAACTAATCTATGAGCAAGACAGACTATGGTGATATTTTGCACTAAGTACAACAAAAATGTCGTAAGGATTATAAAGATTCCAAGACCAAGGCCAGAAGGCAGCAGTCTTATTAATAAACTGGGCTACTCGACAGATCAGAAATGGAAGAGACCTGTGAAAGATTTATCATAATATGAACTAATTCTGACTTTAACTTTTTACAAAAAGGTTAGCAACATCTACAAATAAATACAACATTCTTAGTTTGATATAACTTGTTCCTCAAACATGTGAGCATCTATGTATTCCCCACGACTGTGTTTTAGTGGATTGCCAGTAATGGCTTCTCTTTGTCCGCTCAAGTAGACCGCCATGTCCGTGAGAGAGAGCAAGTGATGTTGAAAAGCAGACATAAACCCCATGAAGGTTGACATATTGAAGCATGAACCATAACAAGATTTAACCGTAAAAGTAGCAGGATTTGCATAATTTCCCAGTTAGGACATGGAACATCTAGTTTCTAGGAATTCTATGAGTATGTTACTAATTTAGATAATCAAATGTTTAAAGGTTTCACAGCACATCCAGTAAAACTATTCAATATAAAGATGATGAGTATATCAAGCAGCTAAACTCTTACAGGTTTGAAGAGTCCAGAGACCATTAAAATATTCAGCGTGCCACTAGTTTGATAAAATGGCTATTAAAATTAGCACAAGGCTTAAAAACTACTGTTGTCCAGCATTAAGTAGCTATCTTATCTGAAAGTAAATATATTCTGAGTAAACAGACTGCTCAATATTTAGTTTAGTAATATCAAGCTCACTTCCCTGGACTACCAAGAGATAGTTGGCATATATTATCATTATCAATGGTTTTGGAACCAAGTGTTCCAGAGCAGTTAACCAGAATCTTGTATATACAGTTTTTAATGTGTTATGATGGTAAAGAGACAATTTAAGATAACAAGTCACTGAGGACGTATTCATTATAATGGCAATTGTGAAGAATTGACAAAGAAACTGGAAATTACTGGACAAACACACAAGTTGAAGCATTAGTTAGAGAATCTTTTTCCAATTTTCTTTATTGCCTAGTGTCACCTAGTATTCATCCGCTTATAAAAATGTGGTTAATGGCATTTACTGTCCACACAGGAAAAGTTGTGCCGAGCAGCAACTAAATCCACAGAAGGGTTAATGCTGAGCAGCAATTATGCAAAAGGCAACCTGCTAACTGCCTTTGGGGTCAAAGGCCGGTTACAGCCTATCAGATCCAGAGGAGGAGTATTTAGGCCCAGTTCTCAGCCTGCTCAGTGCCCTGTCGTGGTTTCCCTTGTGGTTCTCCGAGAGCGCGTTCCTGATTCAAGTTTCTTCTGGTTTTTGACTTTGGCTTTGATTTTGACTTCCCTGTATTCTGTATCCCTGACTTCTGGCTTTCTCTTATCGTTGTGTCTCTTTCTGTATCCCCTGACCTCGGCAAGTGTCCTGACTATTCTTTGGTACGTTAAGTCCGGCCATTCTAAGGCCCGATAATACGTTACCTATTAGTCATCTGTGTGACACAATTCTACGTGCTGGATCAACTAGTAATCCTGACACCTAGAATTTGCAAACCAGGTTGCATTTGCTTATTTAGTGAATAAAACCCTACATTCAATAATATTATGCTATGTTAGGATGGAAATATAGTTTTAATAGGTTTCAATGCCTTCCTGCACTATAATGTAATAAGGGTGAAAAACTAGCCAGATTAACTGTTTAATCATTGAATGTGCTTCTATTAATGCATTAAGTCTGAGATTCTAAGGGATTCATTCAAACAGAATAAATAAATAAGAATTCCTTCCAAGAGTAAGTATCAGAATGGTGTAGATATACGATAAATCACCAACATAATTACAAATGGGTGGGGAAAAAAAGATAAAAGGAAAACTTTTCCCCCCAAAATAAAAATAACCCAACAAAACAAGAGCTGTTCCTCATTATCTCACCTAAGTAAATTATATTAAAGTGTTTACTAGTGTAAGTATAATGAATAAATAAGATTATTAAAATCAGGGCAACTTAACTTCACCATTATGCCCCAGGCACTGATGCTCGGCCTGTCGTAATGTCATACTATAGGGGTTAACTAAAACTTAATTGGCATGGTAATGTGTAGATGTGCCAGGAGAACCATGCATACAACGTAAATTAAATTCCTTTAAAATTACAAAAGTGAAAACATATATAAACTATAGCTAACTTTTAGTCGTACAAATATCTCAGATTTTACTATTCTGCCATAAAGCATAATAAGAACATCTTAAAATCATAAAATACTGGGTAACATTTTAAAAGAAGTGTATATAATCTGGGACATTCTAATAGTTTCCATGGTGACTGCACAGTGTTAAGAGGTTTGTTTCACGTTCGCATTGGAAAAATAACCTCCTATACGTCTACAGAGGAGTAAGAAACCTATTGTAAATGTATCCAAAAGGTGAAAATGTAAAGCATTTATAATGGAATAATTATTACGGAGGCTGAAGTGGCAGTATTGTAACTTTTTGAATAAACTGCTAAATCAGATAGGAATCCAAAACAGTGCAAAATAGGCTTTCAAGGTTACACTAAATAGGGATCCTTTCATTTCAAATGCTGCATTGCTTTGATGAGAAGACTTTACAAATGAATTGATCTCCAAGAAGGTTCTTTGTTAAATAGAAAATATGCGCCAGTACCAAGGTCATAATGCAGTTACATAGTCTCCATCAATACAATAAAATGTCCCTTGTTGTGTGCAATGGTGCATATTAGTGAGAGCACAGCCGTTTGAGAACAATTAAGCTATCAACATGCACAAGACGAAGGCCACATGTTTAGACTCTCCACGTGGAATGCCAAATATCCTAATTATTTGAAATGAATTTTTCTTAGTCTTTTGTCCTGACAAAAGAAGTAATTTGACACTGCTTTTAAGAATACATATTTGGGGGGAAAGGGCATATGTTATTGCAATTCAACCATCTGTAATGAAAAAGAAAAAAAGTCATTTATATATTTTGCTTTATTATATTTTGCTTTCCAATAAATTTACAATTGGCACTATACAGACATCTGTAAATCCACTGATAAATAATAAATTTGATTAATGATGGTGTGGTTATAGTTGGATAGAGAGATAGAGATACAGAGGCAAATTAGGTCTATTATGGAATCTGTATCAGTTCTAGGTATTGAAAACTACAGGGTAAAAAATATACATTAAAAGGTTCTGTTATAACCAAATATGTAGTGGTAGCCTCTGATGCTGGCAACAACCATTCCCACTCCAGTTGCACACACTTCTTTTTATAGAGGAAGTCCAGATTTAATAAGACATCTCTTGAGATTACAGTGCTCCTTAATGGGTTCTGCTCTTGTGTATAAGTTGGGATATAAAATCAGAAATTGAAAAGATTTCCTAAAAATGTAATATCTGCATAACTAGAAATACAGTAGCATATCTGATCAGATGTGAGAGATCCAGAGGCAACAGGCTCCTGCACACTCACATTATACGACAGGGCAAGACAGAACCGCTGCAGCGTGAACGACGATTGGGATTTACAGCAGTGTTCCTTGTAGTTGAAACCTACAACCTACAATCTTTAAACCTAAGTTTTGGTTTTAAAGCTCTGAATAATCATTAGGACACTGTAAAGAAAATGAAAAAGTTACAATTGAAATCTAAAGTGCTGAATGTAAAGTTTTGTTGTTGAAGATTTTGCTCATTTTTTCCCCATTCATCATGGTTATAGTGGGTATGTATGTATGTATTGGTATGTGTATTTCAATAAGTTTACACATACACCAACTACTTGCATACACCAGAGATGCACTTATACCCAGAATGTATGCGATGATGACAAAACATTCTATGAAATCCATTGATTGTTACCCAAAGTTACTGATTATTTAAGAACTTTAGAGCGTCCATCTCTAATGTCCTTGCTGATTTCCTTTAATGTCCGAAATCCATTGAATCACATTAACCAGACTCTTGCCTTTTGTATCCAATTATAAAGCCAATTTATAATAACCTGCCCAGACCCCTGGACTATTATAGACCTTGACTGTGGAATGTTGTCCTTTGTACCTCGCCTTCACAGTCTTTGTTTCACTACACAGTCTCTACTAATTTTGTCCATAAAACTCAGTTTTTGTAACAAAATCTTAAAGGACCACTATAGTGCCAGGAAAACAAACTCGGGGCTCTCCTCCCTCTTCTGACGTCCCTGGCTGAATGCGCATGCGCGGCAAGAGCCGCGCACGCATTCAGCCAGTCTCATAGGAAAGCATTCTCAATGCTTTCCTATGGACGCTGAAAATCACAGTGAGAAGCGCGGAAGCGCCTCTAACGGCTGTCAATGAGACAGCCACTAGAGGCTGGATTAACCCATTTGTAAACATAGCAGTTTCTCTGAAACTGCTATGTTTACAGCAAAAAGGGTTAAACCTAGATGGACCTGGAACCCAGACCACTTCATTAAGCTGAAGTGGTCTGGGTGCCTATATTGGTCCTTTAAGTCAGAATGTACGTTATATAGTGCTAAAAGCCCCCCCACAAACACAGATAATGCATGACGTATGCCAAATGTATAGAACACAATGTACATATGTCAAACACATGGAACTTGGTAAATTTTCAGATTTACGAAGAGGTGGTACAAGATTATAATCATACTTTTAGAAACAAATGGACTCTTGATCTCCAGGTAATCATTGCTAATATTAATAACTCAGAGAAAAAGCATTTCTCATCTTTTCAGACTCTCTGGGGTCTACACATTTGTAATATATATATATATATGTCCTGTATGGGTGGGGGAGGTGGTGGGGAACTGTTGGGCCAAATGCTAGCTTTGTCTTGACAATGATGGAATGTGCCCTTTCCTATTCATTTCTGAAAAATGCACATATTGGACTAATTACAGGCCAGTATAAGCCAGTAAAAAACATGCAGGTACAGACCCTGACATTTTAGCATCTGATCCTTAAATAATGTTATTATTTTATACCATTTAATTAAGTAACAGCCTTGCTTAGTTTTCATTAAAAAAATGCTTACGTCCATAAAAGCACAATAACTTTTGGTTGGCTTTCAATTGCCAATATAACGGTTTAACTAACAAAGATCTATATGGAAAGAATATAAAGGAACAAATAGCATTTTGTTTCACCAACCAATATGTGATAAATATTCTCCATCTCTCCCTCTGTTGTTGATGTTGCTATCTTTCTGGCATCAGCATGGGCATGTTGCCAACTCTGTCAAGTATTGAGAAGAAAAAATGAAAAAAGAACGTACTTGGAAAACTTGATATAAACTGGGTTGCGCACATATGTTCCAGGTTCTCCCACGCCCTTGTACACCAGTAATTTCAATAAGAAAAACCACAGTAAATGCTTCTATGAATGTCTACTTGAGGCTGACGTGTTTCAGTAAGATTTCCCCCAAGAGTGCCTACTGATCCTAAATTGGTGCCAATGGCCTCTCATCTTTTCCCAAGTGCCATGGGAAACAAGAATTACACCGGAACAGGAAGCATTCTGAGAGTCTAAATCATGGTCTCCTGAGTTCCTCAGAGTTTTAGCTCAATTAAATGTTGGTGTTTTGTGAATGGACTCCTCGTACAACACAATAAATGATGTATACATTTTGGTCACTAGGGCAACACCGTTCCTGCATGTTCCGGGTGTGCCCCCAATTCCATTTTTGTCCTCCGTCAATAACATGATGTTTTTCACTTGCTGTTCTAAACAACCTTTAATTTAATGCTGGTCAAAGCAAATCGTTCCAAAAATGTTGAAAAATATATATGTGGCTTTTTTATTGATTGTTATTTTAATATGAGGGATCACATACATAAATTAAAACACCACAATGGGTGGTAATCTGCCAATATATATCTATGTGTTATTAAAAATAAAATGTGTATAAATGACAGGAGTCAATCTCCCCCTCAACCCCCCAAAAAAGAAATGTTTGTCCCTAAAAGGAGGTAAAATATATATTGGTCTGACCATAAGAACAAAGTAACTGGCACACTATGATATGGACTATGTAAGTGCCATGCTGGTAAAACAATGTAATCCACACAACCTATGACTATAAAACAGCTAATTAAGAACCTTTAAAAATCCAATGCAGCATTTTACTATACACCACCTGTAGACTTAAAATGTGATACATTCAATTTCAATAAAAACGCTTTATCCAAACTTCAACGTTTCATTTTCTAAGTAAAAAAAAAACTAAACAAACAAAAAAGAAAAGAATATATTTTGAAATGGCACATTTAGCTCCCACTATGTAGAATCTACACTGGACAAGGTAAATGAATCTGCTCTGGTAGCCCTATCCACGCCTGCACCCCTATCAATCTTCAGCACACGTGCTGCGATGCTTGAACTCCGGTAACCTAGACCTTCCAGACACAGAATTGACACGCTGCTTTTGTTGACATGTGTGCTGAGCAAGATGGGAGAAATAAGCACAATCATTAAGCTCATGGCTGGTCAGAGTTCACTTTGCGTTCTTAGCAGATAACTCGTCTATTTACTATTGTGGGCATGATAAAGATTAGCCGAATCTCTTGGCACCAGAATCCCCGATATTATGGTGAGTTTGAGTTCTAAAGTAATTACCACACTAATTTTGTTGTACATGCAACCCAACACAGTCATGCCGGCTAGAAAATCTCTAAACTGTGCTACAAACTCAATAATCAAAGTTACATACCTCCTAGCACAGTAAATTCCGCTATACAATTCCTAACACAGTCGTGCCAGGTGCTTAGCTCTCAACAAGGCTACATACCTCCCCAAACAGTCATTTCCACTACATACATCCTCACAATGCTATGGTCAACACAGATACATACATCTCAAGTGTCCTGTGCGGCCTTCTAAATTTGGGACCCATGTCCTGTTGTTCCACTTCCCTGGAACTCTGAAGTATCAATTGACAAACTGGTTTCAGCTATTCTGCAAAGAAGCATACTAATTAATTATGCTAATAATATGCAGCAAGAGGCTGAATCTCCACACTATCTCAGCAATTTCATCTAGGTAACATTTTTATTGCCCACCATGTGAACTCTCGATAACACACTAATAGAAAGTAACAAAGTAACTATAAACATATCAATTAAAATACAAGACAACGATAACGTGTCATCCCTATCTAAAGGAAGAGTGAGAGTACAATTCATTACACTATAGACTCCAAATGAACCTGTACACTAGCTAAAAAGGAATGCAGATAAGCACAACACATTTAAAACAAAAAGCGGACTACAGCAGGAGTGAAAAGATTTATTTATTACATTTGCCATAATTGTAAATTCCAAGCCTGATGCTGGTAACTGAATTGAGCAATCCACAGAGGTGTGTTCCCCTCCCCTCCCCCCCATAAATCGTCTTTTCCCTGCAGTGTTGTTTCACCTTGTGTGTTCCATGGAGTGGAACCCAGCCAATCTGGCCGTGATTTTCAAAAGTTACACCTGCTCACAGACCTTATTCTTCTGTGGACACGCTAGGTTTATTCAAACATGTGCAGTACCCAATGCTTACTTTAAAGAAATAACATTATCCTTTAAATACAGCCTGATGTTGTGCAATATAAAATCAGTAAGCGGTCTATTGTATGTACGTACAATATATCAGGGCTCAAGATTTTCACTTGCCATTTGCAAGTGAAAACGTATCTCTGGCAAGTAGAAATTAATCTCTCGTAGGCATAATATGTTTCACAGTGGTGATTAACTTGTAAGGCCTGGCTAATATTATAGGACATCACATTTTTAGCCCTGCAACATAAGATCAGTAAGCTGTCCCACGACAAAATTATTGATATAAGCATCTAAACAGAGAATCCTTTAATTGTTATTCTTACCATGCATACACACACTCTTGAATGGAGATTAACACAACTGCCCTGGGACACTGGAACGGACAGAAGCAAGCCAAACTGGTATTAGAATCATATCACAATTTTCAGAACTCTAAAAACTAGGCCGGAAAATCACTAACTCGAAAGTAAAACCACCTACAATTAACAAAAAATTTTTTAGTTAAATTTCTGTTCAGTGAATGAAAAAAAAAGATACCGGTAAGTGAAAAATACATACACATAAACAGCACAATACCAATAAACCAACATCATTTTACTAATTAACATGGGCGTATATGCTGATAATGAACCAACAATATTCCATTACAATGGAAAGAATATTACTATAAACTGAATGTAGAATATGTATGTATTGAGAAATTTACACAGTTACAAAAAGGAACAGACAGACAGATAAAACCGTGAATCACCAACAAAAAATGGAGATCGAATAAATGAGTACTCTACAAGTCTGAGAAGAAAATCAAAACTATAGACATTCCACACCAAACTATTTAGTTTAAGGTTACATAAAGAGAGTATTTTACCATTTCTAATGCCCAGCAAACCATGGATTAAATTGCAAGGTTTTCAGAGCTTCAATAACAAAGTATTATATCACTATCGTGACAGTAAAATGCAAATCAGTTGCTTAGAAATCTATGAATGTAGATGGCAGTAGAATTGGAAGGTAGATGGGTGAGGAGATATATATCTATCTATATACATATATATATATATATATATACACACACACACACACACACACACTGAAGATTGGGGTTATCGTAGGAATGCACAATGCTTTCCAATTTAACATTGAAAAATTGTTAAACCTATTAACTCATGACTAAAGATGACCTCTTCAATATGTCTGTAATGTAACTGTTTATCAGAGGCACATTAAGAATGAACATGCTAGATCAGCGTTTTCAGTGTGTGTATGTGCCAGTGTGTATCTGTGGGTGCAAGTGTGAGTATATAAGTGTGTGTGTATTTGTGAGTCAAGATGTGTGTCAGTGTGTATCTGAGTGTGTGTATCTGTGTGTCAAGGTGTTTATCTGTGCGCCACTATGTGACTGTGTGCGTGTGTTTCTGTGTGTCAGACACACACACACACATATATATATATATATATGTATATATATACACACACACACACACACACACACACAGATACACACACACACAGATACACACACACCGGTGCATGGAAACAGATATACACACACCAGCACATACAAACACAGATACACACACCGGCACATACAAACAGATACATACACACACTTTGTGTCAAGGTGTGTGTATCTGTCAGTGTGTGTATGTGTACCTGTGTGTCAGATTCATACACACTGGCACATAAAAAAACACAGATACACACACCTTGACACACACTGTGTGTCAAGGTGTGTGCATCTGTGTGCCACTATGTGCCAGTGTGTGTGTGTATCTGTGTGTCAGATATACACACACACACACACACAGATAAACACACCTTGACACACACCGGCGCAATTTGTAAACTTTTTTTTCTGTGAGGGGGTGTGAGGGGAGCTGTTCCACAATGTTGATACACTATGTCAAAGGGTTCCTCTGGAAAAATTAATAGGGAACCCCTGTGCTGGATGAACCTATATACTAGTAGGAAAGTAGATTTTAAATCCTAGCATAAAAGTAGTTTCCAATAAGCATACAATAATCCACTAACAAAATGTATAGACTGAATTGCAATGGCCATCTTTTCCAATTCAGTTCACAGTGAACCCATAGCAATCACAAATCTATATGATTTTCTCTATAATCACTGTTGTGTTTGGAATAAACAAAAATGTACGTTATGTTATTCAGTTCTGTAGATTATAAATAATATGATGATATCATGAAGGTCTATGCAAATTCAGTGAATTTAACAACTTCACAAATGGTTTCAAATGTATCTTTCACCTAAGACTGTTAAAGGCCATTTGCTTCAAAATCTGTTGGGGGGAATTTTACCTGAGCCTTGTGAAGTCATGAAAGACCATAAACGTTATTACAGATAACGAGGTAACCTTCCGAATAATTCTCAATGGTGCCACTAAACAAACCAGAGTTATTTAGAGTAATTCTGGAGCAAGGTTCTAAAAGTGGAGCAATTACTATGTAAGCCAGAGGAATGTCATGTTTATTGCTCCTTGTTTACAACTTTGCCCCAGAATTGCTCTTTATAAATAACTCATTAAGGGTCCCTCCATAGTAACTAGCTAAACTGCTTTGTTAAATGTTCCATTTCAGACAAATGGTTTCCCTTTCAAACTCATCTGCCTTCCATCATTCCATTTAAAAAAAAAAAAAAAAAAACACACTGGTGAAGAAAGGATTCTGAATCCACATTCAGTAGTGATAGATAATTCAGGTTTATTTAATCTTATTCAATGATCACACATACTTTTTTTTTGTGTTATTTTATAGTATTATCCTCCAACAAAATAAGCGATAGTAAAACTCCTGAGATATCTTGTGTACAGGGATTATGTGCAAAAAATTCAGCTCTATCGTCAGCTTAAAGGGGGGGGGCTGATAAAAGTCCACCATGTAGTTTCTTTGGAACAAGACCCACTTCAATTGAAGAAAAACTACCATTTTCTTTTCATCAGCAGCTTGTACATGTCACATTTTGCTACAGTCTTAACTGAGATATGTCTACTTCTAGCTAACTTGCTAGTTCTGATTGTTTGCCAAATGGTCATCTCAAATTGAATGCAGACACAAAGTCCAAAAACATAGTTTAAGTGAAACTGACATTTTTTTCCCCATTTTCTTATGATTCTTGTATCATAACGACATAAAACAACAAGTAATGTAGACAGACATGCAAAGTGTAGAGGGCCTTTCTCAAATGAGTAGGTACAGGCTCATCTAGACTGGAGATACGAGGTTTACAAAAGATCTCTCAATACGATAAACTAGCAATCCATATTAACATTAGTGCCATGGGGTGTGATACAAAAATCGATGGCATACTGTGACATCTAAAAGGTATTTTTTCGCACTGCATGATTACGATAGTCTTTTGAGAAAAAAAAAAAAAGTAAAAATAAATAGTGTGGGGAAAATATGGACACGGAGGAAAAATTAAGGAAGAAACAGTAAAAAATGTGCCGTTTCTGGCACTCAAGAGAATCCTATATCTCATACACTGTACTGAAATTTCCACTTCCTGATGGTTGTAGTCAAAGCTTTCTTAAACACTTCTATGGACACAAGCGGATGTAACAAATTGCTAAAGCCATAGGACAGTATTTGCTAACCTTTGGTACTCCAGCTGCGAAGGACTATGCTCCCCCATGACGTTCAACCAACTGTACATCATGAGAAATATAGTCCATAACATCTGGAATACCAAAGGTTAGCTATTATTGGCACCAACTCTCCAAAGCTAAAGAGTTGGTAGATTATTACTATTAAAATCAAGGAGGCAATGTCCCCTGTTAAAGTTAGAGGATGACACATTCTGGAAAGATTTGTCATGCAGGATCAGTGCAGATTTAATTATTAGATCTACTTTTACTTCCATTATACAATGTCAGCACTTAATTAAAATAGACACAGGTTTTGATAATTAAGTACTACTAAAATAATTATGCAAATTATGATGAACAGTAGTAAGGCAAAAGTAAATCTAAAAAATAGCATTAACGAAGGCTCACTTTCTAAAAAACTAGCTTAAAACAAAATATGCTTATACAACAAAAACCCGTTATCTAATAGCTAAATATATTCATAGACACACACAAGCCCCAACATAAAATGTTATACTGGCTATAATTAAATAGACAGAATTACCTATACAAAACATTTAAAAGCACAGCTGAACTAAATCCCATGGGTGTGTAATCAGGCTCTGCTATGCCATTCGTGGAACAAATTCCCCAATAAATGTCAGGGGAGTTGGAGCCTAGCATACATAAAAATGGGAAACTGCTCTCCCACCCCCCACTGAAGGACCAGAAATGCCAAATGTGTCTGTTTTTCTAAAGAATTATTGGGAATTGAGAACTGCCCACCCCAATGGCAGGGTGAGGATTTTATTTTAAAGACTTTCTTTTTCTTCCCAAAAATACTCTTTGCTTGTTTGTGTTGTTTCTGTATTTTTTGTATGTTTTATTCTTTTACTAAATTTAACCCAAACTAAACTCTGTTAGAGTATTAAGCTCCGAATGGCAAAATGTAGGCGAATATATCAAAACTATGACTAAAGCCAAGTGGAAGGATTTTCCCAAATCACCTACTTGAACCTATATTTGCTCATTTGTATTTTAATACTGCAATCTTGATTTTAGTGAATAGCCCTGTCAAAGAACAACTTCTCAATGTGAGACTATTTGATTGCAGGGGTGTATGTGTGTCGTGTTGATGAGATGCTGAGATGTATGCACATACACATAATGACACTCAGGCAGATACATAGACACAAACACAGATGCACAGACTGACACACAAGCAGGTCAAAATATGCAGTTTCAGTCACCTTCCTGTTTCCTAACTTTTTGGTGCAGGAAGTGGGTTCTGATGGCCATGGTTGCTGGTAGTCAGGCTTTGGCTCTCCTAATCTGTACCCCCCTCCTCTGTGCTTTATCTTCCCTCCTGCGTGGCTTTGTTAGCTAGGAGAAGCGACTGGCTTTCACTTACACATTACATTTTTTACAGGGGAACAGTCGCGTTGTTTCATGTACTTAGGGTCACCCAATGGGCCAGATAAACATGCAGGCCATGGTATAGCTGCACTGGCGGTAGTTCCGTTACTGCTAATGCAGCCATACCAGTAAATTAGTATTGCTGTAAAACCTGCTATTATCTGTACAAGAGGTTAACATTTCATGTATATGTGCTTATATAGAACATACACTAGCAGGTTTATATTCAGAATTCTCTCACTGCCAAGTCATGGGGGGCAATAACCCCCCCCCAAAAAAAAAATGTAAGGTATAGATGCACATGTCAAATATACACAAAGTAATAATTTAACAGTAACAGCTATTAGTTTCAGTTTAATTGTATGTACAGAAAATGCATATATGGATATCCTTGTTTATTGTCCAGACATACATCCCATACTAAATCCATGTTGACACTTGAGAGTTACTAACTTGCGATGTTTTAGCAGAAAAATACATACCACATACACGTAACATTTTATAGCAGCGATACATTTACAGCGTGGAAGCCAAATTGCTATTTTCAACAAGGTTCAACATACTATTTAAGAAAACAAACAAAAAAAAACACACAAACATCACACCTCAAAAAAACTTAAATGTGTTCTTTTTTCAACCCTCAGAACTTATGTGTTATTTCTATTGCATTACTGATGGTGGCTTTTCAAGAGGAAGCACCTTGTAATAGAGTTGCCCAGCTTTCAGATTCTCTATCTGCTCTGGGTAATCACTATCCACTTCACTGTAATTTCCTTTTACAAAAAGCCTGTATGTTTGAGTAGATTTCCTTTCCCCTTTTGCACAAAAACATGTTTGAGTTGAATATGATCAACTTCAAGTAATGCAAGACCTCTCTCTAGTGAGTGCGAATCAATCCACTTGAGAAATACAAGGTCCTTCTGAACCAAAGTGTACAATACATCAGTAGTTAAAAACTGGTTTCAAGAGCCATCATATCCAATAATTGTTATGCTATCACACAAAAATACCGACTAGTGATTTATGTCTTAGAAAATACAGATTGGGAACAGCATATCACTGTAGTAGAAAAAAATATATATAGGAAAAGTACTGGAGTATTTAACAGAGTACGATTTATGGAATAGAACCAGGACTGCATAATCATATGAAACCAATATGAATGGACACAGGAAACTGACTGGCAGGACGTACTGGGGTAAAAAGCAAATTCAGTGCAGTAAAGTGAGCCAAAAGCTTAGATAAGCCAATATTGTACTACAAAAGAGATAGCCCCAGCACAGTATACCTGGAGAGAACATAATATAGGACCACAGGCAGCACGTAGCTTGTGGATGGAAGAGATTGCAATTAAATTCCACATCCATTCTGCACACCCCATCACTGCTCCAGAGACCTGCAAGGCACTGTGAGCAAAATTGGCATCGCTAGAGCAGAAAATGTTCACATAAGGTGATTTTCAAGAAAGAAAGTCAGCAGTAATGCTTAAACCTTCGAGTGAAAGAGCAATGTGTAAACTAAAGCAATTTATTACTTTACTCTTCAGCGTGAAAAAGCTGAAAATCCAGAATCTGCAGTTCTTCTCGTGTCAAAATGTAGAATATATTAATTGTGCGATCTCATTCAGATTAGAAAATATGCAACAAATCCCGCAGTTATTTTTTTTACACCTCACCATATAAAGGATCTCAGCTAGCCATTGTCATGAACAGCTGTAGCACAGCAGACATGGTGCATTATGTTTTTTAAAATTAAATTATAAAACCTCTTGGCATAAGTTGCCATTTATTTAGGAATCAACAAAAATTGCATCTAAAGTACCATTCATATCTCTGTAATAGACAAGTCACATTACTTTTTACCATTTGGAATACATATCTTGTAACGGAAATGCATGTTCTGTTTAAAGGTTTACTCAGAGCGTCATAACCCCTAGAGCCTGCTGCAGAGGCTACGATTTCCCGGTAATTAAGCAAATCATTTAGCAACAGTTTGCCCTCTTACCTGGGCACCGTGGGGTCCTTCTCCTGATGACGCACACCTGGTTTCTGCAGAGCTGCTGGATGATGAAGCCTTCTCCATTCATTGGCCTAGAGTGTCAGCTGATCACCCTCAGTCAACGAATGCAATTCTGTATTTAGAATTATGCACAGAATTGACATTAACCTTGTTCTAGGCCGACTGATGATGCCCCCAGTGACAATGCAAAGGTCATGTATTGCCACTGTGCTCACACTTAAAATATTTGAAAGCAGAAATTCCACAGACAAGTATGAAATCAGAAACACGGTAACTACATAATGAGTACATTTTTCATGTTTTAATGTTCTCTTATTATTAAGCTTAATTTACTATAAGTATTGCATGTGATGTCAAAACAATGTGTTTTTTGCTTCTTTTTTTTCAACAGATTAACTATGATAGATAGCATGGCTGCCTTTCCTAAGTGGAAGTGCTAATAAAAAAAAACCCTCAAAAAAACCACATAATTCTACATATGGATTTGATGTATGAAAGCATCCTTCAAGAACAGCCCCTTTATTTGAAAGAGCTTTAGCAATAATGATAATACAGTTGGTGTAATTTGTTACACTGTGCTATATAACCACTTCAATAGCCTCCCTCAATAAGTGTGAACGCAATGCACAGTTTAGTAAACAATATACACTAGGGGTTTAACAATTATTCCCCTACAAAGGCAGTCTACACTATATTAACATTATACTATTTAATATTTAGCAGATTGGGACAACAAAAGTCAAAAGCTGCAAACAAGTTTCCTTTTTGGAAATTTGGCAGCAGACTGAATATTTCTGCTTGTGTATTTTGGAACGCAATAAGTTTATGTAAGAAATATTGGAAAATAATTTTTAAAAGCAAATACAGAAAATACTATCCTAACTATCCAATTGCCATGATTCCATCCAATTACACTTAGCTGCAGCCTCGGAGATATAGGTTCCTTGAGGGCACTTTCATTTAATTTCAGTATACGTACAGGGGTTTTTACAGGGTCCTGTAAGAAGACATCCATACAATGACCCTTATTAGGAAGCTTTGATTATCTACACGGAACAAAATTATAAACGCAACACTTATGTTTTTGCCCCCATTTTTCATGAGGTGAACTCAAAATCTAAGACTTTTTCTATGTACACAAAAGGTCTATTTCTCAAATATTGTTCACAAATCTGTCTAAATCTGTGTTAATAAGCACTTCTCCTTTGCCGAGAATCCATCAACCTCACAGGTGTGGCACATCAAGATGCTGATTAGACAGCATGATTATTACACAGGTGTGTCTTAGGCTGGCCACGATAAAAGGCCACTCGTAAATGTGCAGTTTTATCACACAGCACAATGCCACAGATGTCGCAAGTTTTGAGGGAGTGTGCAATTGACATGCTGACTGCAGGAATGTCCAGAGTTGTTGCCTGTGAATTGAATGTTCATTTCTCTACCATAAGCTGTCTCCAAAGGCATTTCAGAGAATTTAGCAGTATATCCAACCGGCCTCACAACCGCAGACCACACCAGCCCAGCACCTCCACATCTAGCATCTTCACCTCCAAGATCGTCTGAGACCAGTCACCTGGACAGCTGCTACAACAATCTGTTTGCATAACCAAAGAATTTCTGCAAAAACTGTCAGAAACCGTCTGAGGGAAGCTCATCTGCATGCGCGTCGTCCTCATCGGGGTCTCGACCTGACTGCAGTTAGTCGTTGTAACCGACTTGAGTGAGCAAATGCTCACATTCGATGGGGTTTGGCACTTTGGAGAGGTGTTCTCTTCACGAATGGCAGACAGCGTGTATAGCGTTATGTGGGTGAACGGTTTACGGACGTCAACGTTGTGGAACGAGTGGCCCATGGTGGCGGTGGGATTATGGTATGGGCAGGTGTATGTTATGGACAACGAACACAGGTGCATTTTATTGATGGCATTTTGAATGCACAGAGATACCGTGTCGAGATCCTGAGGCCCATTGTTGTGCCATTCATCCACGACAATCACCTCACGTTGCAGCATGATAATGCACAGCCCCATGTTGCAAGGATGTATACACAATTCCTGGAAGCTGAAACATCCCAGTTCTTGCATGGCCAGCATACTCACCAGACATGTCACCCATTGAGCATGTTTGGGATGCTCTGGATTGGTGTATATGACAGCGTGTTCCAGGTCCTGCCAATATCCAGCAACTTCGCACAGCCATTGAAGAGTAGTGGACCAACCTGTCCACACCTGTGCAATAATCATGCTGTCTAATCAGCATCTCAATATGCCACACCTGTGAGGTGGATGAATTATCTCGGCAAAGGAGAAGCGCTCACTAACACAGATTTAGACAGATTTGTGAACAATATTTGACAGAAATGGGCCTTTTGTGTACATAGAAAAAGTCTTAGATCTTTGAGTTCAGCTCATGAAAATTGGAGGCAAAAACTAAAAAGTGTTGAGTTTCTAATTTTGTTTAGTGTATATATTTTAACCATCAGACATATATTATAGAGAATACATGAATAAATATTATTACGGCAATAGATCATAGAACACGGTTTTAAAGTAGCCATAATAAAAAAAGTTGGGTTTTTTTTGTTTGTTTTTTAAAGTATACACACACACATACACACAATTGGGAGGCAGGCCCGTCATATATTATAAAGTAAGTATTGCAAATAAAATACAATTAATGTGTTTAGAAATCAATGTAAATAAGATACATTGTTCTGTGTTACATTTTAGTCAACTAAAATTTCCCAAAACAGCTCCAATTTTGGACTTCCCTCCTCACAACCGTAAGTCTTTTTTTTTCCAATCTGAAACGTTGGGATGTACAGTGGTTATATATGTATACATACATGCATACATATATACAAACAGACATATAAACAGCAAATAAAAATACATTTTAGAATAATTCCTATAAAAGTAAACCATCCCGATAACTTTGTCCCCCTCCTTCTCCCCTCCTGCATGTCTGTTTATGAGTTCAGATGTTTCAAATAAAAGAAAAAATACCAGGAGATAAGCAAATGCTAAGTTGATCCATATGGTGTGCCACTTGCTTTGCTATTTAGCTCAAGTGATACAGAGTTAAATAAAACAAAGCAAAGAGTGTTGTGTGCAGGAGTAAAAGGACAAAGCTTTTTGGCAGAGGCATGCCCCAAAGCAGCATTAAAAGAAAAGTGGGGAACAGAAAGGGTGGGGGCAATACGAAGGGGGAGGACATACAGGGGAAAAGGCAGGGGGTTGGGGGGGGGAGGTGGAAAACAGCAAAAGTTGCTTTCCGCATGGCCGCCCCCTGTCTAAAGGTATTCTGCTCTATTTTCTCACAGCCAGGGCTCCCTGCTATTTGTCAGTTTTACTGTCACTGTAAGAAAATAAACAGCAATAAAGCAGAGGCAACAGAACATGTGTTTAAAAGATAGACCATCAAGACACATTTTTCTTAAGGAAATCAGCCAGCTTGCTGGAATTGCTGTTTCTTGTCACAATCCCCTTAGTAATCAAATAAACACTCACTAATCTGTAAATAAGGGTACTGTAACTAGATTTTCTATTCAAAATCAAATGTACATCTATCTACAACTATATATATCTAGACAGAAGACATACATTCATGCACCTCTCTAAATATCTTGGCAGTTTGTAGAATTATAATATTTATTAAGTGATAACATTCTGCAGAGCTGTAAATTGGTAAACAAAGGAAAAGGTTTTACTTTCAGAAATAAAGGTAGGGGATGGTCAAGTACAAAGTACCCAGAGGTACATATACAAAAACCAGTGAGTACCAATAAAGGTGTAACAAAGCTTTTAAGTACGCTTTCACTAATACACATGAATGGCAATGTTTTGCTTTACTGAGTAAGCCACAGACTAGTTTAATTACTGAGAAACAGCACATGTTTAATATAATGCATTTAATATTCATGAAGGATTCTGTTAATTAAAAAACAAAAAATAAAAAAAAACATTGGTTCTATTTAATTATATATTAATGTATAATAATAAATCAGTATACTTGTAATTTTCTATAACAACTTTAAAAAAAAAAAAATGTATTTTACCAAGGAGAATATGTTAAAGGGACACTCCAGGCACCAAAACAACTTAATCTAAATGAAGTTGTTATGGTGCCAGAAGGCCCCTGGAGGCACTCTTACCTCAAGGGGTTAAACTGTTCTCTGTTGAGAAAGGTACATTTCTTTCCAAGTCAATTTAATGAATGGGCAGTCACTGATTGGCTGAGAGCGTCAGCTGACTGCTCTCAGCCAATCAGCGGCACCTCTGCCCGGTGGCACTCAGCACTTTCTGAATCTAAAAAAAAAAAAAAAAACAGAAGCCAGATGCTACCAGGGGAGGAGTGGACATCACCGCTGGAGACAACCTTGCGATGAGAGTGCCTCCAGGCACTATAACAACTTTAGATTAAGTGGTTTTGGTGCCTGGAGTGTCCCTTTACGATTTATTTGGTTTTCAAGTATGTCCTGGACCATAGGTGTGATTATAACCTAACACAATGGCAGTTGTTCAATTGACATGAGAACAATTAAATACTGAGTGGACCTCTGTGAAAATGTGTTGGTAAGGTACTATAGGTAATTGCAATTCACACACTTACCAACTTATTTATCTAACTTTGTTCACCAACTGGAAATACCAAGTAAGCATGGATAATAATACATAACTATTTTACATTAAAATAAACATTAACAAATCTTAATCTTGATTCTAAACATTCCTTGTATATAAATGCATTGATTTTGCGTACCACAGAAAACAAACTGGCGTGCTCTTCTAAATGCAAATACATTTCTCCATTTAGCCCCTTTTTTACTTTAGAATAAGAAAAGAGGGATTTTCCTGTAATATAGCATGTACTCTGTACTAGGGATCGGCGCAATGCTAGGGTAGGTTAAGCCATTGCTTGTATCCAAATTGAATATAGAAGGATCTAAAATCGAGAGGAGGTAGAGCTGGAAATGAAATGGTTGTCTTCTCATGTGACTAGTCATTAAAGGGGGTTTTCACATTTGTGCTTTTACCACTACATAACAAATTGCTTCTATAAATTGTTGATGAGGTTTGAATGTAAAAATCAGGCAGATGAAAGCTATAAAGCCACTGAATAGATTGCAGGGCCTGTGAGCATTCTAACAGCTGTACTCCAAACCAACCTACCTACAGGCATGATAATACAGGATATTTTTCAGTCTATGAGCCTTTATTAATAAAACATAACTTAATGGAGTATATGAGTAACACAAAACAGGCATGTTATATATTTAATCATTTGTCAACTATATAATCCGAGTAATCAGATGCATCTCTCTAATTTCAAAGAGAAAGATTTCATCCTAGCCCAATAATGCCTAAATTTGATATGGCAGATGTTTAGGACTTACATTTACTGGCTGGCCATCAAGGGACATGTAGTTGACCAACATCTGCTGTGTGATACTTAATCATCCATGGGACTCCCTAGCTCCCAATATCCCCATTTGGTGGGATATTTTTGGCTCGCAGTAGAATATTATCATGGCTGTAATAAACTCTTTTCAATCACATAAATACATTGAATATATGGTGAAATCAGAGGTTCTAGCCTTCCACACAACTTCTGCCGTTGATCCGAAAGAGGCAAAAATCATAGTTTGAAGCATTTTCCAAATTAGACAGAATGGGAAAAATATCTTGTACTTTGAAGCTCAGATTGCAGTCATATTTCTTATTAGATCAACAATCTGTCACCACACATATTCACCATTAAATCCTTAAATATTCTGTCCAGAAAATGCCACATCTGTACTCTGCGGACAGCATAAAACAGCAATAGTATTAATGTTTCAACATTGCTTGTGTTATGTAACAAAACAAAGACTAATACACAATTCACATTTAAAATATCACCCTCTGAATATTATAATGGCGTGGGGGTTGAATTCGTGTTTACATTTTTTTAATTTTCTAACTCATGCATTTACATGTTATTTCAAGCCTATTCTCATAAAGAAAAAAATAAATAAAAGAATTAAGATTTGTAATGACTCATTAAATAGTCAGAAGCGTCCGTTAGCCATGGCTATTACCTAAAGATGCCTGTTAATAAGGGGATCAAATCTTGATGGATCTTTCGCAAGAAATCCTCTCTGCTAAAGTATTATTAGATGAGTGTTTTGCTCCGAGCCTTTACTAGATCACTTCCATAAAACCTGAATATATTTCACATTCCAATTTATCTTCTTAATGAACAATAACTCAGACATTACAGCAGCTCTCCAGTAATTGCAACGGCAGACACATGCTACCTACACCCTAATAACACTGAAACCCATCTGATGGGGGAAGTATCACATAAAATAAGCATGACTGGTTCAGTAAAAATGCAGTTTCTTTTGTATAGCGGTATTGGTTTCTTGAGATGTTCTTCAATGTGACTAAATATTAACACTGTAGACTTTGAATTCTCTTTAAATGCATAGTTGTCTCAAATGTAAGGGATTATTTGCACAATCACTTTAAAGGATTTAAATAATCAGATAATGTTTCAAACTCTGGACAAGGATGACGCTCACTGTATTGCAGTGTTTACAATGAAAACTGCAAATTTCTTACTTATTTTATATCTATATTTCTACCTTACTTTAAAAAAAAATTATATACAGTATATGTATATATGACACATTGGACGCGTGCACTTACATATACCATACAATTTTGCTCTAACAACATTGCTCTTTATGTAGTGGTTTACTGTACTGCTAAAATTAATTAATGCAATTGAATTAATTGAAAGGAAATACTGTCTGTTTGCATTGTGTACTGACTTTACTTCGGCTGGTTTCATTCAATTCTCATAGACATCTGCTTTGTGTATGTGTACTTGTTTTGCATATTTGTGACTTTGTAAATTTAGACTGGAAGGGAAAAATGAAAACCACGTATGGGAAAATGTATGTACAATATACAGCTGGAATAATAATGCTACTTGGCTTGCTCTCATCAGATAGTTGATAGTCTTAATGCGACCCATGCAAAATTAGCCTATTTCAGTAGAACATTATGTTCTAATGAGAGCAAACTATATCTCTTTCTATAAACATCTTGTTCCACCAAACATGCTGTTTGTCATTCCAGACTTACATACTCTGATTAAAACCAGATAAAGTCAAAGCGCTTAAGGATTTCTGCAGTGCTGCTACACTACCCCCAAGTGACACACAGTGACACAAATTAGCAATAGATACCAGAAAGTTGGAGTGCACTGGAGTCAGGGTCTTCTCTGAGTACTCTGAAAAAATATATACAGTATATAGTGCAGACTATCTGTATATACAGGGTATGCAAAATTAAAAGTATATCTGGGGATCAACTCACATAGACCAGAGCCCTATCACCCCTGGCTCTGGGTTTGAATTGCTCCAATGGAGAGGGATAAAAACCCACAATATAGCAAGACAGGATACACTTCTGAATCAGATGTAATATCTAGGCAGTAAGAAGCTCGGGAGGCGGGCGAAACGCGTCACGTTTGACATCAGAGAGAGGCGGTCCCATGATCGGAACACAGCCGGAACCTGGAAGTGTCGAAGCTGTATCGTTTCTTGTGTGTAAATTCCTGCTTATCTAGTTGTGGGTTTATTGTTGGCAAACACACTACTTCAAGTAAGAGTTTTTAACCTTTTGTTTAAATAAATACTGTGTTTGATACTATTCAGTTTGGGCTCCTGCCTCTCTATGTGTTTATACTGCCTAGATATTACATCTGATTCAGAAGAGTATCCTGTCTTGCTATATTGTGGGTTTATCCCTCTCAATTGGAGCAATTCAAACCCAGAGCCAGGGATGATAGGGCTCTGATCCATGTGAGTTGATCCCCAGATATACTCTGATTAAAGCCCACCCCAAGCTTGCCTAATATCCTGCTAATTTTAACCTCTTCCATGAATACAATTTATTATGTAAATTGTTCATTCTTAGTCTAGACTCCAAACTGTAAATGCCCTATGTGTATAATCCTGATAAAACAAGCCTACTTACTATTATATACCAAGAATTATAATATATGATTTCAAAAGGCCTAATGCTGATGTGCGCGTACTCACGGCGCATGCGCTTTCAGTTCCCCATTGGTTGATGTTAGAGGAGGAGTAGCCCAACCAATAACCTAGCGGCATTGGCACTGGAATCAGGTAAGTGACTGACTGAAAGTTTTTGTTTTTTTTAACCCTTTCATGGATGGGGCAGGACATCAGAATCTCTGTATTTTTAACACTAAAGTGTTTCTTTAAACAATTAGACAGCACTTAAATTCATCTAAGCAAAACAAATCTGAATTATGACCACTTTACTGTAGTCTCTATTTGATTTTCAAAATATATATATATTTTTTTTTAATCAAAAACAAAAATTAACAGGAATAAAAACCAAATATATTGGTCAACAATATGTACTATCTAACGCATATTACTGGGGAATCAAACTCATATTTTGCAATTCCAGATTAACCAAAACTATAAAACATCAGAAATTCAAGAAAAGCATGACATTCTGATGGTCATTCAGTCTAATGCGAATATACTGTATTAGAGGTCATGTCACAATGGGATACCTGCAACAAGCAAATATTCCTCAAATGATTGCTCTGGGTTTGGCATTAAAGAGTCTCTTGAGCAGAGCCCTCATCAGATCTACGTTCAATTTACCTAAATGTGTTAATTATGATTTACATGTTTACTTCCTTTAACGATTGTACAACACTGCAGAATGTGTTGCTAGTATATATGATAATGTATATAGAAACTGTGCTGCAACTGGTCCCTTCTCTTAAAACCATGTGCCAACTTTTAGAAAGGGAGGAACCTATGGATGTTTACATGGTTTCGATGGCATTTAGCTAGAATGGTCACATCTTACGTTTGCCTATATTTTAAAGAAGATCGTAGCAAAATTCAGTTTTTGGAATTCACAAATCTGCATCTTCTTTACCATACTTCTACTTTTTGAGCCTAGATATGATTTAAGAACAAACATTCAAGAGATCACTAAAATTGGCATCTAAACACAGTTTAATAAAACCGACACCTCCCCCTACCCCAGTCAATGCTCCCAGGCTGTTCTTGAGTAGAAGCAGAGCCAGACCCTCTGTTACCAATTGAACCACTCAGATTTTAACCCCTGCTGCAAGGCCAGTTTATGGCAGAGGAACAGGTCACATGTCCAGAGTTTCAGAACCAAAACACACATTCTCCATCATTTATTTCTAAGCCTTAATCATATTTGTACAATAGTATGCAAAAGGTAAGTGGGTCCAATACAATTTTCCTAAACAACATCTAACAGCAAAGAGCTTGCATATTATTATGGCTGAGATAATCTATTTAAAGCATTCTAATTCCCAATGCAATATATATACGGCCAGAATAAAACCTTTGCAGCACCTCTAACATAATATTCTGTGTTACTTTTTGGCAAAATTCAGAGTACATTGCCAAGGAGAAGGGTAATATAAAAACAAAACAAAAAAACTAAAACACAATGTGGTAAAATAAAACATCTGATTGGCTCCTAAATTCTACAAAAATGTTACTAAACTACCCTTTCCTTCAGTTATAAATGTCAACACTGTGACAATACTTCATTAAAAACCAGAGCAGAAAAAGTGTCAAGCAAGTGCATTATTTATCAAACAAATCAAAACACGGTTGAGTTAACGGCAGTATTTAACTTTGCTGAACCTGATGTGAACGCTCTACACTGGCTCAACTCCAGCTTCACACCCGGAAAGCTGTAGGAAATAACCCATTGTTCTGAAAGGTTTTTGAGCTAATGCATTTCCCCTAATGAAACACTGCCTACTGAAGTGAAAGGAGACTTACGAGCCATGTGGATCGCAGTCGCAGGACAATTTCTCAGAAAACAAGATAGAAAGCATCAAACTTAGTGATGTGATCTGCAGAGCAGCGATTACAAAAGTCCCTGTGATGCGAATGTCAAGCGAGAGCATGTCACTGTGATATGAACTCTGTGTCAGACGCAGCTAAAGGAGCCGCATGGTGCCCCCCCGAGATAGAACCTTGCCACCTCTACTAGCACAAAGCTGAGAAACTCCATGTTAACCATTTATTTCTAGCCATGTTTTGGGGCTTTTATTGGCAGGGGGGGGGGGGGAAGGTGGCAGGAATGCTGAATCGTACCCGCTGATGTGGAAAAACGAAAAGAAAATGAGGCCGGACTGTTGCTTTGAGATGCTGTCTCAGGTTATTTTTAACGCTGCGTTGATTGCATGTATTCTGAAAAGCTGTAGCACGAAACAATAGAGCCTCATTAATTGTCATTACACAAATGACTGAGATGTGGAATCACCGGGGTTCCCTGCTCAACTAAGGGTTTAGAAGTTAGACAAGCTTGTACTGGGTAGCACTGTGTTTATCATTAACGTGCAATACATTACACTTCAGCCGTGATGGCTGGATTGAGATTATTGAATTACATTTGCCATTAACTAAGGGTCATTATGGTCTTCATAAATTACTGTAAAAGGGTCAGCATACTTTTTTCTTAAGAAAAAAAATAATTAAAAAACAAAACACAAAAAGACATACACAGTGCAATAAGTTACCATTTGGACTGAAAAACAAAAATTTTACTTAACTCCAACCTGACCTTTAATAATATATGTAATTGGCAGTGATGTAAATCAATTATATATTGAAGAACCAAATGTGCCGTAATGAAACTTTAAATACTACAGGCAGGCTGAAAGCCTACATGATTGGTAGAGCATGTGTCAGGGATACCACAGTTATTGGGCATGGGTGTGTAACACAGGGCTCCCATTAAGGTATTACATATCCCCAATCTTTCATCTAGCAAGTTAAGCTGAAAGCCACCACTAAAACCAGCTTTGAGGATCAGAAAAGAGGAAGAAACTGCAACAATGCTTTATTGAAAATTTACAATTGAAAACATGCTTGCAAAAGACGCAAAACTCTACATTTCCAAAGCCATGAGATAACAATTCTAATATACTGACAAAAGATTAAGTATGCATTTCAAATACATTATATCGGCATTTGTTTCTGTACAACACTTCACATTGAGGTGCTACTATCCTACACTCATCCCACACACTAATGCACACTGTATATGTGAAATAAAGGCACTAATGCATATCATGTGTTAATGTCCAGGCTGATAAGATGGTAGGGATATATAAACAGCATTGCCATCATGACTGGATCCTTTCACTGTTCTGTCAAAACAGCTTTTGCTTTTTTTTTAAAATGTATTTATTAATAGGGGTCTAACATACATTATGTAATAACTGCCAAACGGCTTCATCTGATATTTGCGAGAAATGATAAATTAGAGTGTGTAATGTTTCCATTATATGTCAATCGACCTGGAGAACAGCTTCCTGATGGAAATGGATACTTTGTAATGTGCAAATTTAGATTAATCATTTGAGAGAATGGTTCAGAACCACAGCTCACTGTAGTTGTCACTGTATTCTGAGGCTTTGGGCAGTCACCCGTTTCTCTGTCTAATTGTTCTAGAACAGTTTGACAACACACCCCAGCACCCATTATCCCTTTGCAATAGCATTTGACAGCAATCATAGGCTAAGGTAACTGGGGAGGGTTAGTCTGGGCCCTCAGCCAATCACTGCCATCGGAAACAGGAGGGAACCTCATTATCAAGAGTAGATAACAAGCCTACTTTCATGGGTGGAGGGGCTTAAATTTTTTCAATTTATTCACAAGCAACAAGATGCTCTTCCTGAAATCTTAATCCAGAGTTAATACAATATGCAACAGCAAATACTGTGCACAACCTTTAAGTTGACGGTGAACATGTCAATATTATATCTACTGAACAAATTACAAAAGAATTTCAAGACATTCAAAACGTTAAAAAAAATTAAATCTCTCCACGAATTCTGTTAGCAGTACAGAGGGTTAAAGATGATTTGTCCATTAAACCCCCTTCCAAAACGATATTACTGCACACCTGACACACAATATTGCTGGGGTATGACCCTTGAAATGAACAATTCTATTGTTCTACACCACAGAGGATAATAACCATATTACTGTTAAAATGTAAGTTGCATTAGTATTGCAAGGTAGTAAGTGTGGCTGTAGTAACTATTTTTCAAAATGACATATTGGAATTGTATGTGCATAATAGCAACAAACTCATTGCCTAACACTGAGAAGATATCAGCACCATCTACCTCCCTAGAGCCTTGTATAATTGGTCATCTGGCATGTTATTTTAGTGTGGTGCCTAACATTATATATACACTAGACAGATTCAGGATAGTGACATCACACAGAAAAATCTAATTTGTCATGCCAAGGCAATAGGCATCAACAGAGTGGCAAAATGTATGATGAAATGAGAGAACTGGAAAAATCGTAATGCTAGGTTTCCAACTCTGGAATTATGGTTGAGGATGTGTGACTTGGCTGTGGTCACAGCTCACTGCTTAGTAATATTTGTAATTGTAAGCATATATTCAGGACCGACTTGGTGCCCTAAACAAACTGCAAGTTTGATGTCAAGCAATTGTAGAAAAATTTAATCATTTGTAATATGCATTACCATGCTGCATTTTGGCAGCACGGATCAAAAATGCAAAAAAAGAAGAAAGTCTACATACACCTGAAAAATTAAATATACATTAAAGGACAACTCAGAGCACTATCACAGTGAAGTTGTTATGGAGCAAAGAGGTTTCAGGCACTCTCTTACCTTAAAGGGACTCTCTCTGCACCTAGACCACTTCATCTCAATGTAGCGCAATGGGTGCTATGCCCTTGTCTGTTTAGCTCTGCAACTAAAAACAACTGAATGGCAATACTTTCCTTGCAAGTTTAAAGCACCTCAAGTGGCTTATAAAGACAGCCATTAGGGGTGCTCCCGCACCTTTAGCAGAGTTAACTTTGATTATAGTTCAAATGACTCATTGAGAGCATTTGATTGGAGCAGCAAGACATTTTGTCGCACATGCGCACTGGCCTTCCAATGTGGAAGCATTGAAATGGCTGAGATTGTCAACATTGATAATCTCAGCCAGAGAGGCGGGGCGCTAGCACGGAGACCAGCAAACTGCAGGATGCAGTTTAAGAAACTTACCTTTTAAACCCCTATAGGGAAACACTATAGCGTTAGGAATTCATGTTTGTATTACTAAAAGTATAATGCTACTTTTAGGGGTTACTACATGAATGAACAGTTTATCCCCAAAATCTGGAAGATGGCCCCTCCAATTCCTCTAAAGTTACAAACTGGTCAGTAGACGTTCTAGGCCTATCAATTACTCCATATTCAAAAAAGAGACTGAAGGTGGTATGCATTTTTTCACTCACTTTTCTGACTGGGGGAGCCGTCTGGTCCAAGAATTTATCAGCCTAATTTAAGCCCTTTACACAAATAGAAACAAAAAATGTTTTTTGATTCAAAAGTACTGGATATTATTTTTAAACTACAAACACATTGTACACAACATGTATAAAAATTACACATATATACTTGTATTGCTCATACATGCATACAACACAGACATAATGTATTTTATAATAACTATATATTTGAATAGATTTGTAAATTTAGCATTTTGCCTCCAATATTCCTTTATTACTTATGAATACAAAAAAGAAAACATGCATTTGACATATGTGATGCTTCAAACCCTATAAACATTATTTCTGGACTTATTTCAGTGTAAATGTCAGGTGTTCTATTGTACATCACGTCATACATGTATTAGCTAAGATATCCAAGCCAATTCATTGAGATAGAAAGATTAGTCTACTTCGTGAGCATCAACAGTTTCTCTATCCCCAAACAATGTAAAGATTAATGAAAACATAACAAACGATTTGTTAGTTATCATGCTGATTAGGTTTTACAGATTAACTATTTGTTATTACTGGAATCTTCAAAGCAGAGAAATGATATGTATGAATGAAAGTCTTATTTACGTACATTGGTGTTACAAGCACATGACATGCTCGAGAAATTGGGCAATTAGGGGAAGAGACTAGGATGTAAATATAAAGCAAAAATCATGATCCTTAATAGTGTGCCAGAGTTTAAGGTCACTGCTACTGAGGGTCCCTATACCATTTGCTTATCATAGTGATTCCATCCATCACAGCCCTTGGGGATTCAATTCCTGTCAAAATAAGTCTAGATAGGCGATGGCCAATCGGTAGATCTTGCTGTTGTAGAACGATCATAACTATGTTGCTTGCAAAACTTAACGGATGTTGTAGTTCTGCAGCTGGCGATTAACTTCCTGATACCCTTGGCCTAAACTAAATAATTAAAAGAGCTGAATAAATTTTAAAATAGATATTGACCCAGGAAGCACCTCTAGTGGTCGTTTAAGTGACTGCCACGGAGGTGTCTGTAGGCAGCAATGTAAACACTGCCTTTTTTCTGAAAAGGCTATGTTTACAGCAACATGCCTGCAGGTACTGGCTGTAGTTGTTCTGATGACTATAGTGACCCTTTAAGTCAACTATCTACAGGTTTGTTTTTTAAAATGTATTACTATTTTTACGTAACACAACAAATAGTATGACACAATTTCCTTTTAGTATTTGCCAGTAATGCCCATGAGATTCGAATTAATAAAAAAAAATAATAATTAAAAAAAAAAAAAATGTAAATTTAATTTATACACACACACACACACACACACAAATATATATATATTTATTATCTCCCATCTGGACTTAGGCAGGTCCAATCCATATTCTGTGCAGATGTTTCGGCACACAATCCCAGCAATTTAGTTGTGTCTCTCCGTGTATGTTGTTCCTGCTAACATCTTGAATCCGGGTACTAGGTGCTGGACTGTCTAGAGGCCTCTTTGCACAGTCTGCACCTTGGGCCTTGCCTGGTGTGGTAGACTCCAGGTTCTATTGATCTGGTGCAGAGTGCCTGCCCCTGTGCTGCTAGGATTAGTGCCTCAGTGCTGTCTTTCAGCCCTGCCTTTTCCAACCACTGGTAGGATGTCATGTAAACCACATCCACTATCTGCTGGTGGTACACCCCATGGAGAGGTTAGTCTTGCCAAGGCACCTCCTCTTTTTCTGCATCCTCGATCTGTGGAAGTTTCAGGCATTCCCTTAGCAGTTCATCTTTGGGACCCATCTTCGTGATGTACTTGTGGATGCTCTGTGTTTCATCCAGGACTGTGGCCTTGACATTCATCAGGCCCCGACCTCCTTCCTTCCGGCAGGTGCACAGTCTCTGGGTGCTGGACTATGGGTGGAATCCTCCATTCATAGTGAGTAATTTCCTGGTCTTGACATCCATGGTGACTAGTTCTTCTCTTGGCCAGGTTATTATTCCAGGTGGGTACCTAATGACAGGTAGGGCATATGTGTTGATAGCTTGGATCTTGTTCTTGCCATTGAGCTGGAACTTCAGGACCTGTCTGACTCTTTGGAGGTACTTGGATGTTGCTATCCTCCTTGCTTCTTCCTCATGGTTGCTATGTGTTTCTGGTACCCCCAGGTACTTTTAGCTGTTCTCTACATCTTCTATTTGTCCTTCTGGAACTTCAGCTACTTCTGTCCTGATCATCTTCCCTCTTTTTGCTACCATCCGCCCGCACTTCTCTAGTCTGAACGACATTTCGATGTCCTTGCTTTATATCCTAGTAAGGTGGATCAGTGAGTCAATATCTCACTCATTCTTGGCATACAACTTGATGTCATCCATGAAGAGTAGGTGGCTGATGGTAGCTCCACTCTTGAACCTGTATCCGTATCCATTCTTCTTGATGATCTGGCAAAGGGGTTTGAGGCCTATGCAGAACAGCATTGGGGATAGTGCATCACCTTGGTATATGCCCCATTTAATGTTCACTTGAGTTATAGTCCTGGAATTGGCTTCTAGAGTTGTTTTCCACTTGCCCATCGAATCTTACAAACCTTTGTGACTGCTTGGTCTACAAGTAGTTGGTGTTTTGATCATCTGGTGTTGTTTCCACTCCCCTTCTGAGTATTGCTCATACACTGACTCATTTGCCCTTGGAGGCTATGATGCCTGACAGGAGTTTCCATGTTATGGGGAGGCAGGTTATTGGTCGGTAGTTGGATGGTGCTGTTCCCTTGTGAGGGTCCGTCATGACCAGTATTGCTCTGCCATGTGTTAGCCAGGGTGGGAGCCTGTTGCTAGTAGCTGGTTCATTTGTGCTGCTAGGCGTTCATGCAGCGCTGTTAACTTCTGTCTCCAGTAGTTGTGGATCATGTCTTTATGATATAGTCTTTTATCCATCCATAGCTCTTACATACGTTTCATGTAGCCTCTCTCATTCGGTCTGCTGTTGTAGTAGCATTCAAACAGGTCTAGGTTCTCTCTCTGTGTCCAGGAATTAATTCCACACACACATTTTCAGTTATAGACTCATTTCACCTCTTTTCCCTCCTCCTCCTTTCCCTTGTTCCACAAATGGCTAGATTTCATAATTATAGTTTATGTCAAATATTCTGCTGGTGCGCTGTCATTCTTAAACTAATAAATCAATAAACAATTAAAGAAACATAAGACACACAATGTATGCCATACTTTGGATAGCTCACATCCTATCCATCTGGCTTATGGAGTGATAGTTAAACAATACAGCATAAAACAAGAGACACAATCCCCCAAAGGAGCACAACCAAGGACCGAAATACAGTGTACAGTATACTTCTTTCTAATGGATTTACCAACATGCACACATGACATAATCAATTAGGCTGAAACCATTCTCATCTCAAAAATTTATCACAACTTCCGATCTGCACTGTTAATGCAAAATGTGCCTCAAAAATCCAATAAAATCAATCGTAAATCCATGAGTATCACATTTCTCCCTCAAAAAAACAAAACAAAAAAAGCCATTCTTACACACATATTTGCATAATTTATAGGGATTTGTTCCTACAGGCAGCTCTTTTTAATGAATAAATGTGATGGCACACTCCATGTAGCAAGGGAATTGCAGATCTTATTTTTTTCTAACTGTTGCAAGTGAAATCTCCTTTCCTCAAGTCTCAATGGACTTTTGGTTTGTACATGCCAGTTAATGACCTTATCAACAGTTATTTAAAATAAATGCTTCTGTATAAGACAGATGTTAATAGCAGATACAATCCAATTGGTCAATCATTTAAATTTTTTTTGCCATTTAAAGATTAATTGAACTCTTCTACACTAGGTTTTACCATCATTGCTTGTGGCACAATTGATGCATTGACCCATTTTAAAAAAAAGAAATATATCCCTATATTACCAATATATTTCCTTAATATAACTCCAGGCTATGTGCCCTTATTATAGCTACCGTTTTTATTCGGCAAACAACTTGATAGAGTTGTGTGTTATCATGAGCTATCATGACACACAAATCTCTGCTCTACTTCAGAGCTTACAAATATTAAATCTCATTATATCAAATAAAACAAAGGACGTTAATTTACCACCACCAGACTGTGGAGAGGCAGAACAAACCCAGCATTTATTTTAACCCCTTAAGGACACATGACATGTGTGACATGTCATGATTCCCTTTTATTCCAGAAGTTTGGTCCTTAAGGGGTTAATCAGTCAGAAGAACATGACGATAAATATTAATTTCGTTGCTTTGCTCTGTATAGCTCCCATTTATGGTTTAAGAAGACCACATCTGGTATTATGGACACCGATGTAAAGACTATAATATCAGCTTTGTTTTCACTTTCTAAATAAATGTTCAGTAATATGTCAGGAGTAGGAAGACACTGTTACTGAAACAGATACACATAGTATGTATTACTTGTACACAGCATCCAGCTCATTTAATCAGAGTATTTCATTCTAACAGAGATGAACTGCAGTTGTTACTTAACACTGCTACATACAAATGGGTTCAGAGCATTAGATTAGTGCACATGCCTGATGACAGCATAGTTTGAATTCACCACAACAGAGGAACGAGATGCTGAGTGCAATATGAATGCACAGTAGTCGGAACAAAAACACTGAGCCATGAAGATGTCAATCTCACACTACTTGTGTGTTACATTTTAATTCCGCTCCAGCTCTCACATACAAGTGTACAGTAGTAAATACAAACCAGGCTTCAAACAACATAATTAGGTCTTTTCTGCAGAACAATAACTTTCTTTGGTTTGCTTTGATTTACAAACATTGAATAAAAGGTATAATTAAACAAGAACAATAAATGTAGCTATTTAATAGGTTGATGAAAATAAAAAAAATATTTTTTTTACCGGTAAAGTGACTTTCTGCTCAGAGGAAGCTAACAAACTGCTAACAAATGCCAAGGACTGCTGCTCAGAAAATACTGAGGAAGATGGACATTGGGGATTTCAAAAGTTGGTAAGAGCATTTTTTACTGCTCAAATTACCTTGTTCAAATCTCCATGGAAAATAATGTCGATAAAAGCATCCTAAGCACCCAAGACAAAAATCTGCAAGTACGCCTTTTCTATCTAAACCCCAAAAAGCTACATAGATGGAGTAACAAAGGGTATAAATGCTTTTAAAAATGCCATTAAAGTCCATGGCAAAACCAGATGCTATTTTGGGGCTAAGTGCTAAATGCGGAGCAATCGCCATGGGAACCAATAGAAACTTTATGAACATTTAGCAATACACCCCAGAATCTATTTTGCCACGATTAATCTTCCCCGTAGATTGTGATATCAACAGAACCTATCTGTCCATCTAGCCAGCCCATTATACATTTCGTCAGACTGATTCTGCTTATTTGTTCTTCAGGTTTGCCATATGAACTCATCAAACATTCCTGGATTCCTTTAGTGTAACCATCTTTACAACATCCGACGGAAAGCATTACCAGCTATTATAACGGAGAAAGACAGTGCCTATTCACACAGTCGCTCATTATATGACATGCATCGTGGATAGATGCCTATTAACACAAAGTTCTCAATATCTCTTGGCTGGAATCCATGGTTTAGGGGAAGCCCATTCCTAGTAGGTACAAAATATTTTCGTACACATTTTAGGCAGTGCAATTCCCCACCCCCTACCTCCACCTTTTCCCTGTTGAGCCCTGGAATGGTGCAAATAATATCTTGGCTATGTAATCAATGCACAACAATCTTGTAAACATCAGGAGTTTTTCTGGTGTCAGATTGTAGATGCTGGGGATTGAGGAGACCATGCTGTGAAGACTTATGGTCGCAATGGAAATGAACATTCAGAGTATTTCCCACATCAAATAATCCAGCGGGAGGTGAGGAATCTGCATAATCTCAGTGATACATTGGCACAGGGTTTGAACGGAACCTATCTATCGGGAATTGATATAAATAGATTTTACCATGTGTGCAATAATTTGAGACTTAATATGAAACACAAGATCTCCCATGGGAAGGAAAAAATATTTCTTCCAGACTCAAAAAAATGTAGTGTACAGCAAAGAGATTTGTTTTTTGCTATATCACAGAATACCCTGCTAAAAACAAAACTTGCCAGGTCACAATCTTACATGAACACCTGGTTAACACATCTTATAGATTATAAAAAGCTATTTCTTTTTTTTACTCTAGGATTTCATTAAGTAGTAGAAAACTCTATTTTTAAATCGGTTGGTGTATATCGTACTGTGTTTTCCCCAAATGTACAATGCTGAGGAATTTGTAATGATATTAATTCACTCTCAAATTTAATTAAACACAATTCACTATCTTCAAAGCAAGGGTTGACCTAACACAGATGTAGCTGAAAGGTAAATTCACATATTTCAAGTACTTCAACTCCCATGATGCTATGGCTAAGCTATGAAGTGTACTGCAGAACTGCAACAGCTTGGGCTTCCCATTGACCAAACCTCATCTAAAGTACGACAAAATATAGAGAGAGGACATTGTGAGAGAACCAGACTGCAACAGAGAATCACAGACGGTCCTAACTAAAATGAACTCTTACAATTATTCATAAATTCCGTGTTTTTACAGAGAACTATTTTTTCGTATTTTTGTTTTTCTAGATATTTGACACAAGGCTAAATGATCAGTTTGCGGATTCACTACTTAACATTATGGTTAAAAGTAAAATATTCAATTTGGATTCTCACGTACCAATTCATATTTTTTATTTGAAGTACTAGAACATTTATCAAGAGGTGCTTTTATCTTTGTTACAATGAACATCTACATTGTAGCATGAAACACAAGTTGCTACATTATTTCTATTACTTTTTATCTGGTACCCATATGATGAACTAAACCGAAGACTTGAGACTTTTTATTACATCTTTGCTAATCTCTATTTGGTTAAAAATATGAAAATGATTCAAGGCTGCAAAATGATTTCATTTTTATTTATTTTTTTATCTATTCACTAATTTATGTGTTTTATATCAGCTCATGGTCTTATGATCAGTTGTATTATTTTGTGTATCCCATCTAAAGTATGTTTGTAGCCAAATTGGATAAAAATTCCATTAATCTTAATACAGTCAGAAGGGATAACAAACACAATTAATTACACATTTATAATTAATTAGCCAGAAAGAGTTAACAGCAAGCAAACACTAACACACAACTCAACCAGTGCCAAGTGTAGCCTCCAACTCTCAGTAGTCTTTGCAATCTACAGAGAAATGGGCTGCTGAATATATGACTGAAAAGAGAGTGACTATTCCGGCAATGTAGCAAGTCAGTAACCCTGCACAGACACACTGAAGCTTAGCTGGATCGAATCATCTATTTGATGTAAACACCATACAGCTCAAAAAACACACTGCCTGGGCATTATTACTCACTGTCCTGTCACGTCAAAAGCATCTATAAATCCACACTGTCTTAGGTCAGTAACATTACAAATATTTCATGTATGCATGTAAACCTCACAGGAAGCATTTCAATGTGAGCCTGGCAGCCAGGAATATCTGACTGCATTATTCTTGGTTCAATGTATGGAACAAGCTGCTTATCCCTTTACAGCAACGGTTCCCAATATTTTTGGACCAAGGCACACTTTAATGAGAGAAAAATTACCAAGACAATCTTACTTATTTCTTTACCTTTACTAAGGTCCTATAAAAGTAATTTACCTTAGAATAAAACTAAGCAACAAATATAGAGCATGCATCAAGTTAGACTGGTGTTCATTGTTTTAGTTTTACCAAAATTACAATTTTACAGACAACACTTTTAAAAAAAATAAATAAGTATTTGGGAAGTCCATTCAACCTATTACAGCCCTAAAGACAAGCCATTCATAGAACACTATTCCACAGCATACTGGTTGAAAGACACTGCTCTACAGCAGTCTTGGATGGTACGTGTTAGGGATGATTAAAAAAGGATTAGAAAACGTACTTCTTTGCAAAGATTTAGATGGGGCTTGTGCGGTTCCTTTAAGAAGTCAGGTTTTCCAGCATTCACAAACTGAGCTACCATTTGCTACCTCTTTGGATATTTGACCCTCTGTAGAATAGTTGGTCATAAAAATGTTTTAGGTATTTCACTGACCTCAGTCTGCACATGAGGGATTCAATAAAAACAAGCTGCCTCACAATGGTATTTGGTGTAAACTGAAGCTTCTTGAAGCCTTTACTACACTAGCTAAAATCGTGTTTAGCAGAATCTGTTAAACCGCTGAACCCTGTATGGTTTTACCAATGCTAGCTATTTGCCCTAAATTTCTATCCAGTAATTATGATAAGGGTAAGCTAAATCAAAACACAGTGAAACTTGAAAAAAAAAAGTCACACTCGTATAGTTCTGCCGCAATATGCCATAATTTTAACATTCTGCCCCAAGAAGTCACATTTTTATTATTCTGAAGCATTAGGTCTTCTTAAACGTTTATCAGCACCGAATAAAGATGTTAGCCTCTCCCATCCTGAACACAGTCTATAGTGATACTTGCCTTTCACTCAAAACATCTGGATTGTCTTTATTTTCAGGAAAGAGCAATAACTCAGTAATTTCTGCTTGTGGGATTTCTGATATATAACGCATTTCTCCAGGACGTTAGTTGATCATGTACAATACATGCTGCCAGTTACAATCCACCCAGTGAAACGCAACTGCATGCAGAGCCAGGGCACACACGCTTATCCTCCCCACATGCAGACACAGCAAAAATCGCCTGAGTGTTGTGAATGAGTCTAAAAAGCAGAGTCAGCTTCGCATCTCACATGCATAACTTCAACACCACATGACCTCTAATTATATGATTATAGGCTCTGGCACGTACTGCATACAGATAAGGCACAAAGCAATATGCAGCAGTGGAAAAGAGAGCTTTAGCCTGTTTAGCTCAGTTTGTTTATCCTTAGCTGTTATAGATATATGTCAGCCAAACACTACACGTGTGTGGCATTCAAGGAGCTGTTTATTATAGGCTCAGCACATAACAGCTTATCAAGTGTGTGTGTATATATATATATATATATATATATATATATATATTACACACACTATATATGGATGTATATATATCTATATATCTCTATATCTATATATATATATATATATCTATATATATATGTGTGTGTGTGTGTGTGTGTGTGTGAGAAAGATATATATATATATTCCAAATTTAATTTGAAAAAGTTTCATCCATTGTACAGCGCTATGGAATTTGCTGGCACTATATAAATAATAAAATAATAGGGTCAAATTAAGTTACTGTTTTAATATATCATAACCTTCCCCTACCCTCAATATAAAGAACATGTGCACACAAATTTTAAAAAATGACAAGACATTTACATTCATGAAGATGTACACAGAGATTGACCACTACAATAATTTTTTTTTTTTTTAAATAAAAAGTAAATGATATTTTTCTTCAAACTTGTAAGACCATGTCAAAAAAAGTCTGACACTTTAAAGGTTATAAAATCCAGATCCTACACAGCAAAATCCCCATCAAATTAAACTGAAAACTTAAGCAAAGAAATAGAACGAAAAGAAACATTGAAATGAAAATAAAGCAGGAATTTCAGAATAATACAACAAATCACTCCAAAATAATGTAATGAAGATTTTTTTTTTTTTTTAAAGATATATATATATTTATATTACACCCACCATGGCCCATAACCCCTACTGAGCTATTGTGCTGCTATGTGTTGCTAAGCTTTCTTATAACAAAGGGGTTGATAGAAGATAATGCAGATGTAGGGCAGCTGCCCCAGAACATTAAGCAACAGGGACCATCCAGAATCTGTAACCTAAGAACAAACCATTTACCCTCCCGGATTAATTTCCATAGGAAAGTGTTTACTTACCTTCTGGTTCCGAGAACATGCTACTTTAAACACAGGGCTTGGTAATCCAGACTAAGGGAGATGAGAGGACCACAGCAAGGCTGTGTGTGGGACTCACCATTCTTACTGTGACAATGTGTGTGTGTGAGAAAGAGAGAGAGAGAGAGAGGGAGAGTGTGACAGCAGGCTGCCTGGGCTGCAATCACTAGGGCATCCCCCTGTTTCCCCTCCCCCCCTCCTCTTCCACAAGCTTTTGACTTCTTCCAAAAGTATATTAGCCAGCAGGAAATAAAAAGTGACCATTCAAGCATTCATTGCTCTCGTCTTGCTACAGTATAGTCATCTGTGTCCTTGTTGGCGCCCTAAAGGCAGCACATTGAAGAAAAAGTGTTGAGATGATATCAGGAATGAATAGATTTTGGCCGCAGGGAGAGCAGTAGGGCTTATAGACAAGGAGAGAGAGAGTTAGTTATGAAAGGACAGGAGGTAGAGTAGGGAGGTTAAAGCGATCTGTTGGAGCGTGTAGAACTCATTCTGTGGCAGTGGCTGGTTTTAAAATTTTTAAGCTGGTGACATCACAGGGATGCAGGAAATCAATGCATGTTTGCAAGTTGTAACAGCAGGGAATGTGTTACTAGTTAATGTTGAAATAAAACTCTAAGCCTTTAAGGCAAGGGTGGGATAAGGCAGCATTACAGTTGTCATTGGTCAGTATCTCCCATTATTCATAATTATTTGAAAACTGGCTGGAGGTGATAGGAGTTGTAGTGAGAAAAACAAATGGAAAAAACAAACAATCAAGAAAAGCAGGATGAGAAGCAATGTTTTGTAATTTTCAAGTGAAAAGAAAAGTGTTCTGGGCTGGTGAGGTAACATTATATTGACTAGTTGTTTTTAAGGACCAATAAAAGCAAGAACGGGGCACAAGCTGCATGACCGCGATTTATCTACTAAACATTGAATTTACAAGATTTGACAACTGAATTGCAAAATAAAGGCTGCAAATTAGGTGAATTAGAGAATGTTACCGAATATTGGCCTGTATTTGGAATGTACAGCAGATTACCACAATTTGAGGTTTACTGAACAAATCCATTGATTTCTAAGTCTTTATTTAGAAAAAAATACAAGGCATCCATAATAAAAGACTGGGTTGAGTATCCTGGCCCTACAAACATACATGTCCTTATATTTCAATTGAAAAAAAGATAAGGCCATTAGTTTATGCTGTTGATCCAAATGAAGGCAATAAAACCCAACCATGCACTCACCTTCATACATGAATTCATAAACAATCACTACGACCCATACGCATACAAAACTGACCCATTTATAGTTTCTCTTTTTTTTTTCACATTGAACTTTATTTACACATTCAATAAAAGATCAGAAACACTAAATCTAGTTCTATGCATATTGACGGTTGCATAACCCTCAAAGTTCTACATTCTACATAATCAAATAAGAAAGTTTAAAGTTAACAAAAAACTCTCTTTTCTAACAGGTTTATTTCACTGCATTCAGAGTCCAATTTCATATTACTAAACTGTTTACATGTTATATACACAGTAACAATTTCCTAGCTGGGGGATTGGCAACACAATCCTGTTTAGATACACATAATTGTGAACAACAGATTGTGACCCAGTAACATTCATAAAGCGAGTGCCTCAAAACAGCTTGGTATGGTTCCAACAAGAGCACTTCAAAATAAAAAATGCTGTCACACTGTCGGTGAAATAAAAATACGGTAAGCGGCTAGGAAACCGATCACCATAGCCTAGTGTCCCAGTCTAACAATGTTATAGAGTTGGTGGTGGATTGCGGAATAGCCTAGTGTACTGCATTAAATATGCTATAAATTGGCAGTGATGTAGCTGGATAGCCCCACCAACTGATAGCTTTGTGGAAGTCCAAATCTGAATATATCAAGTACCCAATAACCACTACAGTCCACCCTAGATTTCTGAAGGAACACCTTATTTTCAAACGCTAATCAGCTAATTAGAAGATCACCAACATATTCCTCAGCTACCAGGGAATGGCCTGCCTTAGCCTATGATACCAACCTTAAGCGAACACAGCTATATCAAAGGCATTCTAACAGGGGCAGAAAGAAAGATAGAATTGCTAGTTGTTAAACACAACAATCTGCTCAGTCAGATAAAAAAAAAATAACACAGGCTGGGACAAGGTGCAGTTTAAAATGGCAACAATGAAATAAAATAGGACAATATGTTTCTGTTCCCACCTCCAAAACCACTAATCTCTGCTCGCTCATTCTTTGGGCAACCCCTACTCTATACTTACTATTTCTGTCAGCTCCAATCAGAAAGGGACGCACTATTACAATGTATGGTCTTTAAATTGGGTAAGGCACAAAGGGGTCCCGTGTCCCTGCCTCTCTGCACACATTACTGCAACTATAAGGCTATCCTTTTAATACTTGACATTAGTGGAATAACCTATATTTCCGCCTATTCCTGTTGAAATATTTGATCATCAAGCGCGTGTAGTATACGTATGCTAGACAAATACTTATCTTACTTGACACATGTCACCCTACTCAGGAGCATGCTTGACAGGTCCAGTCACAAGGCTGCAGTATCAATTCCATTCAATTTATGTGACAAATAGAGTTGCTTAACCACATAGCTCACAGTAGTCTGCTAAGCAGAGGTTTGTGGGAAAACTTCAGGCTACATTGACGACAATGAGAGCTACCTCATCAACAGAACCAATTCTTGGGGCTCATTTTTACTGCAATATCTAGATTATGTTTAAAGGGGAACCACAACTTCTCTGGCAATTAGATAAAATATTGATATTTATCTGTGACTTGTGTTGAACTTTTTTTTTTAAATTTTTTTTTTTTTAATTTACAATAGTCCCTTTAGTAATGTAGTAGTTCTGGTTTCTAGAACTACTAGCACTAGTGGTTGTCACTCAGATGGCCACTAGACGTGCTTCCTGGGTCAGTGTGTGCAGCACTCGCGTTGAGCCTCTCCATGCTGATCGTTCTCCATAGAGGTGAACGGATCTGCTGCACACACGCCCTAGTCCTCAATGCTTTCCTATGGAAAAGAATTGGATTGACTGGCAGTGCCAGCCACAGGGTTGCATGGGAAAAAAGGGAGTAAAATTGCCTATTACACTATATGTGTGATCCTGACACTGCAGTGTTCCTTTAACAAATGCCATTGTGATGATGTTTAATCTTTGCACACAGGGCACACATTGCAAATGAGGAAGAGAAATAGAAACATTGTCTCTGTTGCTCTTTCTCTCTCTATGCGGACAGAAAAGTGCAAGGGGCAGAGCTTATAACAATGTTTTTTGGATACAAGATGGAGGCGCTCCGTTTCAGGATAGAGCCGAATAAAGCTGTGTGATGTCTACATTTAATTTTGTCATGTTTCACAGACATATTAAATATAGGAAATAAGTAAAAATTCAATATAACTCCCTCTTTAAAGCTAAAATACAAATTTTGTTTTATAAAAAAAAGATGAAGAGGAAAATAAAATGGTGTGTATAGCAAAGTGTTTAAATACATTTCAAATGAAAGACCTTTCTAAAAATGTTAGTAAGTAGAAGTGGAGTACACCAGTTTTAGTTCCAACTGTGACATTTTAACATGCATGTGATTATTTAAATGTTGTGTCTTACTGTGAGATGCCAAGAGGATTTCCTAAATTACGGATTCGTATCCAAACTCTGGAACTGTGTACTGAAGTGTGGGCACTTAAATAAAAAAAAACAATAATTACAATAATATTCAGGTGTATACATACAATAAAACAAATAATTACAAAAGTGATAGTAATATTGCCCACTTAAATTTCTATAATAAGAACAAGTTAAATAATAAGCTATTTTCCAAAAAGACATAAAAATATTACATTTAAAACTCCATTAGTAACTCAATCCAAGTTAGGGACACTGACATAGACACCAGGATGTTGATTAGGCAAGCTTCAAAAACCTGAACTGCTAACATTGATATTTTGCATTAGAAAACATCAGGAATCTCTCTACCTCCACGCAGCCCACCCGTTGTTGGGGGTATTTAGTTTGAAATAGTTTTTATATTACTTTGAGAGTATGCAATAACCAAAGTTACTCATGTAACAAAATAATGGCTCCTCTAACAGAGTTCCAAAACTAAACAATAGTACTGTAATTCTATTCAATAAGGATGGCTTTATCAAAGTGTCTGCTACTAATAAGAGGTGTAAAATATAGAGGGAGGGGAATCGTCACCAATGCTGGTTCCATTGGTTTCCATGGTGACTGCCCAACTTTTAGTCCTTTGATAAACCTCCCTCAATGTATTTCTTTATTGGAGGTAACAATGTGACTCTCTTAGTGTTATTTTTTCCGCAAAGCTCAAACCTCAGGAGTCTATTCAAAACACGCTAAACCTTCGAAGGTCGATAAAGAGTACAATTAATCCATCAATTTAACCTTATTGCACTTTTCTAAAGAGCACTTTACAAAATTAATGATGGGTATCCTTAAAATGTAACTTTTTTCATAGACCTAAACTAGTGCATTTACTCTCCAGACTGTCAATTCTTCTTAGGACGTAATGGCAAGTCCTTCAAGAGATACATGCCATTTTATATTAAACAGGGCACTACCATGCTTTAGTATACATAATGCAGGGTGTCTGAGACAGTCCATCATTCTCATGAATTTGAGAGAAGGTACTTCTGTGCTAATTTGACAGTAAACAAATTTTACTGCCAGAGCCATCTTTTCACTGACTGTATCCATCAATTTATATTCCAATTTTACACCACATTAACGTGGTAGGAGAACTTTCTTCTATAAAAAGATTGTCCTATTTATAGTTAAATCCCCCCCCCCCTCTTATAATATTGTAAAGCACTACAGAATCTGTTGGCGCTATATAAATGCTAATAATAATAATAATAATAATAATAATAATAACAACAACAACAAATTAACATTTCCTTCAATTAAAGAAATACAGTTTCTAAAATCAAAAGTTTAATGGCAGTCTATGTTGGGGAATAGTTCTGATTTAATCACCAGCTAAGTAACATACATGGGTATTTGGAGAAATCCTGCATTAAAAAAATAGATTATTATTAATCTGGACAAAGACAAGTTATTCCATTTTACCATCACATTCAGTTGGTGAGCTTCCATAGAATAATTTTGCCAAATCTTATCATCTTATTCTTACCAGCCTTTTCTGAAATAAATAAATAGCCACAGCTAGTTTCCAAAAATATCCCTATTGTTGATTTGTCACGATATACAAAGGTGTACCAAATGAAAGGTAAAAGGTATGAAATGCAAAGTCAAAACGGAATTGGAATTTTTTTTTTAAATCGAAATAATATAAGGTAGTTAAAATGTATACATAACTCGAAACTCAGCAGTGGTCATTTTTCACTGTCACATATGATGCAGATTGGGTGCCACAGATGCAAGACCCAACAAACCAGTGAAATATGAATTTCAATAAAATAATGAATCAGTGCTTTGCTCTTTCCAAAGGGTGCACGCTTCTTGCTTTCATGGATGGAGAGACATTTTCTCCCGCTCCAGCAATGTGTTAATGTATTCTGCCTATTCAGAAATCCAGTGGACAGTCCCCCTGCAGCTACTTTCCAAAACTGGACATGTTTTGTGAGGAGGGGGTGAGCTGGGTGCTGGGTGAGATAGAGAAAAGCCTGGGAGGAGGGGAGGCGAAAAAAAAAAAAAAAAGTAACCTAACACCGCTAACCAGGAGCTGCATCTGCTGAAGGCAAAATGAGCTGCTTGGCAGAACCCCTACCACTCAAAATGATCTCCATCCCTCTGAGAATTCCAGTACAATAGACCAAATGGAGGCACTGCCTCTGGACAGGAGCACTGCATTTAAACATTTGGGAAAGGAGAGACATCCTCAAAGCAATGGCCTAAAATGCAAGAGTCAAAGCCAGTTTTAGAAAAGGAAAAAAAAAGAATAAAATAAATTTAATATATATATATAATAAATTTTATTCTCCCTCCAAAGTTCAGATTTGGGATAAACTGAATTGGATTTGAATGCAATTTGGGTTTATTTGATTGCTTGAATTGAGGTTTGTACAATATTTTGTATCTGGGAGGTTTGGGATAAAATTCAATTTGCAATAGATATAAATGCTTCCAGTGTCCACACAAAACCCAGCATAATGTTGCTAATGCAACTTCATTCAGTAATAAAACTACCAAAATATATAAATAAATAAATAAATAAAGTGAAGTATGGCTTCTCAAACATGCAGTTGGCCAATACAGAGGAACCACTGTGAATGTTTGGCAAAGAATTCTAATAAACTTCAAAGGAAGAGTACAAGTCACAAATTCTTCCACACAAATAGATATCTCTTTCACTGACCTTAGTCAAAACACATAGGTTATATGAACATGGGTGAACTACTTCAATCGTAGACACTGCAAAAATAAACAAATTAAAATAAAAAAATACCATTGTAACTGTATTAGTCAGCATGCCTTCAAATTATTACCAGAACACGATCACAGTTAAAAATCGCATAATGTTTTTCGATAATTTAAAACGAACATTGAGTGAGCGAGAGCCTGGCTTTTACTGCCACTATCGATACAGTACATGTATGTGTACTATAAAGAGAGACGCACACCACACCAACTATTTAGTTGTATATCATATTATATTCAGAAATTGGTCTTGTCACCCACAATCTCCTACAACGGCTGTAGCCGGAGTATTCTATTTATTCAATACTAAAAAACAGAATCTGGTATTATTAGCACTGTTTACAACACCGGGAAAATTGCTCTTGGTAATAAAAGTCTACATGACAAATTATGTTCTCCACCAATAATTATTTACAAGAGAAAGAAATGTTGTTCATTGAAGGACCATCTGGTTCGAGCAAGCCCTGCCTTCCTAACATATTGGACTATTATTGGCCCAGGAGGACAGGATTTAAGCACCAGCCGTATAGAATAACACACTTGAGTAAAACACAGACACCTGGATACAATAGTAACCAAGTATGATACAAATGAACAGATAAATAGATCATATAGAAAAAAAAGCATGTTTTAAGCAAATTTAGAAAAGGAGAAGGTATAAGATTTCAGAGAAATGTTTTAGCAGCATGCGGAACGCCTCTACATTCCCCACGTGACTTTGTGACCATCTAGGGAATTCATATTCTCTGCTAAGCTACACTTCTCCTTTAAGAATATACTAGTTTGCAAAAATGTCCTCTGTAATAAACAGCCGCTCCAGAGAGCACCGTAAAATAGGAAGTGTTGATTTTCAGTGGGAGTGGAGGAGCCACCTAACATGGCATTACTTGCCTAAGGCTACCCTGTAGTTCTGAGCTAGGACACAAATAGAATATTTAAAGTTGAAATTCCTTCAGCATGAATTCAAAGGCCCAGTGTGCAGGGCAATATGACTGATGCTACTTTAAAGAGGGTAATATATTTTGGTAAATAGGGATTCTGATTCCATATAGACTAAAATGTAACAAAGTTTGATCAAATGCTCAGATGGGAGGTTCCATTGCAGATCCATTTAGCATAAAGTAGGGCGCATGGAAATTATTGGATACATGGTGATCTTCCAACATTTACTTCAAGAAATTATTATTTCAGGCTTTTCCGCCTGCTCTTTCTGATATTTGTACCCTTCAAGAACTTGACCTCAGTATTGGATATAAGATTTAGTTTGAATTTCTTTTTTGGGGAGGGTTCGGGGGGTGCGCGGACAAGTACATCAAGGCTTACGCTAATCAAAAACAGTGTTTTCTGAAAAAAATTTTTTCATTTAAAGCCAACTGTGTGTGCTTGAACACGCAGAATGTGTGTTGTATGTAACAATGCCAGATGTGCTGTTCACATTTGGCCTGGCAAGTTGTGTTTGCTAGTGCAAAAAAAGAGCAATAAGACTTACCCTTGCAAAACCATCGCCTGATTTACAATGAAAATGGAGAACTGGTTGCAGCTGCTGCATTCAGTTGTCCTTGTGGAGTCTTCCTTTGAAATTTAGGAATAAATGTACAGCTAGAGGCACCTTTGCAGTTCTTTAAAAAAAAAATAAAAAAAAATAATTGTTCTGTTGTATCACCATATATGACTTTTATATTCAGAATGAGTTAAAAAAAACCAAGTGGAATATAAAAGATACACACCTTAATGAATACTGGAACAAATTAGCTAAAAAAAACAAAAACAGAGCCTCGGGACAGATTGGTCAATTTATCTGGTATGTAGATGGGCACCTGGAAATTACTGTACAGAGGGAAATCCAGTCTTTCTTTCTCTCGATCAGCGAAGCCAATGTGCTGCCATTATTAATTATGTGCAGCATTTTTAACATTAACACTTATTCAGCCATTTAGTGTGACTTCAATGGTTTATAGCATGAGCAAGTCAGAGAAGAAAGCTCGGACTTCTTCCAGCTCACCCATAGCTGCAATAGCTAGAGACTACGGGTGAAAGCCTGCAGGTTCTCAGGTATGTATACTGGACACTCCATGTCAGGGCATGTTAAGTATTGTCCTATTCACTATATGTACGCACTGTGCATGCCTGAGCAAACATCGCTTGCACAAACAGCATTTGGTGACATACACAAACACACAGAGTGTTTTCAGGGGGCAACAAAGCAAAATATATATATATATATATATATATATATATATAAAAAAAATTAACAAGCATTAAGGAATTAGCAAATGACATCACGATCCACACTGGTCCATGCACATCCAGGGCATACACCACAAACGAGGAGGAAAACATAAACCGTTTAATTTCTCCTTTTCTCCGTATGCTTTCTCTATGCTGACTGTCAGGACAAGGTTTATAACAATGTTTGACAGGTAGTCAAGTTGAACGTGCCAAGTTGCAGCATCAAGAGGTATTTCTACATTTTATTTGTTAAATATAGGGACAAGTAAACATAATATTAAAAAAAGCAGTTTAGCACAATGACAACATAGATACAGAGACAATCTCTAAGGTACATACGTTTACCTACAGCTTTAAGCCCCAAGCTGCTTTTGCACTGCATATCTGATATTTCACCACCAGGCTACACGTTTATCCACGATCTTCAAGTACTGCAGTGCAGCAAATTTTCATGGCAGTACTAAGCAGTCTGGGGGAGTTTTGTGAAAAAGTGGTGCAAAATTCTTAATATGTGTTGATCTCCATAGAAACCAAGGTTATGTATCTCCTGATTCCATTGGTTTCCATCATGGCTGTTCCACTATTCCCAATCACAACGTTTTTCTAAATCCCCTCAATTCCGTTCAGTGTGCACAACATGAATTGTTTAATGGCACTGAATATACTAGCAGTATTTTACTCTTGGGGCTGGGTTTCAGGACAAGGGGTTAGGCAAATCATATAATATCATGACAGTCTCCACATGTCACCTGTCATGAAAGGGTTAAGAGGTGAGGGAGACTAAGGAATAAATACTCCATATAAATGAATAATTAGAAGGTAGAAAACCACCAAGCATAGCAGAGTGAATGGTGTGCCCTTCAATACCGCAAACACCATTTACGCTTGCTGGCAGTTTTTTGTTGTATAACAATTGTTAACTTGTTTACTAGTGCATTGGTTTTATGCTAATTTATGCTTTAACATCAAATGCTGTCAGAGGTAGTCTCCAAAGCGCGATTTGTCAGGATTTCCAGAGAATTTCAAATCGGATGCGAAAATAGCTGCACTGGAATAGTTCTCCATTTTTGTAATGGCTTCAGTTTGGCTATTTTCATCTAGAATTTACTTCACAAGTCACCTATTTGAAGATGTCGAGTGTTATTTCCAGCGAGCTGATAGTTTTACATTTTTTGGCACGGGTTGACACTTTGATTATCCTCATACTTCATTTTACAATTACAAATAGAGGGGCAATCTAAGCACCATAGTCATCAATACAGCCCGTTGCAGTGGTTCTATAGAAGGTCATCTTTAACCCCTTCAGGATGGAGTCAATAGTGCACGTTCTGATCAAAACAAAATGTAAACAAAAACTGGAATTTGCGCTATATTTTTGTTCAACCGTAATTCACCGCTGTCACATTAAGTGCACCCACACTTTTTAGATATCATTTTGTTCAGGAGAAACAGGGCTTTAATTTATCATTAACTACTCATATATGGAACATATTTTATTATGAATAAAATATAAAAAAAATGTGAGAAAATAAGATTTTATTTTAAATTTGTATTTCCGTCTGACATTTTAGCTGTGAATGTCATAATACTGTTAGGTTTTACTGCAACAAAATGCACATATTTGTAATCAGCAATGTCTCACGAGTACAACAGTACCCCCCATTAACAGGTTTTATGGTGTTTTGGAAAGTTACAGGGTCAAATATAGAACGTTCTATTTTCAAATTGAAATTTGCCAGATTAGTAATGTTACCTTTGAGACGGTGTGGTAGTCCAGGAATGAGAATTACCCCCATAATGGCATACCATTTGAAAATGTAGACAACTCAAGGTATTGAAAGTGGGGTATGTTTAGTCTTTTTTAGTAGCCACTTGGTCACAAACACTGGTCAAAGTTAGCGTTTATATTTGTTTTTGTGTGAAAAAAGCAAAAAACTGATATTTGGCCAGTGTTTGTGACTAAGTGGCTACTAAGAAAGATTGGACATACCCCACTTGCAATACCTTGGGTTGTCTACTTTTGCAAATGGTATGCCATCATGGGGGTAATTCTCATTCCTGGGCTACTATACGCTCTCAAAGGCAACATAACCAATCTGGCAAATTTCAATGTCAAAAAAATGAAATGCAAGCCTTATATGACTCTCTAACTTTCCAAAACACCATAAAACCTGTACATGGGGGGTACTGTTATTCTCGGGAGACTTCACTAAACACAAATATTAGTGTAAAACATATTACAACAATAATATAGTCCATAAAAGTGCAGTTCGTTTGTAAAAAAAAATGCAAAAAATGTCACTTTTACTTAAAATATCATCGTTGTAATACAATTTACCAGTTTGAAACACTAATATTTGAGTTCAGCGAAGAAAACAGTACCCCCTATGTACAGAGTTATAGGGTCAAATATAGTGCTTGCGAATTAAATTCTCTGCACTTTCTCCCTGTGTTGTCAGACATGTCAATCAAATTTTAATTAATCAAATCACATAATTATGTTAAAAGATTACTTAAATATACATGTAGAATTTTATGTAATCTTTTATGTAATTATATGTATTTATCTATATATATTTGCGGTTATTTGTATTTTATATATAGATAGATATATATAGAATGCCATTCTAAGTGTATTTTGTTACATATTATATATATATATATATATATATATATATATATATATATATATATACACACATATATATATATTAATAACAAAATACAGTTAGAATGAAATTACATATGAATATATAATTTATATGAAATTTTGTTTCAATATTTTATTTATTTTATTTATTATTGTAATTATACATATATTTATCTATTTATATATTTGCGGTATATATTATACGTATATTTATCTATTTATATATTTGGGGTTATTTGTATTTTATATATAGATAGATATATATAGAATGTAATTCTAAGTTTGTTTTGTTACCTATATATATTAATAACAAAATACAGTTAGAATGAAATTACATATGAATGTATTATTTATATGAAATTTTGTTTCAATATTTAATTTTATTTATTATTGTAATTATACGTGTCTATATATGTGTAAATATCTTCTATATATATATAATATATATACATATATGTAACATCATTCTAAGTGTATGTTAATACTAATATATGTACTTATATTAATATTAAAACACACTTTGAATGACGTTACGTATATACATTTATTTTATTTTTAAACATGTTGAATTAATTTTTTTTTTTTACTTTCCCACCAGCAGGGGGACTGTCTGACATTTTAGACAGTCCCCCTGCTGGCAGATCCACAGCCAGCTATAGGGGGGCATGTGATCGCTCTTTGATAGCGATCACATGGCCCCCGGGGGCCTCATTTGCCGGGGAAGGGCTGCCTGAAGAGGATCGCCCTCCAGAAGAGGATCGCGGCGGAGGTAAGTACGCCGGACCTCCAGGGGCTCAAAGCTGTTACGGCGTTCTATGCCGCCGCAATGGCTTTAAAGCCCACTTAATGCGGGACGGTATAGAACGCCGTAACGTCATTAACGGGTTAAAGGAACACTATAGTGTCATGACTACAAACATGAATTTCTAACAGTAGTGTTAAACAATTTAAGTATCTGGCCCTCCTTGCAGCGCACGGGGAAAGTGATTTTACTCACCTTTTCTCCTGTGCCGGTTTCGCCATGGATGGATCCGCAACCTTGGCTGAGATTATCAAACTTTATACTTTCAGCCAATCCAATGTTTTTCCATAGAAAAGTATTGGGAGAACATTACTCATGTGCAGCAAAACGCCATGCTGCGCCAACAGCATCTCCTCATCGCATCTCTATGGGGAACATTCAGAGTCTCCATGCAGTGCATGGAGACACTGTGCAGTACTGGATTAGGAAGCACCTTTAGTTGCTGTCTGTGTGACTGCCTCTAGAGGTGTTCTTAAGCAGCAATGTAAACACTGCTTTTTCTCTAAAAAGGCAGTGTTTCCATTAACAAAGTCTACAGGGATATACTATAAACACCAGAACCACTATATTAAGCTGAAGTGGTTCTGGTGACAATAGTGTCCCTTTAATGGTAATCCCCATGGTTTGTGCCAAATTTTGAGCAGTAAAACAAAAAAATAAAATGGCGCACCTAGATCTATTGAAATTGATTTGACACAAAGAAAAAAAAAGCGCTGCGGAATTTGATGGCGCTATATAAATAATAACATAATAATAATAATAATTATTATAGTAATAAAAAACAGAGGTGATAACATCAAAGGAACTTTAGCCTAGTAAAATGAGATGTAGTGGTTATGGTACTTCAAGTGTTTCTTAGGTTCCTAGTAACCCCTAAGGCTAAAAGTCCAAACGCGCCCATGTAAGAAATACATTTATTTATATTTCATGCTACTGAGGAAATCAATTTTGAGATTTCTTAAAGATTTTAGTTTCTATATTGTACAATATACACATACACACACAAAGTTATTTTCTAAAGTAAAACCACAGAAAAGCATCTAATTGAACAAATATGCAAAATATTCAAAAAAGGAACAGCTTTGTCAAACAGAAAGGATAATATTCTAGGGTAAAATTCAAACGTTGATGCAAGAATAAACACATACAAGTAGGCTCTCTTCAAACAAGTTCCATAAATATATTAAAAAAAAATTCTAAAACTAAATTTTCCTAATTATTTATCTACAAAACTTCTTATAGACTTCAATAGTGAAGGACTCTACTTGAACCAGCCTGTAAAACAAATCCTATTGAATTGGCACATCATCTATGTCAGGAACCTCTTCAAAACAAAAAATATGGGTATCCATTTAAACATAGATGCACTTTATTTTACCTATTTCTTTAGTGACCCTTCCTCGAGGTTCTAGGCATACTGTGGCCTCAGGGGAAGTGTAGAAAACCAAGACAAATGTGGTGTCAGCTGACATGTCTAGGTTGTACAGATAACTACAGAGTGCCAAGTATATATCCACAGAATAGATGGAGTGCCTCTACTAGATTAATAGCGTGTGGCTTGTTCCTCTGTGTGTGTTCACAATTTCCTTCTATTTCCAAACCCAACATCATGGCACACTTCTTCTAATTAAAACTACTTGACAAATGTTTGTGAATATTAGAAGACACTGAAAACCACTGTAGAATTTGGACTGTATTCCGACAAGCTGTGGGGAGCAAAGTGTCACATATGGCAAACAGAATGTACACATCAGAAAAACTGTGTTGGATCAACCTTAAAAAGCAATACTGCACATGCACCTACAGTGAGGGGAAAAGAGTATTTGATCCCCTGCTGATTTTGAACGTTTGCCCACTGACAAAGAAATGATCAGTCTATAATTTTAATGGTAGGTGTATTTTAACAGTGAAAGACAGAATAACAACAACTAAAAAAATCCAGAAAAACGCATGTCAAAAAAGTTATAAATCGATTTGCATGTCAATGAGTGAAATAAGTATTTGACCCCTTCGACTTAGTACTTGGGGCAAAAACCTTGTTGGCAATCACAGAGGTCAGACGTTTCTTGTAGTTGCCCACCAAGTTTGCACACTAATCGGGAGGGATTTTGTCCCACTATTTTTTGCAAGTCATTAAGGTTTTGAGGCGAACGTTTGGCAACTCAAACCTTTAGCTCCCTCTACAGACTATCTATGGGATTAAGGTTGGGAGACTGGCTAGGCCACTCCAGGGCCTTAATGTGCTTCTTCTTGAGCCTCTCCTTTGTTGTCTTGGTTCTGTGTTTTGGGTCATTGTCATGCTGGAATACCCATCCACAACCAGTTTTCAATGCTTGCTGAGGAAAGGAGGTTCTCACCCAAGATTTAACGGTACATGGCCATAGTCCCTTTGATGCGTGCAGTTGTCCTCTCCCCTTAGTAAAAAACATCCCAAAGCATAATGTTTCCACCTCTCTGTTTGACTGTGGGGATGGTGTTCTTGGGGTCATAGGCAGCATTCCTCCTACTCCAAACACGGCGAGTTGAGTTGATGCCAAAGAGCTCGATTTTGGTCTCACCTGACCACAACACTTTCAGTCAGTTCTCATCTGAATCATTCAGATGTTCATTGGCAAACTTCAGAAGGGCCTGTATATGTGCTTTCTTAAGCAGGTGGACCTTGCGGGCGCTGCAGGATTTCAGTCCTTCATGGCGTAGTGTGATACCAATTGTTTTCTTGGTAACTATGGTCCCAGCTGCCTTGAGATCATTAATAAGATGCTCCCGTGTAGTTCTGGGCTGATTCCTCACCGTTCTCATGATCATTGAAACTCCACGGGGTTGAGAACTTGCATGGAGCACCAGAACAAGGGAGATTGACTGTTATTTTGTGTTTCTTCCATTTGCCAGTAATCGCACCCATTGTGGTCACCTTCTCACCAAGCTGCATGATGATGGTCTTGTAAGCCCATTCCAGCCTTGTGTAGGTCTACAATCTTGTCCCTGACATCCTTGGACAGCTCTTTGGTCTTGGCCATGGTGGAGAGTTTGGAATCGGATTGATTGCTTCTGTGGACAGGTGTCTTTATACAGGTAATGAGCTGTGATTAGAAGCACTCCTTTTAAGAGAGTGCTCCTAATCTCAGCTCGTTAACTGTATAAAAGACAACTGGGAGCCAGAAATCTTGCTGATTGATAGGGGATCAAATACTTATTTCACTCATTGACATGCAAATCAATTTAATTTTTTGACATGCGTTTTTCTGGATTTTATTTTGTTTTTCTGTCTCTCTCTGTTAAAATACACCTGCCATTAAAATTATAGACTGATCATTTCTTTGTCACTGGGCAAAAGTTCAAAATCAGCAAAGGGATCAAATGCTTTTTTAACTCACTGTAAAAGGACAATACGTGATTTTTACTAACTACTGGACAATTCAAATAAATTTAATCAAAGAGGCAAGCAAGATGGATGACTGCATCAATCGCTTCAAACCACCGATCTTTAACATCTTCACAAGTGAACATAATGTACCTCAAAAGAACAAGGGCATCCCTCTCTACCATGGGGCACTCAACTAGACTCATGAGTAGAGACATTGATGAGTCTCCTGTTGACCCTGGCCGACCCTAACATGAAGGTCTTTCCACATATTATGAGACATGGGTGATTAAACCTTCTCAAGTGCACTACTTGGCCCCTCACTAGACAGATGTGTATTGATATTCAAATACGATTTTCTTCAATGAAGACAAAAAGTGACTCCAGATCTTAGGTGGCTGTAATTAAAGAGATAATCTCAATTGAGACGACGAAGGTGAAAACCTAACTTGGGCCTAGAGGATCTAGGTTCTCCAGTTGGAATGACAGCCTTCGCAATGGAAGAACTGAGCTGCAGAGGTAGCTACAACAAAACCAGTCAATGTTCTTTAGAAAATGTAGAACCATTCACTGACACTCTTGATGCACTGTTTCACCTCGGCATTGGGAGAGAGCACCCCAAGCATATAGAGCAATAGAGGGCATACAGATATATGTGTCCAGCATTGACAACAGAGCTTCTAGTCATGTCAAAATGCATAAAATGTTGTCAGTCTAACTCCACCAAGAATCTTAGCAATTCTAGGGAACCCCGATCGAGCCCTCATTTTTGATGTTCATTAATCCCTGCCTCATTTAGGAAACAGACTCAATCAAGTTGGGGGTTCTCATTTTAGCCTCCAAGCTTAGAATGCCAACACCTGAGATGTCCTTTGATGACCAGAAGATGTTCCCTGACTTCTTAAATAAAGAAAAAAGGGATTGCACTCAATCATAAAAGTCACACAGTACTAACAGAGCATGTGTCAGCACATCTCATAAGAACAAGTATCATATAACAAAAATCTCAGGCACTCACTGTGATGGATTAAGCAGATTTATTAGACACCACAACGTTTCGAATTGCACCCAGGACTTTATTAAGCTTGATGAAGACCTGGTTACAGGACGAAACGTTGCAGTGTCCAATAAATCTGCTTAATCCATCAAAGTGATTGCCTGATATTTTTCCCTGACATTAGACGTACTCCCTGCCAAATGGATTCTACAAACATCCAGAGACAGAAAATTAAACACTGCCTGAACCTCAAACACAAGAGTTTAAATCCACCTAACAGAGGCCACTTTAACCTGAGTGAAAACTATTCCTGTCAGCTTAAAAAGTCCCTAGACCAGTAAATCAGGATTGCTTGCGAGTAGTACGTTATGTGTATCATAACTGATTCCACTAATAAAGGATAGGACATCCCAGAGAAGAACTCTAGTGTTACTGGGTACATGTACAAATACTGGAGCTGTGGACACCATACTCAGATGGTTTAAAACAGCATAACAGGCTACCATGGGCTTAGGTGTGCTTTTGTCCATATTCAGTTTATTTATTTTATTTTGACTTTGCTAAGCCATGAGGCCATCTAAATTTTCCCTGGGAAACCCACGATTCATTGAGTGTCAAAACGCTTAGAGAAAGTGTGACAAGGTGTTTGAATCTGGCATGTGTTGCACACTTAAATCGCTGAATCATTGTGTGAACGCAACTTAAATATTACATGCAATTAATATCTATTAATTGCATGTAATATTCTAATTTACTGAGATTGTGGATTTGGGGTTTTCATGAGCTGTAAGCCATAATCATCACACTTATGACAAATCACAGCTTGAACTATCTTGCTTTGCATGTAATGATATATTAGTTTCCACTTTTACGTTGCATTACAGAAATAAATGAACTTTTGAACGATATTCTAATTTTTAGAGCATCACCTGTATTATCTGACCAATTGCTGCTCAATCTAACTTGCCCACTCCTGCAGGTTCATGCAGAGCAATCAAAGCAACAGCCAAGTTACGTTGAGCACCAGTTGGTCCGATAACAATAGAGTCTGACCCAACATAGCAGCTCAGAAAGTAATATTTTCACAAAACATTAAGTTTAACTTAATGTAATAAAATTTAAAAAAAATCAGAAGTGAAAATTTGATGACAGTAGTCCTTTGATATTGCCATCACTTGCTAAATCAAAGTACTTAAGCAAGCTAAATCCTAAATTTCTCAAAAATAAATAAATAAAATAATCTAAGATTCTAGCATTAATGAACAGCTGATCTAGGAAGGTAATGCCTGTCTTTCAACAAATTCCATTTACCCTTAGGAGATTTTTGACAAAGAGAAAAGAAAATTCTATTGGAAAAAGGGGTTGGCATATTCTTCACAGATAGGAACAGCTTCACACAAGGAACAGCTATACTAACAATATTAAATAATATTAAAGGGATACTCCACTAACCAAATACAAAATACATAAAAATGAAAACGTGTCTGCATTTAATTATGCAGTTTTTCGTTGCTACAATTCTCTTGTCTGCAACCTTTACAAGTCCTCCCCTTCTTAAACTGCCCAGTCTTTCTGTGGCAGTCCAATCACACACTTCCCAATGCAGCTCAAGGAGAAGTCTTTGCAAGGCAAGTGCTCTGGACAATTATTATTATTTATAAATCGCCAACAAGTTCTGTAGCGCTGTACAATGGGTGGACTAACAGACATGTAATTGTAACCAGACGAGTTGGACACACAGGAACAGAGGGATTGAGGGCCTTGCTCAATGAGCTTACATACTAGAGGGAGTGGGGGTAATGTAACACAAAAGGTTTTTTTTGTTGTTGTTTTTTTAAAAAGCCTTTCATATTTAGCTCCACTGAGCTTACAAAACCAAGCAACATGACTGAAAGTCAAGGGGGTGAAAACAGCTTAATGTATCAAAATGTACATTTCTATTGAAATCTGCACTATCTGCAAAAATGGAAAAAAAAAATGGAAAAAAATATTAAAATCAGGTCACTGGTCACAAAGAGTCGGTCAGGTGCATGTTAGGACATCTGATGTAGGATGAATTGGTGGAAGTTATACTTTCATGGACAGTTCTCAAATGCTCCTGATCAATTGAACTCTTATTTAAAAGATGGCCTACTTCAGTGTAATTAAATGAGTTGCTAAGGAAGTACCTATGGTGTAATAAATGCCTGATTGAATACTAATCACACAGTAATGGCGATTTCTCCCTCCTTTCAGCTGGCGAATAGATGTTGGATAGATATAAGATTGGTGCATTAACTAAATTCTTGCGCTTATGCTAATAACATGCAAATTAGACTAATTATGAATGTATTAATAGACTACAGAATGCTGCTGATTTATTGTGCTTTCTACTCCACTCAAAACCCTCTCTTTAAATAATTACATCCAGTTACCACAAACATTGTTCTCATAAAAAAGCAATAAAAATGATGTTTCTAAACCCAAACTCAATAAATACTTTTCTTCCCAACATTACCTACTAATAGGCAATGACCAGAAAGGAACAATGCACTGTGATCATCAGACACTAGGTGAATCCCCTTGTGTGACAGATACTGTTAGAATCCTGGTGCAGCCAGTCTCCTCCCAATAATATAAATACTCTGCTTGTTGCAATCAACTCATTGACATAAGATTATATATTCAACTGTTCCTCTGCTGGTGCTCCAGTGGTTGCAAAGCCATAATCATCTAATACTTCCTGATGGCCTGCTGTATTTCATTCTATGGTATCCAACCCATGGCTTCACTACTGAACCACTAACCCTTCCCGCTGTGGTCATTTTCTGCCTAGTTTACTTGCAACCTGCTCAAATCTGTATGGCCTTTTCTTTTAACACTCTTTGGGTTTTTTTCTTTTTTACTATACCATCAGGCGTTCTTTCAAACCCAAGGGTACACTGCAGAGCTCCAGTGTTACACTGGCTTACAAGTGAGGGGGAAACGCAAAGCTGAAAAAGGGTCGGGGCTGCTCTGAGAAATTCTAGCTGGCTTACTAATCGTGGTACCTATCAAAATTTACATTCAGCCTATGTAGGAGGTTACCCAGTTACTGTGCCTTCTTCCCTGCTCTGATCTCTATTTGATTTAATCTGCAGTAGAGATGTCACAACTCAAAACATTGAATGTCTTTCTGGAGACAGAGGGAAAAAAAAGCTTTAATTAAATACTGTGCTTGAAAGCACATGGTCATCTAAAAAGTGTTTACAGTATGAATATATAGTATTTAAGCCAATGTATATAGTTAAATGTAAAGATCGACAAAAAAAAAAAAATGAATGGCTTTTTGAAGATATGCTCTCTATACCCACATTTCATGATTTCTTACAATATCGACAGCTTTGCACAATCCAGCTCTGAAAAGTTTCTAACCACCAGTAAAAAGGAAGTTTCCTGGGAGTGCAGTTGATATTAATATTCCTTTACATACTGCTTTTGTGTTAGAATGCTCACACGCAAGTTCTTAAGAGGGAACACAGCTGATCGAGTAGCTGTAACAGTCTTTAACAAGCCGACTGGCAACACATTACAAGTTATAGCTATTATAAATCAAGAAAAAAAAAAAAATATATGTAAAGAAAGACAAAATAAATATTTTTTCTCATGCATAAAACCAGTGGAGTACTAGGCCAAAATAATTTTCACCACCTGCTTGCACACAAGCCTTTTAAAACCCAATAGCGACATTAGTATGCAGTATGTGCTATTCCATCCTACAATAAAACGGGATCTTCCGTCAACTCAGTTGCCCTGCAGCCATTACCGGGTGTTTCAACACACGTGATCACTGTTACAACCTCTCAGCCAACAATTTGTAACATTGACACACTGTTTTCTGCCCCTTTCTTTCCTCACTTTGATCTGACATAACCAAAGCAGAGAGAAAACTGATACGGTATACTGATAACGTGGTGAAAAAAAAACTATTACAAAAAAAAAAAGAAAAAGAAATTATTACAAATCTCCCTAAGATGGCACTCTATTACACGGCCGCCATTTAAGACCGTGACACCATCGCAGATAATGAAACTATGACAGCCTCTGATAGGAGTCCCCAAGCGTGTCCTCCATTGATGCAGTGACATATGAAATATGGGTAAACCCAAACTTTACTGCCCCGGAAATCTCCATTGATTAATGGCTACACCTGGCATCACAACAACAGTAGAGGTTTGAGTCATTGATCTATTTTAGGCCATTTGTTTGTGAGCTGATGGCTGAGCAAATCAACCTGTTTTTCAGCCAGTATTTGTCTGTGAATCAGTTGTCACACTATAGTAGCAAAAACATGTGGCACCCCACTGATGATGCATAAATTATGAAATATTGGATATGAACCCTAGAAATGGGTATTGTGAAAAGGCCAGTTATCAGGTCCTACTGGCACAAACACACCATCAGGGGCGTGCTGGGACGGTGGGCAGGGATTGCCCCCAGGCCGCCCTAAATCATTTTAAAAACAGAGGCGGCTCTCTAATTAAGCGGTTTAGGTGGCCGCCTAAACTGCCTTAGGGCAGACTGTGTCTGGTCCTCGGTCAGTGACAAGTGCAGTTGCCCGGCCCAGCTGGAGAGCGCGCCAGGCCGCTGGTCTGCAGGTCCTCAGTGTGCAGGCTGCCGACCATGTGTCTCACGAGATCTGGCCAATCAAAACATTGCCACAGGTTATCACGGCAATGCTCTGACCGGGTCTTGCGAGATACATGGTCTGCAGCTCTGCACACTGTGGAGCTGCAGACTGGATATCACCACCGGACCACCAGGGAATGACAAGATATTTAGTCCCCCCTCCTTCACACCAACACCCACCTTCCACTCATTATTAAACCCCTCCCTCTCACCATCACCCCCACATAAACCACATTGTATCATATTTGTCTTGCTTCATAACATCAATACCAGGAAAAGGTGAGCATGGATGGCGAGTTGATTCGGTGGTGCAATGGGCCACTTGACAAGATTTGCCCCAGGTCTTAGGCTGCCAGCCCTCCCCTGCAGACCATCCTGGCTACATCTTTATTCCCAGTAGTTATAAAGAGGGAACGCTATGAGCAAATGCTGCTATTTACCCTGTATGTGGACAACTGAGATTTCTCAATTTGCCCTATCAGTTCATATCAGATAGAGGATAGCTAGACCACTGGGGCATGACTGCTTTTCCTGCTTATGGAATAGTTTCTGGCTTTTTCATTAGTCCCCTCTCCTATCGCAGTTTATTACAATCATAATACTCCCCTGATGGGTTTCCAGGCTAAATAAGTAAATTTTTGTTTAATATGTAGTACTTACTATACAGGAAGAAGAGGACACACAGCTCACTTTACATTTTAAGAAAATCAACACACTAGGAATGTACTTATATGTACTTATTTTGGGTAAAAAAAAAAAAAAATATATATATATATATATATATATAATTTTTATTGAAAATTAAAGGAACACTATAGTAACCTAAACAGCTTTAGCTTAATGAAGCAGTTTTGGTGTGTAGAGCATGCCTCTCAGGTTTCACTGCTCAATTCACTACCATTTAGGAGTTTAATCACTTTGTTTCTGTTTATAAAGCACTTGTCAACATCCCCTGGCTCTGATTGACACAGCCTGCATGAAAAAAAAAATGGTTTCACTTTCAATCACATGTAATTTACCTTGAACAATTGTATCTCTTCCTCTGTAAATTGAACTTTAATACATACATGAGGCTCTTGTAGGGTCTAGCAAGCTATTAACATAGCAGGGGATAAGAAAATCTAAATTGAACAGAACTTGCAATGAAGGAAAGATAAACTTTAAATGACTCTTTACAGGAAGTGTTTAGGCCAGGCTGTGCAAGTCACATGCAGGGAGGTGTGACTAAGGTTCATAAACAAAGTGATTTAACTACTAAATGGCAGAGAATTGAGCACTGAGATGGCAGACATGATCTATACACCAAAACTGCTTCATTACGCTAAAGTTGGTTTGGAGACTATGGTGTCCCTTTAAATCTGCCACTAATTCTACCTTAAGTATGTGGGTGTAGATGTAAGTTCAAACACATGTCTATGTGGAATTTCAAAGGTTTCAATGAGGCTGGAAATACACATTAAGGGAAATATAATTTTACTGATAAAAACCAGATACCTGGATTTTTTTTAGATCCCATATTATCAATTCTATCCAAACTGGAGCCTGTATCCTTCAAATAAATATTGTATGACAAATTCTGACGTTTCCATATCTTGACAGAACACTTGACAAAGCATTGCTATTCATCACCAAACTGTGGGAAGCAATATGTAAAAGCACAACAGGAAAGGACGTGCGCAAATTAAAGTCTCCCTTCCCCCACCCTGTAAAAATGCAGTAACAGATGGAAATGACACATTTTGGAATATACAAAATGCAACAAGTTTTTTAAAAAATATTAATTTAAGAAAAGAAAAATTCAGATTTTTTGTAATAGTTTATTTTAGCAGCATATGGATTTAAAATACATGCACATTCTTCTCAACATCACAGACATGGACCATATCATATCAATACACGAGTTAAACATTTTGGTAAGCAACTTCCTAGTATGTAACCACAAAATATCTGTGCTTCGTGCCACAATTCAGAGGATATATCTATTAGCCACATGTTCATGGGATTACAGCTCACACAAAAATAAAATGGGCCTGTTTTTATTCAAGCTAGTAAAGAAGGACTGTACACTGGGAAAAGCTTAGCAAACCGCTCCAAAAATGAATAGAATATTATTTTAATTATTGGATGCTACAAAAGGTAGGCTACAGACTGAAAAAAATGGTAGCATACCAGTATGTTAATTGAATAAGATGAGAGCCACAAGGATGAGGTAACCTTGTCATTTAGCCTGTTCCCTAAATCACACAGCCTACACTGTCATCATGGGTATGGGGAAAAAGTTATTTTTCCCAGCAGAAATCTCGGGAGCCATAAATATTCTCCATGCCTAGATTCAACATTATATGTCATCGAACAGCAAGAAATATAGGTGGGGGTCCAAAATGAACTGCTCCCGGGCACCGCAAGACTAGAATTAATCCTGTTACTACTGACATGACACACAAATAGAAGTCAAAGTCTTAAAATGGACAGTCTTGGTTCTCTTGCCAAGAAAAGTGACCTATAAAAACATAGTTTGCTTCAATAAAATCTAATAAACTGCTGCTTTAGCTTCAATGTGACACTTGTCCTTCCGTTATATAAACGGTTTAAAGAAGAAAAAAAAAAAAAAAAAAAGGTTTTCGTTTTGACAAACTCTCAAAGTGCTGCTACTACACACAAGTAGTGATGTCTTATGTGCCATTCACAAAACTACCAGGGTTATACACTAAGGATCAAATCTGGTTTGCATCAGCACAAAATTGTGTTAAAATTGCAGAATTGTAACCAAATTTGCAATTCTCACATTTACTAAAGGGAAATATGTTTGGATACTGGACTGGTCATTTCAACAGGATAAGTAAATTTCACGCAGTACCATCCATGTATTTAAATTAAGAGCTCGATGCATATGCAATTCCTATATTTGTATACATTTCACATGTGATATGTGATTTTAAAGCAAACGAATTCAAATCTGAACAAAGTCTGGCAGAAGGTAAAATGTGAAAAATAATTTAACCGGCTTTTAAAGTTAACACATTTTTTTATTTAATTATTGGGATATAATATACCCTCTCTGTGGAGTTAACCCTTTCTCCCTAGGAGTTCCCATTTTAAATGGTGCCAATGACAGATTTTTGCAATATTTTCATTTGTATTAGAAACGGCCACTATCTGCCAGTAATTATATTGGGCAGTTCTGATTATTTGGAAGTCATTATTTAAAACATGGACAATATTAAATCTTGTGAAAGGACGTCAAGGTTTTAGCATTGAAATATATATATATATATATATATATATATATATATATATATATATATGGTGTGAGATTATTTTTGCCAATCAGGACCAGTGGTATTTGCACTTTGGTAAATAATCCTGAATGATACTTGCCAACAGTAAGCAGATAGCAGCCACAGTGTAGCAGCTGTCGAATTAGGTAGCAGTTTCATACATCTTATCTAATGAATGGAATTGTTGCTGAGCTCCATTCCCTGCTCCTCTTGAAAAACAATGGTAAAAAGCAATTGCAATTATAGGTAAATAGTCCAGCTCATAAAACAATCCTTCCGTGACCTCCAGCTACTAATAGAGAAAGTGGCTTTTTTATAGTAGCCATAAGGACTCATTGTTATATCCTCAGAATCTAGTATCAGAGAGGCAACACTGCTGGTAATTGCAAATATATGAATTTCTTGATTTATATAAAAAAAATAAAAACACTTTTTTTTTTTTTTTTTAAAACATTTCCTCCATACCTTGCTCTGGCACGTCAGCCAGTAATCTGATAACATTGATGATTTTCTTTCAAACACCCATTTATTTGTTCCAACATAAAAGTGGAGAGTTACTCATCGTGGTCTGTTTTTGCAAAATATGCTGTCTATACCCTTTGTCTCCATGAACCTTGTCTGTTTCTTCTATAGTATTTTTCCTAATGTGAAAGTCATTAGCAAGATTCGGCAGATAAAAACAGTTGCGGACACAGTTTCCACCATGAATAAGTTTCAATCTCTGCTAGAGCAGCAATTTCAGTTTTGTGGCTGTGATGTATCAGTATTATATATTTTAACCCTGTATTGTTCGTAAACCGTGCATCCTTACTATATATAATCTCACGGATACAATAAACCTTCAATAACCTTTAGCCAATTTTCCCTTTTAGGAGGGGGAAAAAAATATATAGAAATTTTCTATTAACTTTACCTTTCTGCTCATAATAAAACCACTCGGTCGTAATAATTGTAAAATGTAGTGACGAAGGAAAAAGTATTTTATAGAGCACTTTCAGTGATAACTTGCAGCCTGCTTAATATTTATAGCACGTGTCATACGAACCCAGGGAAGATTTAAAACAGTCGTAGTGATACAGACAGGAAAAGGAAAGGAGTCTAACAGTGTGGAAATAAATGAAAAGTGTTAAACAATGCACGGGTCTAAAGCACAAATACATCATCACATAATATCAGGACTGCACACAAGTAAAAAAAATAAAAAAATAATAAGATGCATGATCGAGTGTCACATAACAGGATATTTTAGCAGTTTCCTGTGGCTTTCCTGGAGTTTATTATGCTCTAATTGACTACAGAGCAGCTACTGAGAAGTATTATGTTTCTGAGACATTATAGATCGCATTCTGTTTATTAAAGCTTTGTTTGTCGAGGGGTTATACTGCTATCGTAAGCAGACGGGAACAGAGAGAGGAAATGCCAAGTCATTAAAGAGACATTTCTGCATAAATAAGTGTTAAATGTGAAAAATGCATACGTTTAAGGAAATGGTAAAATCTAACCATATTTTCTGTTATTCGGGGGTAAGCCCTCCTTTTTGTCATTGAAACTACATAGACAGCATGGCAGATTACATTGTAATAGATACTGTAATGAAAAGCAGACTTGAATGTTGACTAGCAGGGTCAGATCAATAGTAGAAAACACTCATTAATTAGTCAGTCATTAAAATGTGTTTTCTATTGTTTAGCTAAACCCTACAGAGTGGCTGAAAGAAAAACTGAATAATATCACAATAATATCCTCAGCTCTAGGGATAGCATAACGCTCAGTACAAATGTTAAAAAAAAAGACATTTCTACATTAAAATAGAAAGCTAATTAAGCCAAACATGTCTGTGATTACAAATAATTATTTTGTAGTATACAGGATTTCCAAGATTTCAAGACTCCTAATTAACTGGAGGATTAAGTATCATTAAGCAAAGGAAAGTTTTCATTAACAATGAACAAAAATGAAGACAATAACCCGGATTCTGCCCAGTGTTGCATACAACAACAAAAAAACAAAAAAAACAAGAGCATACTTCAGGATATCCAAAATGTGTAAGAATATCCACCATGCATGTGGTTACATGTTTGGGTTCTACATTGTATCAATATCCACCATGTATGTGGTTATGTATTTGGTTTCTCTCACGTGCACATTATTGCACTTTGCTTGTTAGCACGTTAACTAAATGAACAGGTAGCCACCTACCTATGTAATAAGTCTTCCGTCACTGTGCATTTCATGGATCACAAACTACACACACAGACTAGGGGGGACACTCAGATTTGATGCATTTATTAATCTCTGTATAAATAAATGTTTGTTTGCGGGCACAAGCACCTTGAAGAACCAGGAGGGTCAAAATGTTGATCACCCATACTAATACACATTTTGGAAATCCCAGAGAGCGCTCTCGTTTTTGCTTTTTGTTTACACACCTATACATACATACATACATACATACATAAACACATACACACCTATTGTTTCCATATTTATGAGACCAGTTTTGTAACCAGTCATGTGCATTCTCCCATTTTTTTATGGAATTCATTTAGACACCATACGTACTTACATTTTATTTTAACACTACGTGTACACTAAACATAAAATTTAAAATAATAAACATGCAAAACAAAAAATCCGCAAAAGAAAAAAATTCAGCATGGACCTCTTATCAATACAATGCAGCTATAAAGTGGTTAAAATGCATTTTAAAAAAAATAATATATATTAAAACACTGTCATGAAGTTCTACATGTCTCCGTCTCCCATGATTTCTGATGCAGCACACAAAAAGGAAGGTAAGACACTATAAGCATTTATGAATACAAACACTAACATTGACGAAGAGGTGATAGAGTGGGGCTAGTTTTAAAATCTGTCCTGATTTTCGGTTGCAATCAAAAGTTTAATGACCTTACCACATATTCTACACCAATGCTTTAGGAAAGTGAGTGTGTTCTTCCTTAAAATTACACTCAAGGTCTCTAACCATTACAGTGCACTGGTACAGTACCATAATTGTCTTCGTGCCTTCCCAAGCTAAGTATTCAAACTGGGTTCCCTGTTCTGTCTCTCTGATATCATTAAAGCTGAATTTCCCATTCCACATCAGTGATCGTAACTTCAGCCATGTTTGGACAGAATACTTGGGCTGAGTGCACGAGCACATGCTTTCAGCCAATGAATTCAGTTCAAGTATTACTTACTCCTGGCACCATAACTACTACAATGCGATGTAGTGGTTGTAGGTGAATAAAATGCCCTTTTAACTACAGATGGATGGGGAGTATAAAAGGAGCGTGACATGTTTTGGGTGCACATTTGGAGAGCTCTGTAAGGGAGGGTGCATTTGAAAAAAATATCCTAGAAGAATACTGGAAAGCAACATAATACATAGGGTTGAGATATTAGAAAAGCAGACAGTAAAAAGAAAACTAAGAGTAGCATTAATTACAGGCTTTAAAGTAGCAAGGACACAGGAGCAAGACACGGATTAGAGAGATTGCATTTAACAAGCCAGTGAATAAGGCATTCAGGTTGGTCGTGTTTTAGAAAGGGAAGATACAGGTATAAAATACTTTTGCAAGATTTCCAAGTGATGGAATGCGTGAAAGGGGAAAGTCACTGATCACTCCTACATAAGAAGCTTGTGGGGAAAAGACGTTACAAAGCAATACAAATAATAAGAAAGAAACTGGAACAGATGGCAGATAGACATGTTCACAAATTCTTACAAACCCAGTACATTATATATCAATTGGCCCAAACTGCTGTATTAGTGGTTTTACCACTAATATTTTGGTACTAAAAGATTCCATTAACAAATAAATAATGGATCAATCAGTTCTGCAAAGTTCGGTATTTTATATAAAAAATAAATAAAAAGGAAAATAAAAAGTTTTTTTTTAAATTTAAACTGCTAATTTCCCTTCCTGAGACTTAATCTGTCCACAAATTCTAACATCCCCAAAACCAACACTTTTCTCCATTACACCAAAGCCCAGTGGGAGTCACAATGGCGTCTTGTTTCTGGTAACCTGAGAGTCTCCTTTACTCTTTAATTTCACACTTCAAGTCGCTGCATTCCGAGCCTTACACTCCGTGATATTTATACTGTGGAATGTGAGATCCAGCCTCAAGCATCCAACTCACCACTTAGTCATCAATTTGGGGAGAATAAAATGCATATTGTGCTTGATGGGTTTTAATGCCTACCATTATATTCTAGCACTAATATGGTTTTAAAGTGTGCCTGTCAGGGCAGTTTTAGTGATGACATCTTCCAAAGTAAAAAATCAGAAAGGTAAAGGATATGCTTGACTGCTTAAGAGGAGCTGTTTACTAAACAAATATGTACCTCCTCTCCAGCATGGACAGCACCAAACTGATCCCAGGATCATTTGGGTTATATTGAGTTCCTACTCACACCTGAATACTTACGTCTTGCCATACTCTTACACGAGAGTATGGCACCCTGTTCTTCACAAATACAGCATCCCCATCTGAACAGGGAGAGGTACGTCACTCAGATTCTATATTCAGCTCAGGGACAACTATAGCTGCTGCTAGGCAGTGCATGAGAATCTGCTAACTGCCAAGACAGTTATATTTGGGCATTTGATAAAATACATGGAAAATAAAATTAGATGTCTTGATTTCCATTTTAGTCACTAAGGAGGAAACACTAAATGTAAATAACATTCACCACTGTAAATAAAGATATCAATATGGAAAAAGGGATGGTAATGATATCAGGGAAAAGAACAATCGCAATTATAATAGACGTAATTTATTAATGGCTAATTAGTCATTTGCTTCTGAAGTACTTTTTACATAACTGAAACTAAAGTTAAACATATCAGTACCCAAAAATAAATGTATTTTGAATGTGAGCTCATTGATGCAGAGTGTTCATCACTTCTTGATTCCATTTAAATAACTATTTATTTACCCAATGTGCAACAAGTTGGTGCTTCATAAGAAAAAAAAAAAAAAAGAATAAAAACCATCCAGCACAAAAAAAGGTTTCATTAATTCTTTGCAGGTTATTATAATTGAATATAAAAATTTAATTGTCATTTTTTGTATGCATTTTACCATAGTGAAAATAGTAAATATTTTAAAAACGATTACAAGAATTAAAAGCGAACCCTAGGAGCGTTCCATTAATAAAAAAAAACAAAAAAAACAAATTTAAAATATGACAATGTATATCGTAGAGAAAGACTCCAGTGATGATAGTGATAAAGCTCAACTAAAACAAAAGTAACAGCAGCTAAAAGCTGAAATATAACAAACTCCAAGCTTAACTACTACAGTGATCCTGGTGCATTTGAGAACGGTTTGACATGTTAATTGGGGTTCGAAGGGCAAACTGCCACCTTCTCTGCCACCAGAAGCAGATCCACACTCTCAACCAACAAGCCAGACCTCCATATCAGGGCTTAGCTCAGTAGAACCAACTGAAGCTCCTTGCAGGAGCGTACATATGGCTTTTGGGGTGTTCCTGAAACACAAACAGGAATGGATACATTTTTTTCTTTTTAAATTTTAGTAAAAAATGTAAAAAAAATAAAAATTGCATGGAAGTGTTACATTTAATAAAGCCTTACTATTTCTAGTTCTTTTTGTGACCCACATTACATCATATACTGCAAAACATTTGTCTATTTTTACAGTCATGTTTATATTAGGGCACATTTTGTTATGTCTAGAGCTGCAAGAAATCAGCTTTTCATTCCATTGCTTACAGTTATTTATATCCCAAAAGTGTGAGATAGCGGAGCTTCTGTTTAAAACCAGCAGATGAGCCTACTAGATTCTTAAAGGAGCAGTCAGGCAAAAGCATGTTTTCTTTTAACGGTTAAACCGGTGATAATAAAATTAGGATTGTTCACTATCCTGGAAGTAATGGCAATGTTTTTTTAAAGACCTCAATTCTATATTTTTTTTGGTTGTGATAACCTATTAAACTAGCTTTCCATACTTCATTTCCGTATGAAGTTCAGAAAGTGAGTTACATGATTAGTTACATGTTCTGGTTTTAGTGAAAAACAGCAAACCGAATTTGACGTTTGACCACCATTCATGAAAATTCCGCACTGACAAGCTGCTCTAGAAACCAGTGTATAAAGAATTAATCCACCTCTTGGCAAACTATGTGCTATCAGAAGCATTACCTCCATGGGTAAAAAAGCATCCACTCCCTTCCTCTATAACAGTGATGGCAAACATTTTTGAGCCAGAGTTCCCAAACCGCAATACAAACCAACTTTTTCCCCTCAAAGTGCCAACATGGCAATTAAACCTGAATACTGAGGTTTAAGTTTACAAAAAACAACTCATACAGTTGTCTGAATTAGGGGTGTAGTGTGTGCATGGGAAGGCAGTGTATACAGGGGGTGCAGTGGGAACACTGTGTGTATGGGGCCAGTGTGTGTATGCGAGTGTAGTGTGTGTGGGGCAGTGTGTGTGTATGGGGGTACAGTGGAGGCAGTGTGTGTATGGGGGAAGTGTGTGTATGAGGGGGAGTGTGTGTATTGTGGTACAGGGGGCAATGTGTGTATGGTGGTACAGCTGGGGCAATGTGTGTATGGGGGTACAGCGGGACAGTGTGCGTATATGGATGCAGTGGGGGCAGTGTGTGTATGGGGTAGTGTGTATGGGGGTACAGTGGGGCAGTGTGTGTATGGGGGAAAGTGTGTGAATGGGGGTACAGTGGGGCAGTGTGTATATGGGAGCACAGTGGGGGCAGTGTGTGTGTAGTTGGGGGCTGATTAATTAAAAAAAAGTATGCTTTATATCCCCTCTCCCTTCTTACTTTGCCCAGGGAGGGGGGATATCTATTGTGAAGCCCTGGTGGTCACGTGGAGAATCCCTTGGTTCTAGTGGGCAGTGAACGGCGCGTTGCCATGGTAATCTCAAGCTAGAACTTCCAGGATTCCTCTCTCTCCCCTGCTGGTAATGTGCCTCCGGACCGGTAAGGGAGATCTCTGATCTCCCCTCCAGTCCGTGAAGGCACCCAGCAGGGCCAGTGCTTGGATAGCACCGGCCCTGCAGGAGAGAGCATCTGCTCTCGGGGTGGCACACGTGCCATTGGTTCGCCATCGCTGCTCTATGAAGAACCTCTTCTAGGCTTGCTTTCTACCAAACTATCCATATCATGAAATGCTCTAATATACATCCCAACTGTCCCTATTTTGGAGGGGCAGTCCATATTTTGGGCTCAATTCAGCCTGTCCCTCTTTTCTATCCTAATTTCCCTCTTTTTCTAGAAGCTCCATATTGTTGGGCTGTATGAGTGTATAACCGAGCTCCATACCTATACTACTCACAGTAATGTGTCTTCAAACCACAATAAATGTGTTTAGAAATCAGTCTCTGCAAATAAAAAACAAACAAACATTGTACTAACCTATGAATGTTAAAACCAAGGAACTGAAGCCATAAGTCGGTGAGAATATCATACCTAAAGACATGCACGATGAGACATGCATGGCTGTTAGAAAGGAGGGAGGTTGAAAAAAACAACAGCAAATATGCCTGGCACCAACCTAATGCTTGTCCTTATGAGATTAATCCATTTCTCTGTCCTCTCAGATACTCTGCAAATCAATGCATACTCATGGAGCTAAATTGAGCAAACTGTGCCACTGATGTGGTTATGCATTAATGTGTGAGTTTTCAGTAGTTCAAAATGAATGCCAAGATAATTTTTCAAATTTAGTCCTAAACAGCCAAAGTAAAAGCAAAGCTGAGCTCGAATTGTTTCCAATTCAGCTATTTTGCTCTGAAATGTATGCAACTATTCATGAAATATTTTACCAGACAGAAGAAGAGATTCTGCAAATTTTCAAACTGAAATTCACTTTGGATTCAAATTCACTTAAATGGACACTATAGTCACCAGAACTATTATTGTATTTGTTCTGATGTTTATAGCATGTCTCTGTAGGCTTTTTGCAATAGACACGGTCTTTTCAGAGAAAATGCAGTGTTTACATTACAGCCTAGGGATACCTCCAGTGGTCACTCCTCAGACGGTTGCTATAGGTTGATCAACAGCTTCTTCTCATCCTTCGCAATATCGGTCTACAAGCTATTGCTCTCTCCTGGTGCTCCTCCTATCTCCCCCAGTGCTCTTTCAGTGTTTCTTTTTCTGGCTCTGCTTCTTCTCCCCAACTCCTCACTGTTTGTGTCCCCCAAGGTTCAGTCCTTGGTCCCCTATTGTCCTCCATTAGTGATGTCCCTAACAGTTCGCCACGAACGGTTCGCCGCGGACTCATCATTGAGTAAACTTTGACCCTGTACCTCACAGTCAAACACATTCCAGCCAATCAGCAGCAGACGCTCCCTCCCAGACCCTTCCACCTTGTGGACAGCTCACTAAGAATTCAGCTTCACAATGAATGTAAAATGGATGCTGTCCAGGAGGTGGGAGGGTTTGCTGCTGATTGGCTGGAATGTGTCTGCTGACTGTGAGGTACAGGGTCAAAGTTTACTCAATGATGAGTCCGTGGCGAACCGTTCGGGACATCACTATTCTCCATCTATACTGCCTCCCTTGGTAAACTCATTAGCTCCTTTGGCTTCCAATATCATTTCTATGCAGATGACACTCAAATCTACCTGTCCTCTCCTGATCTCTCCCCGTCCCTCTTGACTAGTGTCTCTGACTGCCTCTCTGCTGTTTGTAACTCAATGGCTGCCCACTTCCTTAAACTAAACTTGACCAAAACTGAAATTCTGGTCTTTCCTCCCTCAAGTGTTGTTACTCCGGTGTCTGTCTCCCTCCAAGTCATCGGTGCTACCATCAGCTCCACCAAGCAGGCTCGCTGCCTAGGTGTTCTCTTTGACTCCAATCTCTCCTTCAAGCCTCATGTTCAATCTATCGCCAAATCCTGTCATTTGCATCTCAAAAACATTGCGCGCACTTAACGCCAGATCCGACTAAGGTGTTGGTCCATTCCACTGTCCTTTCTCACCTTGACTACTGTAATCCGCTTCTCATTGGTCTTACGTGCGCCCAACTAGCGCCGTTACAGTCCATAATGAATGCGGCGGCGAGGCTCATCTTCCTGTCCGCCTGCACCTCCCATGCCTCACCCTTCTGTCAGTCCCTACATTGGCTTCCTATAAAATATAGAGCTCAATTTAAAATTCTGGTTCTTGCTTTCAAATCTCTACATAATGCTGCTCCCATCTATCTATCCTCCCAAGTATGTCCCGTCTAGGCCCTTACGATTTGCTGAAGACTTAAGTCTATCTTCTGTCCGTACTCCCACCTCTGATGTTCGCCTTCAAGATTTCTCGAGGGCTGCACCGTTCCTGTGGAACTGCTTCCCTCCTCCGTTAGATGCATGGAGGCGCTGAACCTTCGATTTAGAGATGTATTGACTCAATGCATCTTTATGAGGAGATGCTGATTGGCCAGGGCGCCGTTTGGCTTCACCCCTGGCCAGCCTTTGACGATCTCAGCCAATCAAATTCTGATGATGACAGCCAAAGAGGCAGATCGGGGGTGGGATCAGCAATTTTTCAGGTGGGTAAGGGGGTAGGAGGCCAAAACTCAATTTTTAACATTATAGGGTCTGGAATACACATTTGTATTTTGGCCCCCGCTGTACCCCCATAAGTGAAAACTTATTGGATCATCTATTCTAACCTGATGTCTCTTCTGTTAAGTAAAAGAGAGAGATAGGTACAGTATATAGTTGCAGTATCTTATACCTCCCAATATTGGAACCATGAAAAGGAGGAAAGGAGGGAGCAGGACCACCAGGGGTGTGCTATTGAAGCAACAAGTATAACTGCTCATACAAAGGAAAATGGGTCTTTTGCATCGACAGTGGCAGAGCCTGAAATCATGACTGTCCTTCTGAATTCAGGACAGCTGGGGAGTATGTCTCCATAAAAGTGTGGAATTGTCAGATATACTTTTATATTTATGATTGCTATGCCTGTTTTTTTGTTTTTGTTTTGTTTTTTATAATTATATATATCTTTATTAAAAGGTATTTCATTTTCTAGTTTGTATCAACAGTTTATATCTTTTAAAATTGAAATCTTCCAAACATATAACACACAAGTAAAAAAAAAAAAAAAAAAACTTACATTACTAAATTACAGTAATATGGGTTCTGCAGTAGACCACTAACTGGACCAGAGTCCGTATCATTATTTTACACTTTTGTTGCTATATTATCTCGCCAAGCATTGCAGGATGACTAAGATGCGTATTTAAATTATTCCAAGTGCATAGTAACTGTATCCACAGGGCCTATATTAGTGGGTAGGGCGAGCCAAGGCATCTAGATCTTATTATATTTCTCTTTTATTTGGAGATTTTTACTCTAGAAATATCTTTCTGAAGCGGCCTGGTAGGAGATTTGAGACAGAATCTCCATCCACAAAGGGGATTTCTCGTTTCTTCCAATATCCAGCTAAGCAAATTTTAACTTCTAAGAAGATATTAATATATAGATATTTAGATAACTAATCTTGGGGGGGAAAAATCCATATGAAAGAAAAATGTTTGGGAAAGTAACTCCTATGAATCATCAATCAGAATTCTTAAAATCTCTGTTAATTGTAGTTTAAGATAATTCAAGGATTCACACTCCCACCATATATGATAATGGGTGCCTATTTTATTATTACAACGGCAGCATACATTTCTAATTTCATTATCAAATTTGTTTAATTGCTTTGGCACTAAATACCATTGGTGAGTTAACTTATAATATTGTTCCTGAAGACCAATACAATGCGTTGCTTTCCTTGTAATTTGTCATGCTCTAAAGCAGGCTTTTGAGTAATACCCTTTAGCTCCCATTTGTGTACATATTTTGATTTAACGATGTTCGTCTTCAGAGAGAAAAAATCAGTGATTTTAGAAATTAGAAAAGCAGTAATATATGACAGTATAAATTTATCCCACTTACCTATTACTAAGGGGGGTGTTGTAACATGGACATTTTTTACTTTTAAATAATTGAATAATTCAGCTATTGGAAGATTACATTTTAACAGAAGCTCTGTAAAGTTACAAAGCTTCCCTCTATTATAGAGGTCTGAAATTAAATTAATTCCGTATATCGTCCAAGAATAGTGATGTCGCGAACCGTTCGCGAACTTGCCGCGAACCGTTCGCGAACTTGCCTTCAACATGGATGCTGTCCAGGAAGTAGGAGGGTCTGGGAGGAGGGTCTGCCAGAGATTGGCAGGGATGTGTCAGCTGACCGGAGTTCGCCGCGAACGGTTCACGGCGAACCGCGGCGAACCGTTCGCGGCAAGTTCGCGAACGGTTTGCGACCTCACTATCCAAGAAGACAAGGAGATGTTTTCTAAATATATTGAGACAGCTTCAATAGGGGATGCATATGAGATAAGAGGAAATTTTATGTAAATTTGATAGAATGTCTTTAATCGTTTTAGCATTAATATTTAGATGGGTATGTTGTTTGGGACAGGACCAATTAAGAAAAAATTTATTTATTCCTCTGCATCTATATCTCTCAATATTATACCCTTGGGTGTTCTTTTTGACTTCTTTATCCCAAGCAAGAAAATGTGACAGCATATACATCTCATGTAATGACTTTAGGTCTGGGATGCCTAAACCGCCGTTTTTCAATTTTCTTTTAAGAATTGAGCCTGGTATCCTTGTTTTTTTAATTGTTCGATACAAATTTAGAGAATATTTTAAAATTGATTTATTATGTTAGATATTTTTCCAGCAATTAAATACATCTTTTAGATGTTTAGATGGTCTAATAGTTGATTATAATTTACTGAAATTATTTTGTCGAAATAAGGGCAGATTTTGATCCCTAAATAATCTAATCTTCTATTTGTCCAGCCTACTTGAATTGATCTTTCGAGCAATTGAGATTGTATATCAGTTAGATTAAAAGAAATAATTTGAGTTAACACATTTAATTTATGATTTGAATACGAGTCATACATTTCAATAATGTTCAGAACATTAGGCACAGAAGTTATTGGTGCTGCACACGTTAGAAGTACGTCATCGGCATACGTAGTGATCAGATGTTCTTTTTGATCAATCTGTATGCCAAGGACTTCCGCTAAGTTTCAAATTTGCTATGCCTGTTGTTATGGCATATTAATGCAATATTACTTAAGGATATTATTTATTCTACTATTCTTTCCAAAGGATTTATTTCTGTTTTTTTTTGTTTTTTTTACAGTTCTGCTGAGCCCTATGAATTGCATAACAGTTTATTCTAATTTAAAAATGTTTGAAAATAAATCCATGGCCACATTTGTCATACGTAACTAATAATCAAACCATTTTTGTTCTTTACAGACATATTAAAACGATGGTGCCAATTTTGGTTTAAAAGTAAGAATATTTTTTAAATCCCAATGAAACGCTCTATATCAGAATTCAGTAAACACAAGTATTTTTTATTCCATGCACCGGGGCTTGCAATATGCTAGTTACCATCAACTGAGAAGCTTTTTCCACTTAGAACCTTCATACAAGATAGAGCTATTTACATCCTGAGCAATGGAATAGCAATGCATTTGCAGCATTCAAATCGTTCACTTGACAATAAAAGCATATCCCAATTCTATTGTTTTCACTCATTAACTAGGGTCAGGCATACTCAGTTTAATTATAAAACAGCATATTTATGGTGAATTTTACTATTCCAATCAAGATAATTGAAGAAAGAAATCAATACAATTGATTCCAGAATTTCAAAAAGAACAACTGAGTAGTTATTCTCCCAAAAAATAAAAAACACCATACATATAGATCCATGCACTCAAGAAAGACGACTGCATAAACAAGAGGCAACACTACTAATATTTGCTCTGTTTAAGGAAAACGGCTTTCGAACATGTCTCTCCAGAATGAGAATATATCTGTTAGCTTATTTGAAGGTCTTTTGTTTTTATTGGAGAAGTAAGATACAACACACACACACACACACACACTAAAATAAGAGATGTTCAGTAAGCACATTATTTATTTAGAACTTATAATGAAGCATACAGTACATACGCATAAATTATGAAAGCAGTTCCATGTCTTATATCAGAGATGGTGAAACGAACACACAAAACCCTCTCTGCGGGCATGTGAGACAGATTTTTGCCATGTCACAGTTATCTGAGGGACAGCACATCTTATGGCACACTGTCATGGGGGTGCAGTGTTCTAGGGTACAGTTGCCCTTAACAAAACTGGCAATATATTAAACAAAAAAAATATTCCCTGGTGGTCAGGTGGAGAGCATGGTCTGCACATCTGCCTGGTGCAGACTGTATTAACCGCTCACTTGTGGTTTCCGCAATTGGTAAGAGTCAACGTAGTCACCAGGATTCCAAGCCTGTGATCAGACTTCCTTACTGAGCGCCAGTCCAAAAGGAGTGATTTATATTGTCTGCAAAAGGCGGAAGTGCTCTACCCCCAAGGAATGGTTATCAAGACAACTAGTAAACCAGGGATTCATTATTAAAGGGTCACTCCACTGCCCAAATCTAAAAATAAAAGAAAAATCACAGTCTAGTAGATATCCCGCCAATTATAACATGTATGCATTGAACTACATATTTTTTTATTGGGCATAGATCTATAAACAGATTGCAAGCCAAGACCATCTGTGGCTGTCCAACCACAGACTTCTCAATACAGCTCAATGAGAAGTCTTTGTAAGGCATGTGCTCTGGGCAATTGTTGCCCCTTGAGTTTAGCTCCAGAGAGCTAAAACTACCAGGAAGTAACAGGACCTGTTGTCCAATTGACAACCAAGTGGGTGTAACAAGGGTTATTTATAGAAGTGCCAAATTTCCATTTGAAAAAAAAAAAAAGGCACTCTTCACACATGAAGCACTTCAGAAATCTGGATCTGGAGTGTGCCTTATAACCCTGGTGGTCCACTAGTGTTCATTATTAAATCCCACTGGAAGATCAGGAAGACAGCCTTCTCCTTGCAAAAAAAGGTAAGCAGGAGAGGAAGTAAAAATATTTTTATTTTATTAATGCCATTAAAAACTCAGCATACATATCACACACAACCATATTTTTTGTTTTTGAGGTTAAATTGTATTGCTGGCAATTTGAGTTAAATACCATTCCAGTTGCAGTTTGTACAGTGCATAGAAGAGATATGGCAAACCTTTGAGTCCAAATGCTGTAACAGATCTTGGACAGACACGGACATGTATGTCATAGTGTTGCCTGTAGTGTAAAGCTAACTAAACCCTAAATTTTATTCTAAAATACCTTGTAAAAATAATGGCAGGCACGCACGCACAGGGGCGGACTGACCACTCGGGCATATCGGTCATGGACCGAGGGCCCGACAGCACAGCCATGCTCCAGCTGGAGAGATCAGATCAGAGATCTCTCCAACTGGAATGGCAAAAAATAATAAAATAAAACTTTTTAATTGATAGGTTGTGGGGCCCCTGATGCAGCGCGGGGCCCCACAACCTACTGCTCTGTAAATCACTCCCCCCCCCATGAGACCTGGCAGCTTCACCTCCTCTCTGCCAGGTCTCCTTCTCCCTGTCCCGCGCGGTGCTCTGTGTGATGGGAGAGGCGGGGCCAGGAAGTGACATCACTTCCTGTTTACTCCTCTCACACAGAGCCCAGCGTAGGGAAGGAGCTGCAGCCAGGGAGAGAGAGCAGAGGAAGCACCCCCCCCTCACTGTCACTAGTCACCCCCCCACTGTGTCACTAGTAACCCCCTCCCTCACTCAGTCACCCCTTTCCTCCCTCACTTTGTCGCTAGTCACCCCTTCCCTCCCTTACTCTGTCAATCGTCACCACGTCCCTCACTCTGTCACTAGTCACCCCGTCCCTCACTCTGTCACTAGTCACCCTCTCCCTCACTCTGTCACTAGTCACCCTCTCCCTCACTCTGTTACTAGAGTGAGTAGGTGACTAGTGACAGAGTAAGGGGGGGGATGACCAGTGACAGAGGGAGGGGGTGACTAGTGACAGAGTGAGGGACGGGGTGACTAGTGAGAGTAAGGGAGGGGATGACTAGTGACAGAGGGAGGGATGGGGTGACACAGTGACAGAGGGAGGGGGTGACTAGTGACAGAGTGCGGGAGTGGGTGACTAGTGACAGAGTGAGGGGATGACTAGTGACAGAGTTAGGGAGGGAGTGACTAGTGACAGAGTTAGGGAGGGATGGGTTGACTAGTGACAGTCACCACCTCCCTCACTCTGTCACGAGTCACCATCTCCCTCCCTCTGTCACTAGTCACCCTCTCCCACATTCTGTCACTAGTCACACCCTCCCTCACTAGTCACCTCCCCGTCACTAGTCACCCATTCCCTCCCTCACTCTGTCACTAGTCACCCTCTCCCTCACTCTGTCACTAGAGTGAGGGAATGACTGGTGACAGAGTGAGGGAAGGGGTGACTAGTGGCAAAGTGAGGGAAGGAAGGGGTGACTGGTGACAGAGTGAGCCGATGACTGGTGACAGAGTGAGTTAGGGGGATGACTAGTGACAGAGTAAGGGACGGAGGGGGTGACTAGTGACAGAAGGAGGGAGGGAGGTGGTGACCAGTGACAGAGTGAGGGAGGTGGTGACTAGTGACAGTCACCACTTCCCTCACTCTGTCACTAGTCACCCCTTCCTTCCCTCACTCTGCCACTAGTCACCCCCTCACTCTAGTGACAGAGTAAGGGAGGGAAGTGGTGACTAGTGACAGAGTAAGGGAGGGAAGTGGTGACTAGTGACAGAGTGAAGAAGGGGGTGACTAGGGACAGAGGGAGGGCTGACTAGGGACAGAGTGAGGGAGGTGGTGACTAGTGACAGTCACCACCTCCCTCACTCTGTCACCAGTCATCCCCTCACTCTGTCACTAGTCTCCCCTTCCCTCACTCTGTCACCTCCTCACTCTGTCACTAGTCACCCCCTCACTCTGTCACTAGTCACCCCCTCACTCTAGTGACAGAGTGAGGGAGGGTGTGACTAGTGAAAGAGAGAGGGAGGGAAGGGGTGACTAGTGACAGAGTAAGGGACGGAGGGGGTGACTAGTGACAGAAGGAGGGGGGAGTAGTGACAGAGTGAGGGAGGTGGTGACTAGTGACAGTCACCACCTCCCTCACTCTGTCACTAGTCACCCCTTCCTTCCCTCACTCTGCCACTAGTCACCCCCTCACTCTAGTGACAGAGTGAGGGAGGGGGTGACTAGTGACAGAGTTAGGGAGGGAAGGGGTGACTAGTGACAGAGGGAAGGGGTGACTAGTGACAGAGGGAGGTGTGACTAGGGACAGAGTGAGGGAGGTGGTGACTAGTGACAGGCACTCACTCTGTCACTAGTCATTCCCTCCCTCCGTCACTGGTCACCCACTCCCTCCCTCACTCTGTCACCAGTCATCCCCTCACTCTGTCACTTGTAACCCCTTCCTTCCCTCACTCTGCCACTAGTCACCCCTTCCCTCACTCTGTCACCTGTCAGCCCCTCACTCTGTCACTAGTCACCCCCTCACTCTGTCACTAGTCACCCCCTCACTCTGTCACTAGTCACCCCCTCACTCTAGTGACAGAGTGAGGGAGGGTGTGACTAGTGACAGAGAGAGGGAGGGAAGGGGTGACTAGTGACAGAGTGAGGGAGGTGGTGATTAGTGACAGAGGGAGGGATGGGGTGACTAGTGACAGAGGAAGGGATGGGGTGACTAGGGACAGAGGGGTGATTAGTGACAGAGTGAGTGAGGGGGTGACTAGTGACAGAGTGAGGGAGTGGGTGACACAGTGACAGAGTTAGGGAGGGAGTGACTAGTGACAGAGAGGGATGGGGTGACTAGTGACAGTCACCCCTCCCTCTGTCACCAGTCATCCCCTCACTCTGTCACTAGTCACCTCTTCCCTCCCTAACTCTGTCACTAGTCACCCCCTCTCCCTCCCTCTGTCACTAGTCACCCCCTCTCCCTCCCTCTGTCACTAGTCACCCACTCCCTCACTGTCTCCCCCTCACTCTGCCACCACTCAACCCCTCCTTCCCTCACTCTGCCACCAGGTACCCCCTCACTCTGCCACCTGTCACAACCTTCTCCCTCACACACTCTGTCACCTGTCACATATGCATTCACAGAGACACTATATACAAAAAAGCACATGTAGTCATCCAGACATGCACAAGTGCATTCACACAGACTCAAATACAAACATGCATTGATACACAGGTCTTGACAATATACACATCCAACGGAATGCCGTATTATGAGTTATATTTAACATTTATTTCATGCACGTATATTTGGCCTTCAAAGGGCCTGGGATCTAATTTTGCCCGGGGGCCCCAAAGGCTCTCAGTCCGCCCCTGCGCACGCACACATGCTTTTATTAGTTAATAACACATTATTTGAAGTATTTATAATTTCTGCACATGGGACACATGGTTTATTATTATTATATTATTTACATAGATCCATCAAATTCCGTAGCACTGTTTATATTATGCAGTCTCAACATTACAGACATTTGATATAGTCATAGCTGTTGCACACACCCCATTTATTCCTACACCAAAGCAGCCGTCTCTCTCCCCTACATTTTGCATATTATTATATATTAACTCTGCTTTAACTTTTTTTTTTTAATCATCATTTTACTATTTTTAAAAGCAAGACTGACAGGTTACTGGAGATCACAATACAATTATTGTATGTTCATCATATAGGTAAAATAATTATATGAAAAACTGGATTACTGTATGCTCATTAATGTATGTAATTTTTTATAACGCCAACTGCCAACCCACTACTTGACAATCAACTTAAAGACTCGCCATTGCACCAACAGTTGTAATTAGGATATTATTAAATTCATAACTTATTTTCTTGTAGTGTTTCAGTTTTTATCTATTTTTATATAAATTATCTAATGTATATACACTATAATCTACTACATAAATGCAACTAATACTTCTGAAAAACAAAACAACGTATAGAAAGAAAATTTTTAATTTTCAGGAATCTAATTTTTGCATCCTCTGTTTCAGTGTTGCTAGCAAACGATATTGCCTTATGGATTCTGTGACTTCACAAGAAGCAGATCAGTAACTACTTTCAAAATACTTTGTTGAGTTCTGCTTGCAGCTTCTAATGCTTTTTGTCCCAAAGAGAGCACATTAGATGTATTTTATAGAGTAATCATTTAAAAACGCTAATAATGCTTAAAGGCAACATTCTACTCTTTTACCAAACAACCTTTTGGCCCCAATATTATATCAGTTGGTATTAATATACAAATGAGCATTTTATCAAATTAGCTAAAAAGCCTGGAAATATACATACACATGTTTCTCCAAACACACCACAGTTTCTAACTAATGTTAATGAATTTAAATTGAAAATATTAAAATTGCACAGATGTAGATTTGCACAAGACAAAGAACTGCAGTTTTCAGTTCATTGTCCCCTGACAAAGCCCCTTTAGAGTATTCCTTTAGGTTAGCAGAAGGAGCATTAATGTAATTGTCTCCAGGGGATGATAGAAGCGCATATGTAATAAATGTAAAGCACACTCTCAATGAAAGAAAGGCCGGGCGCCATAAATTGTCTCTGTTACTGAACAGGAGCTGAAATAACCATCATATTTTACCAGCTCTGAGTAATAGAAAATCATTCATACATCTGCACAGTTCAGAAGAGCCAAATCTCAGTAAACAGAGTAACTCAGGTTCATAGACAGGCGATAAAAAAAAAATAAAAAAATAAAAAGGGATCCAAAATCCTTGACCTGCAGGACATGCAAAATTCAATGCAAATTATATATATATATATATATATATATATATATATATATATAAAAACAATCAAGAAATGATGAGAGCACTCTTCTGGATTTGGTAAAAATTCAAACAAGTATATTTAACGCCTTAGTGACCAGACCGTTTTTCAATTTTCTTACCGTTGAGGACCAGGGCTCTTTTTACATTTCTGAGGAGTAATTTTCCCTCTTACTCATTTACTGTACCCACACATATTATATAACGTTTTTATAATTTATAATATAAGCATTTTACAATATATAATACATATATATGATTTCATTATAAAGTGTATTTTGAGATATAGATATATCTATCTATATCTATCTCTCTCTCTCTCTATATTATATATATATATATATATATATATATATATATATATATATATATATATATATATATATATCAATATATCAGCTCAGACAGTCCCCCTGCTCCTATACTCCTACTGCAGCAATGTGATCATGGTGGCCAAGGCTGCTGCAGGTGGACTGCTGGGGTCTCTGGCAGCCCCTTCCCTATTTACCGTGGTCGTACTAGGTACGTCCGCGGTCCTTAACGACCGTTTTTTTTGTCGGATGTCCATGGTAGAGAGATATATATATATATATATATATATATATATATATCAAATTTGGAACAACCCGGAAGTGATCGCTCCATGGGAAGCAAGACAAGAAAAAAAGAAATCCAATAGTGCTATATATCAACTTAAATGAGTAAGCTTACTCACATTTGGTGGAGCTATGACCAGCTCTAGTTTTGATAGGGTATAGTGGTATAATCCAGATTTACAGGATGTGTTCGGGAGTGTCCATGGAAGATGGTGTGGTAGGAACTAAAATGACAAAAAACAATTATAGAAAGCAGATAATGGTGCTCTCTACTATGATAAAATTGGTAAAATATTAAAAATAGTAAATACTCACAAAGGGAGAGCAGACATTGTGGTGAAATGCGTTATGGAAAGTATTTGTATTTTATTTGAATAAAGGATTTTTTGGTCACTATACTTGTGTACTGTGCCAATTACCTTTTGTTTTAAATAATTTTATTCTTAAAAATATACTTAACTCTGGCATCCTCATTTCCGGTCTACTCCAAAGAAATCCCGGGGGGGATAATACCACCGGCGCCTCATCCACAGAGCAGCTAGTCTGCTCTATCTTTGTGAGTATTTACTTTTTAAAATATTTTACTAAAAATATTGCGCATGTGCAATAGCCTTCCAGTGCTTTATGAGAAAGCATTGGATTGGCTCGATTGGCAATTTTGATGATCTCAGCCAAGAAGGTGGATTGTGGGCAGGATCAGCAATGACAAACCCACGCAACACTAGAAGAAAAAGGAGTAAACTGACACTATAGTGTTCCTCTAAAAAGAAATATTTTATTAAGATGAGGTGGTGTTGGTATTTCGACTGCTCCGTTAAACCAGAACATTTGTATATCAAATTTCTAACCGAGTTCTGAAGCTCCAACTGCACGTTTGCAAACTGGTGCAATTATTTTGAGAAATGAATGGGGAATAATGTGCAAAGTAAAATTAAATGTAAAAATGTAATCCCGTGCTAAAATTACATCATCACTTGGTGGCAAAAAAAAAAAAAAAAAGAAGAAAAAAAGCTGTATTCCTTATAAATATAACAATATGAGCTCTTTAAATCCTAAAAATGTTTTACACCTGGTCTAGTTGTGGTTTTTTTCCCCTTTGGAACATATATCCCTGTGGTCTTCCAAAGGCCCATGTAAAAAAGTGTTGTACAGATCATGAGATTGAACACGTGTTTTACAGTTTACATCAGGAATAGACAAACCTTTAGAATTTCAGGTGGGCTGTGGTGGGTTCACCAGAAAATGCCCGGTGGGCCTCAATCCTTTCATCTCCCCTGCTGTCCCATGCAGAGCCAGCCTTGCTGTAAGCCTTCTCAGGCTGGTTAGAAGATCTTCCTCACCGGCCCGCTGGCACTTGGTTCCAGCAGAGGGAGATTAGTGCATGGGAAGCTCTGTGTTCCTCCCGCAAATAGGCTGGTCGGAGCGTTGCTGCTAGTTATCATGGCAAAGCTCCGATACAGTGGTGTGGTCGCAGGAGGACAGGAGAGTCTGCCTACAGCCAGAGGAGCTGCAGGCTAAAGTGAACATGCCACCACTGGACCACAGGTACTTGCAGCATTTTGTCCCCTCCCGGTAAAGGGAGGGGGAGACATTAAGATGGATTTTCACATCTGACCCACCTCTATGCATCCTTCACACACACACTGTCCACACACAAACTGTACCTTTTACACATATACAGCACTTCCGACACACACAAATTTAAGTACATATTTTTTTGAAAATTTTTTTTTTAAACCCTTTAAAAATAAATAAATAAATAAATAAAAATTGCCCTTTTGGGCAGTCAGGAAATTTTACCATCAACAAAGATGGGCAGTAGGTATTAAAAGGTTGACTATATAGTAATGCATTTTGTACAGATTTTTTTTTTTTTTGTAATAGCAGAAGCAAATCATAAACTCACTTAAAGGGATCCTATAGTGCCAGGAAAACAAAGGCATTTTCCAGGCACTATAGGGTTAACTATAGGGTTAATATAGGTTCAGAATGCACCCTTAGAGAGCAGCACGATTGTTGGAGAGAGAGCTCTACAAGACAAGCTAGGACTATCTGCTGTTACTTGGGGTGACTGGACATTCGACAAAAGATTCACCATCTTCCATTACTAAATAGGAAGAGAACAAGGGGAAAAACTTTCGTATGCTTGAATTCCCAGGCTGAGCAGTAAAAAAAAAAAAAAAGCTAATTTGTGTATTTATTTCCTCGCTCCCACCTTTCTCCATGTAATGTGCCCCCCACCCCCCTTACTACAGCAACTCCAATTAATCTCTGTCATTGTATAATCAAAAGGAGAGGGGACATGTGCAAATATGGATAGATCAGCAATTAATCTAAATCAGTTTAATAGAAAGAGGTGGAAATGGGGAGGGGTAGACTCTGGAGGGACGCAGGAAAGAGGTAAGTACCCACTAATCATTTTATATGGACAAGAAAATCATTACCAACATAGGCTGTCACTAAACACCTACATTTCGTCACGGTGAAGAGTTACGTAGATGTTACTATATATAAACATTCACACACCTGCACTGCTGGGTTTCATTTAAAAAAAAAAAAAAAAAAAAGGGGCAGGGTAAACACATACATTACATAACTAAAACTATCAAAACAGATACTCATGTTTTGTTTTTTGTGCAGCATACATTCAAAAGTTGTCAAATTTAGATTTGTCCACAAAAAAAAATTTACAAACATTTAAGTTGCTCAGAACATAATGTTAGAGTAGACATTCTTACACAATAATTTGTATGTGTGTTCTTTACTTCTCAGTATACAGAACTGAAGACTCTACAAAACTGATACCATACGTTTACGAGACTTATGGCACAAAGAAGGAGAGGAAAATTCTGTATAGCTGCACCTGATTTAATAAATGAAAAATGAGACCAAAAAAAAAAAAAATTGTAAATAAGGAAAATTTTGAAAATGTTGAATGATATAGCGGAGGATTGTAAATAAGGGAGTGTGTGCCCAAACTCTGGTAGTATTCATCTCAATACCAACTGTAAACACCACAAATAGGATTGGTTTACATTTTACACAGACTTTTTCACCAATGCATCAATGGTACATCTTTCGAGTGTTCCAAGAACGTTCTCACAAAATATTTGTTGTCATTACTTTTATATAAATTCTTTATCTTTAATTTTGACATCATACAAAATCCAAACACTGTTTGGCATAAAAAAAACAAGAACAAAACCAACAGAGAAAATATAGGGGCAGTCTAGGAGATGGGTCACAAATGTAGTTTCCACTTCCTTTGAAGCAAATTGAAGGAAAGGGCTACTAGGTAACAAAAAAAATTGAGAGACACCGCAGGCACTGTAACTGTGTCATCTGATTTAAATTGGTTAAGCATCTGGAGTGCCCTGGCGCGGTCCTTTCATTCACCATTAACAATAGCAGCAATGCAGAGCTTTGATTGTATTGGGATGTAAGCGGACTGCTTTTAGCCTATCACACTGCCTATTGCAGGTATGAATCAGTATGGCTAGAAGGAACAGTCTAAGCCTTACCTCCAGTAGATCCAGGCTGCTCGAAAATGATTAAACACAGAATAGATGAACAACTCCACAGGACTCCAGGCATGATAACCAATTCAATGAGATAAAATGTTTTTTGTGCCTATAGTGTCCCTATAAGTGGAAAAATCACTCTAAAGTCTTATTAGTGCAAAGAAAGGCCCACATGTGCATGTCCCACCTAAGATGTTTAATGGAAGCACGTGGAGGAAGTGAAGAAGAGCCAGAAAATTAAACAATAAAAAGATCAGAAAGGACAGTGACAAAGCGACCTTCCAACTAAGGAGGTCAAAAAGAGTTTTTCAAGAGAGTATGGGAATGAGAGTCAAAACTCAGGTCAAAGGATGGGGTATGGGTGAATGGAGACCAGGAAGGCAGAAGGTAAATGAGAAGAAGAAAAAAACCAAGAATAAAAGGAAGAGAAAAGGGGGGAAAATACATCTATAAAAGGATTGGAGAGGAGGAGGCATGAAAACCTTAAGAGAGATTAATAAAGATAACGTGTGAGGGATTCCACTTTTTTTTATTTTTTTATTTTTTATTTTTACAATTTTAGTGTCATAGAACCATTAATTTAGTCATATCTATTGCATCAAAGACCTTCTGGGAAATTGATTTTTGCACAGGACCACCATAATTGTGCAAATGTGCCTTTATAACCACAAACCTTTCAGAATAAATCAATATGCATAATGTTTATCCAGTGTAACTGTACATGGGGTAATATACAATTGAATAAGTATTTTCAAATGACTGTTGCTTGTGGTTTACACAAATGGATATTAGAGGAATAGAATTCCAAACACTGCACTAGTCTTCTAGGTCATTAGGCTGGCCTAAATCCTCTTACCAGACAAGAACATACACCTAGGGAGAGAGATATATCAGTCAGAGAATTATATAATTAGCCTTGATTTCATGGTTGTCTAATAGGAAGTAGGCTTCCTAAAACTGACAAAACGTGACTTGAAGAGGTGTGCCAAAGCTCCATAGTTGCATATGGCAGAATATATTGTGTAGAAGGAGTGTGTCTAATTGAGGTATATCCCCTGCAGTCTGGGTGAAAGAAGTGAGGTAAAGGCTGGGAGAGAAATCTTTACTAAACATGTACAAAGTTAAAGTGGCACTGTCATGCCGAACTTAACTTTCCCACATGATTTCTCTTCTCTCCCTCTGTCAGGATCTGTTCATTTCTTCCTGTCTGCTCTAGTTTTCTTTAAAACATAAGACAAAGTAGGGACTACTTGTCTTATGGAGGTTTCCTATGCCTGACCAGCTATGATCAGCGGAGGAGCAAAGTGTGCTTCATTTCCGGTGGTCATAGCCATTTCCCCACAATTCTCACCTTTCCTGCGTGTTCCCACGAAGCCTTCTTTCACTTTTCCAGAACGTACTGTCATTTAGACAGAACGCCGGCAAAACTACCGAATTGCGTCCTAACATAATGAGAACAGTTTCTCCATTCGTGTTAGGACGCAATTAGGGACTTTGTACGGACAGGAATTTCATTAGAATGAATTAAACTCCGAACCTATTCGTGCCGCGGCTGCATCTCGCAACTGCTTAGTAGATAACTCCCTAATTCCCGCGGTATTAGGGAGTTATCTACCAAAAGGCTTAAAGACCTAAATTGGTCTTTCAGCCAAATTTACCAATAGGAAGTAAAGATTGCACTCTGATTGGTTGGATTTCAAGCAAACCAATCAGAGTGCTGTGACAGGTAAATGTAGAGACTTACCTGTCAGTCTCTTCATTTATCTGTCAGAGCGCACTGATTGCTTGGCTTAACCAATCAGAGTGCTCTGAGCCTAATTGCTTTATTAGCCTTTCCCCACCCTGCGGAGATCAGTCTGCGCCGTGCCCTCCATGGGTGAAGATGGATTTTTTTTTTTTTAGCGTCAGGTTTTTTCTTTTTCGTCTGATTTTTTTATTTTATTTTTTCAACGGTTATTATGGATTTTTATTTGGCATTTCTTGGGGCTGAAAAATGAAGATTTTAGAAAAAAGACAACATCAAATGGTAAGTTTTATTTATTTATTTTGTACAGGTATTTAGTACTTTTATTCCCCCAACACTATTTTTAGGGTGAGGGGGGTAGGTAGAGGTTTGTTAATTTTTGTTTTGGGTGGGGTGACTAGGGGCTTGGGGACCCCTAGTTACCAGGGGGGGGGAGGGGAAGTAACATTTTAATTTAGGGCCCCCATCCACCGCTCACGGGTGGGGGGAAGGACAGTAGATTTCCCCCCCTCATTGTTATTTAGGGCCCTCACCCGCCGCTCAGGGGTGGGTGCCAGGGGGAGGACAATAGCCCACCCCCCCATTCTCATTTAGGGCCCCCACCCAACGCTCAGGGGTGGGGGCCAGGGGGAGGACAATAGCCCACCCCCCCATTCTCATTTAGGGCCCCCACCCAACGCTCAGGGGTGGGGGCCAGGGGGGAGGACAATAGGGGCCCCCCTTGAGTTTAATAGCCCCCACTCGCACGGCACGGGTGGGGGGATACTGGGTTTTGTTTTTTGTTTAACAGTGAGCAGCCACAGGCTTCTCCCGGTTTAAAGGATCACTATAGTGTCAGGAAAACAAACCCGTTTTCCTGACACTATGTCATCCTTGGGGGACCCTCACCCTCAGGGTCCCCCTCCCGTGGCTCTGAAGTGGTTAAAACCCTTTCAGCAGCTTACCTTAATCCAGCGCTGGGCTCCCTCGGCGCTGGTGACCTCTCCACCCCTGCCGTCAGCTCCATAGTGGAGCAGAATGCGCATACGCGTCAAGAGCTGCCCGCACATTCAAACAGTCCATAGGAAAGCTTTTCTCAATGCTTTCCTATGGACGTTCTGCATGCAATTTTTTTATTGAGCTGAAGTGGTCTGGGTGACAATAGTGTCCCTTTAATAGACATGCCCCTACTCGCGGTATAGTGAGTTGGGGTAGAATTTACTAACACTAAGTAACCTTTACCTTTTGGTAGATAACTACCTAATTCCCCCGGTATTAGAAGAGAGTGACAAGGGAGGGGGGGAGAAGAGAGTGACAAAGGAGGGGGGGAGAAGAGAGTGACAAGGGAGGGGGGATTAGTGTGACAAGGGAGGGGGGATTAGTGTGAGAAGGGAGGGGGGGAGAAGAGTGTGACAAGGGAGGGAGGAGAGATTGACATCCATCACACACACACACACACAATGCACCCCTTACACACAAAGACAATGCACCCCTTGCACACAGAAAAACACACAATGCATTACACACACACAGACACACACACAAGCAATGAAACCCTTACACACAATGCATCCCTTACACATACAGAAACACACAATGCATTCCTTACACACACACTCAATGCACCCCTTACAGACGCACATACTGCATCCTGTACATACACAGAAACACACCTTGCAGCCCTTACACATACAAACACAGATTCACACAATGAATTCCTTACACACATATCAGGACATCCCCTACACACTCCACCCCCTGTGAAAAACTCATTGGTGGAACATGAAGGTGGACCCTGGGACACAGACCTTGAGCTGTGTAAAGGGCCCCAAAAAAATGGAGCTGCTTCCCATTCTCCCAGAACATTGATTTTTGTGACCACAGTTACAAACCGCCTCCAGAGAGCTTGTTCTACACCAGACCAATGGAGCCAGACTGCAGCTAGAGCGCATCATCATCCTCATCTGGTTGTCAGTAGGCAATCTAGTATATTATTCGTGGCACTAATCTCTAATTTACCTCACATTAAAGGGACACTATAGTCCCCAGAACCACTGCAGCTTAATGTAGTGGTTCTGTGGTCTATAGCCTGTGCCTGCAGGCCTTTTAATGTAAACACGGCGGCACTGCAGCACTGCCGTTAGTTAACATGGCAGATCATATGGGTGGGGCATTGTGATGTCACATGGGGGGGCGGCAAACTTTACTTTTGCCTAGGGCGGCACAAATCCTTGCACCGGCCCTGTGTGGAAATAGAGAGTGAAAACTTGTTGGTTGAGAGACTCATTTCACGTGATCAATTTCTAGTGACAGCAAGTCTGCAGGTATAAGTTTGCAATGCTCCAACCCACAGCTGAAGCTCCAGGAGCTGAAAAGGACCCACCAGAAGAAGATGACAGACAGATTCAGGTAAGTAGAACTCACCTTTTCCTGTCACCCCCAGATCCCTAGCGGGATGTCACTATCAGGGGCCTGTGCAAATTCCTCAGATGGTGACAGTGCCGCTTTAAGTATATGCTGTAAAAAGAAATAAAAAGACCTGCTTCTTATTGTTTTATAATAATTTGTCAAAATTCTTCCTTAACTTATCACATCCTAACCCCTACAGAGAGGACAAGGAACTAACAGACCCTGAGGCCTTGTTGCACACAAGTCCCTATCTTAATTAGGCAATTAATATTCTTAATTTAAAAAGGCTTGTCCTGCTCTTCAAATGACTTTAAAATGTATAAACGTTTGCTTTTATAATAGAGACTGAACCTTAAAGAAAACAAAAACCCTCTCTCACTGAGGGTAGGGGAGATTAGAAATGGAACGAAGAAAAAATGTGAAACATTTCCAAAATGGAGTGTTCGTTTAAAGCCTCACAAGTGTTAATCTGCTAAACTCAGAACCACCATTATTTGTACAGGTTTTTGTCCAGGAAAATACATAACTAGTTATACTTTTTGGAGTGTTCCTTTAAAGAAATACTCCAAGCACAAAAAACAGCCAAAAATGCACCATTTCAGAAAATATGCTTATCAAGGTGCTGTAAGGACATGACAATGACCAGCATAATCCCTAAACATCAACACAAACCAATCATTTTACGTTTATTCCCCAAACAACGATATGTGGTAAAAATAGGTGATTTTGCAAAAAGAAAAATAATTAAAAAAAAAAGAAATAAATCAGCTACAACTCCGCTGAAGTGCTTCATGTGTGACAAGTGTGTCTTCCCCCCCCCCCATTTATCAAAAAGTGAAGATATAAATAGAAACTTGAACTTTTATAAATTAACCTTGTCAGACAACTGGTTCTGTTACTTCCTGGTTTTCTTAGCTCAGTGGAGCTAGACTTAAGAGACTTAAGAGACAAGCAACTGCCCAGACAGACAGGGCAGGGTTAGAAGAGGAGAACTTGCAAAAGCTGCAGACACGAGAACTGCTGCTTTTGTAGGCTTTTTTTTTTTAGATATACCCACAATTTTAAAAAGTGCATAATTGAGTATATGCATATTTTCACTGGGGGTATATCTACTAAAGAGTCTGAATATTTTTGCCTACATTTTGCAGTTCAGTTTTCAATTCATTACAGTTCTGTTTTTAGTGAATAAAACCCTTCAAGTGATGGGAAGGATGTACTCTCCTACAGATAACCTTGAAGAGGCGTAAAGAGCAGAGCATCAATAGAGAACAAAAAATGTCACATCACACTGACTGGCAGAGATCAACACTTGACTTGGCATACTCCATACAGTCTGATTCATAACCATTCTAAACGTTTGCCCACCACTGGTTAATGATTGGTCAATTATAACATTTTGTTTTACAAAACACAGTTGGGTGTGACGGAACTACCCTAACATATCCTTCATTTTTGTTTCAGTGACACAGGTTAACCATAAAGCTTAGTATTAAAATTACGTAAAAATGTTCATCTCCAGAAATTCATGTTTTCAGTAATCACAGAAAATTCATATCCTATTGTACCTCATTTATTTTCAGTTTAGTATAACAGTGTTTAAATTGCAGTCCAACCCTGCGCCTCTAAAAGATGTTACAACAACACATGAACACTGCTAATAAAATGAGGAGGTGCCTCGGAGTGAGACAGGCAAGGCGCAGCTCTCATACAGATGGAATGAGGCATTCTGGATCAATAACTATTTATAAAAACAATAAATCTGCCACTTGCTGTTAATAGAGCATTGGATAAAACAAAAATTTCTAAAAGATAGAGAGAGAATCTATGTGGGTTGATCTATATAGACTGCTAAATAAATATATATTAGTTTGCCCAGGTTGCTTATGTAGCATAGAATAGATTAAACACACAAAAAGGGTAGGAAGATTGTTCTAGGTTAGGGGAGAGGTGGGGGAGAGAACTCATTAAATTAAACATAAATTAAAATTGGACTTGAAGATTTTTCTAAAAAAAAGGTTTTACAAGTATATTAAGAATACAGATACCACACAGGAGGAGAGCCCAAATGGATTATTACTCTCTTATTTAAGTTGTATTGGTATAATGCTTCTGAGGTTTTTTTTTTTTACTTCATAGGCCCAATAATAGCTTGATTGGGGGTGGGGGGTATAGAAGACAGTATTGTGCATTGGCCTATGTTGTGGCAGCAATGTCCAAAAGTGGTACCCTATTGAAAATCAGTGCGTAATACTCTCCTTCGTCCAATCTCTTTAGATCACTGGGCTGTCTTTTTAGCAAGACCAATAGATGAATTTAACAAACATAAAAAAAAATTAATAATAATAATAATAATAATAATAATAGGTTGCTAGAATATTCTCGGTTGTAAGGAGGACCTTGGCATGAAGCTTTGAGGACTGATGCCCTCAATGAACAAGGTTGCACAGAAAATGGTAAATAATAATAATAATAATAATAATAGATAAATTGACACCTATAATTCCAGTTTTTAAAATGTTATGTGATGCAAGATTACCATGGTTAGAATATGCAGATAATATAATTACAGAGCAGCCGTAATTTCTCTATCCCTACTTAACTCTCTCTTTAACACATTTTTTTTTTTTTGTTCATATGTTTAAAATCTGCATTATTAGCAAAGTGTTACAGTTGTAACATTTTATATTCCATCCGTTACTTTTCAAGAAAACTAAATAAACCAATCAGCAAACATATGGAATTAGAACAAGGAAGAATACTTGCAATTTGTGGAGTCAGGTTCACTTCCAATTTGCAAATCCAAGATTTCCTTTACCAGTTAAGAAATCTCACAACGCATCCTAAAACGAGAGAAAATATCTTGTCAGTTATGCTACAGTTAGGAAGTTAAAGTTCCTCTTGTCATAGTAAAAAGATTGCCCCAAACACTAATGGGGTCAGGCACCTACTTGTGTTTCAGATAACCATTACCTCTGTTAAAAACTCATTTGGCTGCGATCCATGGACTTTCCTGGCTGTGTCTAACAAGAGACACATCTTTTCTCCACTGATTAAGCTGGTGCCCCTCTTAAAATAGACTGTGTGGTGGCTTCCTGTAGATCAGTAAAAGCATGCTGGCCCTTGGCACTGACGGCTGTAAATCTGCCCTTTCAGAAGAAGTTAAACATAGGATACCATGCTGAATAAAATGAACGTGCTCTTGTGAATTATAGCATAACATGTTTCATGAGCTTTAAGTGGATGATTACTAAACAAAAGATGTTTTTACGGAGTGATGTTGTTATAGTGCAAATAAGTGAAACCACAAATAAGGTGGTCAGCTATTTATAGAACTAGAGTAGGTGTAAAAGCAGGTGGTTTAAAAAAAATAAATACGTTTTTAGGAGCCATTATAAGTTTTAGAAGTCAATTTGAGATGTTTAAAGACCAATTTATTTCTACAGCTTTCTAAATAAAGCCTGGTAGCCGACCAACTAGGCTAGTAGACATCCAGAGCGTTGAAGAGCTCACAAATCAGCAGAAATGATTAACTACTTTTTGTATTGGTCTGGTTATATTGTACTATTTCCCCCCCTCAATTGTACAGTGCTTCAAAATATGTTGGCGTTTTATAAATGTCAGTAATAAACAAACAAACAGACAATGGCTAAACAGGGCAACTGGCCACAAGCGCTTTTCAAATCATATTTATAAATGGAAATTCTCTATATTGCTTGTGGATTTATGTAACTATTTATTTTTTAGATTTCAAAACATTATTTCTAGTATTGTTTTTTTCATTATCCCTATATCAATACAGCTGGTTTAAACTCCTAGCCAAGGAATGGCAAATATGTACAACATAATGCAACTCGCATTGTAAAAGCTGGCTTCAATTAATAGTCCATCAACCTTCGCTAAATAGACCTCAACCGGGTGGGCAGCAAAATGTTTGGTCTACAGATAAATTCAAATAGGGACATTGGGCGATAAAGTGAGGATGCAGATGTAACATGGGCTCTCAAGCAGTTTCGAGCAATCGAGTTCAAAGTGAATGAGAGAAGATTCACTAAAATGTGAATGGTCAGGAATTCAAAGTTACACATTTTAGGAGACAAAAGATGGAATGATAAAAAAAAAAAAATACCAAAAGTTTTCAGTTCAGTTATACTGGCATATTGAAATTTACAGTGAATTACCAATTGTTTAGAGTACTGTAGAGTGAACGACTCTGGAATACTGCGATCATTATGTCTCCTGTGAAAATTTTCTAGCGATTCATTTCATAGTTTTTTTGTGATGAGACGTCACCTGCATTTGATGTTTGCAGAGAGGCCACAAAACAAGTGACACGTCTTCATTATCACCCAGACCACTTCATCTCAATAAAGTGGTCTGGTTGCAGTGGTCCTGTATGTTTAACAGCTTACGGTAAACATTGCGGTTGTACAAAAGGGCAATGTTTTAATTTAAACAGTTAAGCAAGGCAGTAGTGGCTATCTTCTTGACAGTCCCTAGAGGCGCTTCTGTCTCCATAACAGAGTAAAACTCAATAGCAGTACTTGATTGGAAGAGCACAGCATTTTCTCGCACCTGCGTGGTCTTATCCAATGCGTCTTCATGAGAAGCACTGGATTGGACAAGATCACGGGTGACATCAGCATGCTTGCTAACCTTACTAGAGGCGAAGTAGAGCAGAAGACTCAGCATTAGAAAGGGAAAAAAAAAGTAATATTTATTTAGATTCATTTTACAGGGTAAAGAGGGTGGAAAGTGTGTACATTGCAAGAAGGGAGCCTACAATCCTGAAATAATTGTTATTTTATGAACTATAGGTCACCTTTAAAATAACACTTCAAGCAACATAATTACTATAGTTACCTCCTAGCAACCTTACCTTTAAATTCCCTGATTTTTCATTATTTACAGTTAAATTTCCAGCACCAAACTTAATAGTCATACCTATAACAGCCATATAAGAATGAAGGCTAACCATGCACTGCCTCCTGATCCTAAAGCATTGCTCCCTTCTTAGCTCAAAGAGAAGGGCTGAAAATAAAGAGCACCAGGGAATTTAGAAAGGATTGCAAGAATAGCGGTTACACCATAACCACTACAGTAAGCGGTATTGCACATGATACAAGGAGTGTCCCTTAAAATAATTGTTTAGTGACAAGTTTTGCTGTTCCTTTATTAATTTGTTGTAAATTATAAATAGAAAGATTTAATTTCAGAGTCTTTAAAAATAAATTTAGGAATTGAATACATACAAAACAGGAATATATTTTAAGGATAAACCTAGAATAACACATAAAATTCTTCTGTCAATGTAATCCGTGTTTAGGACAAATATGACGTAAAGGAACTTGCCCTTCCTGTATCCTCTAACAAGCAGTGGAAGTTCAGCAGAATTACTAACTGATCTTGTCTCCGTACAAATGTATGATTCAGATTTCCTCACACTGTCCTGTAAAACTGCAAATGCATGGAAACATTCAGGAAACAGGCTCTCTAAAGCGCCGGCTTTTAACGGGATACGTAGCAGTTTGGTTCTTACAGGATAGGAAGGATAAGAGGTCTCGGTATTGTCCAGTTTATATTTCATATTAGGAAGCGTCACTGCTTGAAAACAGCCTTTTGTACCTGAAAAGTATTCAAAGTGAGTGAAATGGGACCAGATCAGTGTTAGACTAGTTGAACAATGCATAATTCTAGTGTATACCATTTTTTTCTCATTATACGTGCCAAGTTATTTGTTTTGTTGCACTACATCTGTCATCATACTATTCTCTGGGAAAATGTGCTAGGTAATAACTTCCCTGTTTAGTTTGCACAAAAAATATAATAAAGAAAAAACACCCACACCACCTTCATTTGACTTCAAATTCCCTTCTCCTGATTCATTTTCCGTTATAGCATACCACATCACTTACACTGATCGGCCACAATATTAAAATCACTGACAGATTTAGTGAATAACATTGATTATATTGTTACAATGGCACCTGTCAATGGTTGGGATATATTAGGCAGCAGATGGACAGCCCTAGTTCTTGAATTCCATGTGTGGGAAGCAGGACAAATGGGAAAGCAAAAAGATCTGAATGACTTTGACAAGGACCAAACAGTGATGGCTAGATGACTGGGTCAGAACATCTCCAAAATAGCAAGTCTTAAAGGGTTGTTTCTGGTATGCAGTGCCAAGTACCTACCAAAAGTGGTGCAAGGACAAACAACCGAATAATGGGCGCCCAAGGCTCAGGTGCACATGGGGAGGGAATGCTGGTCTGATCGCACAGAAGAGCTACTGTAGCAACACTGGCCATGATAGAAAGGAGTCACCCCTGTCCACCCCTGAAAACAGCTTCAGAACTGGACGATGCCTGGTTTGATGAATCACAGTTTGTTTTTTACATCAGATCTAGATTGTAAGCTCTTTTAAGCAAAGTCCTTCTCAACAGATGGTTCCTGTAACATTTTGTAGTTGTCTCATTTATTGTTAAATTTCCCACTTTCTAGTATTGCAAAGCTCTGCAGAATACGTTGGCACTATATAAATGATAACTAGTAATGTGGATGTTACTTTGACATGTATGACCTACTTAGACATTGCTGCAGACCACATAAACCCCTTCATAGCAATGGTGTTCTTTAATGGCAGTGGCCTCTTCCAGCAAAATAATGCACCATGCCATACTGCAAAAAACTGTTCAGGAATGGTTTGAGGAACATGACAGAGTTCAAGGTGTTACCTTGAACTCCCCAGGTTTTAATCCAATTGAGTATCTGTGGGATGTGCTGGGGCAACAAATCCGATTCGCAGTTTGGAAGACTTAAAGGATCTTGGTGCTAGATACCACAGGTCACAATCAGAGGTCTTGTTGAGTCCATGCCTCGACAGATCAGAGCAGTTTGGGCAGCATGAAGGGGTCCTACACAATATTAAGCAGGTGGTTTTAATGTTGTGGCTGAACAGTGTAGATATTGTGTCACTAGCATGCAGCTTAACCAACCATCAGATTACATGTATGCTGTCCACAATACTTAGATTGCAGATACACTGTAAAATGCAATCACACGTAATACTTTCATGAGGTAGACGAAGCAATCTTCAGGTCACTAAAGTTGTTATAAAATGTATGCAGGTGCTTTCACCATCAAAATGTACACGGCACGTGTTTACCTAACTGAAGGTGAATATGTCAGCTACACATTTGGAAAGATGACAGATCCACTTTAAAACTGCTGAGCCATGTAAATAAAAAGTAACAAGTAGATAAACAGTTAATTACGCTCTACAAATAGATCACTGTAATTATTTTGAGGGGGAAAGAAAAATCCCTTTTCCCTTGTTTAACTTTATGAGTATTTGCAGATTGTTTTTTTTTTTAATTTCCAAGTCTATAGAAACAGAAATGATCTTGGATAGCATATTATATAAATGTAACAGAGCATGTTGTGAATCTGAGGTCATTTCACACAGTCTCTCTGTTTGTAAAAGGTCATCCCTATTTATATCAGAGTGTTCTTGTCATCCAAATAGAATTGCATGGTGTGTGAGGAGCTATATATCCTTTACAAAGTGCTGATAGGCATGAAATGCATAAGGGCATGTTGAAGATGGAGAATTCAGCCACGATGCCAGAGAAAATCCATAATATTTGTCTTGTAGTATACTTCATGTAAGTGGGTTTCCTTTATGAAAGGATGTGTGTTTCTCCAGTTTAGCACTTATTCAATAAGTTTTCTACACATATATGTTTTAAACAAGCAAAAAAATATATAAAAATACAAAACCACAGTGTATGAAACTCACTTGTAACAATAAAGGTCGACTTGGCAAGCTAAATTTTCAGGTTTTTCATATATTTTATAGATACGCTTAAAAAAAGGCATCCAGGTAGGTGTTAAAACATTGGGCGGGTTAGAGACTTGTGTCCTGTCTTGGTAGACTATTGAAGTATATATTTATTGCTCTGATGTATATTCTAGCCATTTTCACAGTCTGTCTTATATTCGTTTATATATTGTATATATTTTGCTAATAAAGTACTGCATTTATTTGGTAATTGTGGTGTGAATCCTGATTTTCGCATAGATATTATCGTTTGTGGTATTAGGGGGCGTGGCTATCTAGGTTTGCACATGACTGTAGATCAGAGGTTCCCAATTAATTTTTCCTGTGGAACCCTTTGACATAGTGTATCAACATCGTGGAACCTCCCCTCCCTCCGGTAAAACAAATTAAAATTGCATAGTCTTTTGTATGTGCCGGTGTGTGTCTAGGTTTGTGTATCTGTGTTTGTATGTGCCACTGTGTGTATCTGTGTGTATGTTTGTGCTGGTATGGGTCTGTGTATCTGTGTTTGTATGTGCTATTGTGTATGAATCTGACACACAGATACACAGTGTGTATCTGTGTGCATGTATCTGTGTGTCAAGGTGTGTTTATCTATGTTTGTCTGACACGTGGATAGATACACACACACACACACACACACAGATACACACACTCAGATACTTATACACACACACACATATCTTGACTCACAAATACACACCCACAGATACACACACAGGTCATATACACACACACACAAACCTTGACACACAGATACACACACTGTCAAAACACTCAGACACACCTACACCTTTCACTGACAAACAAACACACACTCACTGACAAACACACACACACTTTATTTGTTTAACTTTCACTCCACCCAGCCTCCCTACCTTTTGGAGTGCTGGCATAGAGTCTATTTCCCTGAGGTCCAGTGGGGCTGCTGGGCGGAGCGGCTGGCATGCAGTCTCTGGGGTCCAGTGGGGCTGCTGGGCTGATGTGTAGCGAGGGAGCTGTGATCTTCCTGCTCAGCTCCCTCGCGAGTCTCTTAGTGATGCTGGAGCCTGAGTGACATCATATTCCGGCACCGTGATAATGGCCGCCCTGATAATTGAGGCGGGCAGCGAGGGAGCATTCTCCCCTGCTCAGCTCCCTCGCTGCCAGCCTCAATTATCGCGGCGGCCATTTTGATTCCCTAAATTTTGGCGGAACCCCATTTGTGTACCTTGAATACTAAAGGTTTTTATTATTTTTTAAGTTTTTTTTTTTTTCCAGAGGTTTGCAAATTTGGGAATTCGCCTGTTCTTCTGGAATTAAGGAGGGCTCTTCCCCTGACCTTACGCTCTTTAAGTGTGTGTATTAGGGGGTAAATACTAGAAAAGCCTTATTTCACTATTGTACCATTATATTTATGCAAACTCATCTGCTTGGGGTCCATTTAGGTATGTAGAATAGTGGGAAAGCGACTTTTAGCTTTATCGAATGGGTAAAACGATTACAGACACCAGCGGGGACCTTTGTGGCCACCATGGAACATATCTCTATATGTATTGTGACTGTATAAACGCACATTCTTATTGGTTAGGGGTGCGGGATCTCATGGCAACCATTTTGCAGAGGCCTAAAGGTTTAACTCCCTGGGTTCCCCTACTGTCCTATTGATGGGCTTCCTACTCACTCTCAGAAGGTTTTGAATAAAACCACTCCTGCAGCCTTTCCCATCCTAAATGGTTAATTACCTGGCTTGTAAAAATGTAAGCTATTTTCACGGTTGGCTCATAGATTTTGATGCCATGTTTACACCTTTGCTTGGGAATGTGTTAAAATTTCCAGAATATTTGTAATAAGATTGAATTAAGCAATCTACAGTTGACTGGTTGAAAATGAAATCCAACCTGTGTACACAAAGGGTTAGGAGTAAGCAATGGCCTTCTGTCACTTGTGTATTTTGAATGGAATTGCTTATGGCAGCTCAGAAGTGGCAAAGTAGCAAACATTTATTGAAGAGTGGACATAGAATATAAAACATAAGTTTCAGCCACAAAGTCGTATGTATATACTATCTTATGTAATGAGATACATAATTAAGGCAGTGTGGGAGAAACCTTGTATTGAATGTTTTTTACATGTCCACTCTTTAATACAAAGCACCAAGGTGTGCAAATATTTAACTACCGTTCCTGTCTACAACACATCTTTATTATAGATGTGTATTCTGGGTTTAATTACTAAAAGTTAGCTAAAACAGAACGCTGAAGAAAGCACATCTTTTCAACTCCTTCCCAAGCTTTTTGTCTAGGATAGCATTTTTTTTATTTTAAATGAAGCAAACAGTAATGTTAGATTTTGAGTCATATTTGCCTGTGATATATACTCTTTGGAGGGCTATGTTAGTGTTTTTGCCTTGACTGCTGGTCAGTCTTCCTGTTCAGGTCAAAGAACGGACACTCCTTACATAGCTTCTCTCACAGTAAGTGAGCCAAGCTTGGCAAAATCATGTCTCTAATTAAATAGATCACAATGCCATCCACTGAAAACATAAAACAAGAATGCCAAATTTACATTCACAGATTTTTCTGCTTTTTTTTTTTTTGAAAGTGCTTAATGATTCCTAAAGTTATCATAATTCTACCACCACTTTAAAGCATATGCATATACGTGTTCGTTTTATCCGTTTCCTGGCAGCTATAAATAAATCATTAAAGTTTTACTAGATTTGTGCATGATGAAAAAAAATTCAGTTCCGCAATTAAGGGGAGGAGAAAAAATATCATCCTTTAGCAATCACTTTCAAATTCCCCGTTACCTCTTGTCTCAAATCCCAATTATATCCTTTAGATTGTAAGCTCACGGGCTAAATACTTTGAATAAAATAACTTTAATGGTAAGAATTCAGCTTACGGACAAGGTCCTATTTACCTTTTGTATTTTTCTGTGTATATTGTACGTTCTCCCCTAATTTTACAGTGCTACAGAATATGTTGGGGCTTTATACATGCCAGTAATAAATAAACAAATAAAATAAATGAGCTTGTCTAAATATCACCAATGCCTTCTGGCTGGTGTACAATCTCTGGGTGCTGGATTTCAGGTGGAGACCTCCATTCACAGGGAGTAGTTTCTCGGTTTTGACATCAATGGTGACCAGCTCTGGTCTTGGTCTGGATATTATTCCAGCTCGTTACCAGATGACTGGTAGGGCATATAAGTGTTGATAGCTTGGATCTTGTTTTTCCCTTTGAGCTGGGACTTTAGGATCAGTCTGAATATTTGGAGGAACAGTGAGAGAAAAAAGTATTTGATCTATCATTTTAAATGGTAAGTGTATTTTAGTGAGAGACAGAATAACAACAACAAAAAAATCCAGAAAAACGCATGTCAAAAAAGTTATAAATTGATTTGCATGTCAATTAGTGAAATAAGTATTTGAGCGTTGTTAATTTCTTTATTCAGTGGATCAAAACAGGTCCTGGGGCTTAGCAGCTCTTCATCTGGCTACTCTTTGCTAGATATTTCCCACTGTGATGGTGACTGGTTCCTGTTCTGGGAGCATGCAGTGGTCTGTTTTCAGGTCTAGTAGCCATTGGACCTTGGTGTTATGTGATGCTTCTTTTTCCCCAGATGTTCTTCTAGTATATTTCAGTCTCTGCTCTGGGTGGGTCTTTCGTGGGTATGTGGTTCCCCTGCACCTGTTCATACACCTTGGATGGTTCTTTGGTAAACAGGGCATTTATTCCCTTAGCCTCTGCTGCTCTGGTAGATCTGCTCAGTTTGGATGAGAGTGTCGGGTCAGTATTTGCCTAGCTCTTTCCAGTGCCTCTGGCATGGGCATATACTACTTCCTCAGTAGCCAGGATCTTTCCACCTCTGAAGTTGATCCAGTTTACTAACTTCCTTCGCTTCCAGTCATAGTCTCCAAGGTGGGCATTGCTTCTTGTCCAGCCTGATCTTGTAGTCAAGCATTTGGAGGACCACTAAGGCTGAGGTATATGAGCCTGTTGGTCCCTGTGATGGTGCGGGTTGGGATTGTGAACATTAACTGCAACTAGCATATTGCCTGGTGTCAGTTTACCATTGATCTTTGGGATCTTGTCCAGTGGTCAAGGATTGCTAGCTTTTCTAGGATCTTTCTTACATGTTATGACATCTTGTGGCAGAGATTCAGGTTGGCAACCCTCTGCCAGTATAGTTGTGGGTTTGGGAATTTCTTCCTCGTTGTAGCTCTTGTGTGAGGTTTTCATTAGTCCACCCAATTCCATTTGTGACACTAGCTTCCTCTTGACAAGGTTGTGTAAATAGCTGTGTTGGTATTTGGAAAGATGGAGGTTTTAGTTATTAATAGTTTCCACATAAGTTTAATGTGGCCGCTTTCATTGGGTCTGCTGTTGTAGGTTCTCGCTTCGACTTCAGGAATGGTATGTTCCAGTAGCCCACGTGTCATCAGATTGCTATGTTTTCCTAGTATCTGACTAGGATCTTGTTAATTTGGGTGACATCCGAGCCAGAATTACTCTCTTGGTTCCAGTTACTTTTATATTATTGAGGTGGGCGGGACACTTACTGGTGAGGTGGTCGGACTTGGATTGAAATCTAAGGCAGTGATTACCAATGCACAATCCAGTGGGGGAAGGAGGAGAGAGAGAAGAGAGAGATACAGAGAGATCGCAGTAGAGTGAGGGGCTAATTTTCACGCTATTTTAATGAAGCTTATATCAGTCAAAATTCAGCTGACCACATTCCGACTGAACAGAATGGTATTTTTTTTTCAATTCAGATTTAATCCACATTGTCAATATATTAGTGATTTTATCCATTAAACTGTGAACTGCTAAAGCAACTGCAAAATAGTTTACCAAAGAAAATGTGTTCCTTTTCAAACTCTGCTTCTCACTGAGTTTACACAGTAAGGAGTAAATGTGAACAGTCAGAGTTATTGGCAAATCCCTCTGAATCTAATCTGAGACATCTGGGAATACAAATACAATCAAATTTAGCTTCCAAAAGGACAATTTCAAACTGAGAATACAAAGAGCAACACATCCACAGACACTGGACACAATGATCTGACATTGTATGCCAAAAATTATTAAAATGTTTTCCGTTCACATTAAAATATGTGTCCTGAGGACTTCACAGTGTTGCAAACAGAAGTAGATTGAGAACAGTGTTATTTCATGAAATGCCTGACTCAGACTCAGATTTGGTCTATGGATTTCCCTCCACTGTCTCATGAACTAGTATTCCTTAACTGGAAGGTTTTGTATATATTAAATAATATGAGCCAATTACATCTCTTCCTTTGGGATCATTGCGGTCATCAACTGATTGTGTTCGTTCTTGCAGCATATAAATGCTAAATAGTTCCAGGAGTGTTCCTTAAGCTCAGACCCAGTGCATGAAGCATTAACGTAAGCACCTTAAACACCAAACCATAAAATTATATTATGCTCTGAGAGGGAAGAATGCAGGTGAAAAAACTTTATTTTTTTTGAGATTCATTAAAAGTATTTTAAAATAAATAGCACTACTATAAAATAAGTTGTTTTTGTTTGTCTTTTTTGTACACTGATCAGTCACAACTTTAAAACCACCTGCCTAACATCGTGTTGGTTCCCTTCATGCTGCCAAAACAGCATTGAAGCATGAACTCCTCAATACCTCTACACGTGTCCTTTGCCTTAGTACAAAGTCATAAGCAGCCGATCCATTTAAGTCCTGCAAGTTGCTAGGTGGGGCCTCCATGGATGGGATTTGTTGTTTCAGCACATCCAAAAGATGCCCAATCGAATTAAGATCTGAGGAATTTGGAGGCCTAGACAACACATTTGACATGTTCCTTAAACCATTCCTTTTCAAATAATTTTTATTAAAGTTTAAAATTTTGTATAACAAGTGATAATAATACAAACATTGTATTAGGGGTAGGAAAGGAAGGGTAACTTGGAAATGGGAAGGGGTATCCATCCATCATTGAAATAAACATAACAATGTATATGGCAAAAATTTTGTACATCAATGCACTTTAACAATAAATATATCAAAGACCATAAACTGATTTTTTTCTTCCCATTTATCCCAATTATATTTTAACATTGGCTCTATGCGATAATTCGTATGCCTTGTTTTCTAGAATCAAACTGAAAACTTCTCTGAGAGATGGCACATTTTGGGACTTCCAATGTCTAGGTAAACAGGATGTAGCAGCAATCAGAACGTGGCCTATGATTATTTTATCTGAACTATTAACGGACTCCGGGAGTTTTTTAAATAAGGCTAGTTCCGAAGTTAAGATGCTAATGGTTCTGTTCACTAATGGTTCTGTTCAATAATTAGACCATGAATCATTTTCCAATAATTAGTTAACTTGGGGCAGAACCACCAGATATGGGCCATATTGCCCACTCCCCCACAGTCTCTCCAACACCGGTCAGAATACATGTTGTGCAATCTAGACGGAGCCAGGTACCAGCGATATAAGATTTTATAATGATTTTCAGAATACCTTTTAAACCTTTAAAAAAACCGAACCATTCTTCTAAATCGTACTGGGCACCCAACTCGGTCTCCCATGACAACATATGTTTTAATTTAACTAAGGGCTTGGCATTATGAAACAAATAGCATAAGGATATCCTACCTTTACTAGCGGGGCTGTATTAAAAAAACCAAAAAACTTTCTCTAAAAGGAGATAACTCAAGTGATTTATAGTTTTTATCTGTTTCAGATACCTGGTATAGTTCTTTCAATTTGTCAATGATTAGCATACATTCCAGTTCACATACATTTGACAATCCATACTTAAGCTTCAATTTTTCCAAAGAAAGAATAGCATTGCCATAAAAAAAAAAATTTGTCCAGATTAGTTATAGAGCAATCCTTCAACAATTCTATTTTTAAGGATGGTATATAAATCTTTCAATAACTCAATAGGAAAATATATATAGAATCTCTCACACACTCGTAAATTTGTGACTATGATTCTAAAATCCACATACAGTGATATAAAAAATTACAACTTAAAGTGATTATAGTGAAATAAACAAATAAAGAATAACTTCCCTTAGCAATATAGGATATGCCCGAAGATTTCCTCCTATCTTCAATTCAGTAAGTATATGTAGTAAAGTTTATTCATAAGATCTGTAGACCAGCAATGTCTCTTTAACTACCTTGTCACTCCCCTTTGTACACCCCCCACCCATACTCCCATTTAGAAACAGTGTTTCTGGGACTTTTTTTCAACATTCCGATTTGCCACCATGATGGACAGCTGAAATGAAGGTGGAACGCATGACGTCATCACGTCGGTCACGTGACCGCATGGGATACACGAAACCCAGAAGTAACCAAATTTGAGCTGCAGACAGCTGAAGACAAAAGGAATCATCTGTGGAACACCTATTGGGACTAGTATATGTTAGGGGATGTTTGTAACTAGGATTGTATGTACTTATATTCAACACTGTTGTTAAAGATTGTCCCTGAGGAAGTCCCTAACAGGGAAGAAACGCGTTGGACTGATTATTTACTTGGATGTTTCATATGAGATCTATATTCATCATATATTGAAGCAAGAAGACACACCAATCACACTTCTTAAGGCATTTCTTGGGATGTTAAAGTGTGAGTGAATATTTGGCACTTACTCATATATCCATTTTACCACAGACAATATTGCACTATGCCATGTATTCTTTATTCCCATAGCTTGGAATAGCCCTATACCATATACTATATAATAACTCAATAGGCATTGTTCTATATAAACTGGGATCCTTAAACCATTCCTGAAGAGCACAAAACCTATTGCCAGGAAGGAGTATGCATGGTCTGCAACAATCTCTACGTAGGTAACATCCACATGAAGTAAATATGTAAAGTGGTGAAGACGCAGTTTTAAAAAAGTGATAAACAAAACGAAATAAAAAACAAGGGTGCGGAGCTAGTTGCGGTCAGGATTAGTCGCACTATTCTGAACTCTGAGCAGCTTGCTTACAAAAAGCAAAATATCTGTGAAAATTGAACGCACACCTGGCTGCAAACAATTTATTCATGCCGAGAATACTGCGGTCCAAAAAAAAAAAAACCAAAAAAAAAAAACAGGCTGGGAAAGGCCCTACTACGAGAGAAATCTTGCAGAACTCCTGAAGAACCGCATAGGCGAAAATGGCACTGGAAGATGGGGGTTCTTCTTACTCTCTGGAGGACCGCTCCTTTGATCCTGGATCTGGGACATTGTGGAGCCTTAACCCTGGGCATACACCCACACCATCGGCGTCCGGTGAGTTGGTAAAAGGAGATGAGCTCAAAAGCATGCTAGCAGAATTGTGGAAGAACAAGCCACAGACATAGCTTACTTTAAATACGACAGAATGCCACGATCAGGATCATGCTTCTGGAGGCCTCCATGAGCACTCCACGACACTAGACTCACTGCGGTCAAGCACAAAGAGGAAGACTTACAGCGATAGCAAACCATCACTGTTGAATGAATGGGTGGATGAGGACCTCAAAATCCACAATGTGCCAAAGACCATGAGCGTCAGTGACCTATCGCAGTTTGTTTGAGGCACCTTACTGCACATCTGCAATATTAAGAATAAGATCTAGAAGTCTTAAGAGATTCTTTTGTACTTGCATGATCTCATTTTGTACCCTTGCATATACTTGACAGTACAGTAGTAATGACAACTCCTGGCAGATGAAGTCTTCAGAAACCAAAGTATGGTGAGAAAAAGATGGTGGCATCAAGAAGGGGCAGCTGAAGGAAGGTATATCTCATTAACTACTCCTCCCTTGCCTTATTTCCACAGATAATTTTATGGGGAAAAAATGCAAGCACCCCTAACGTGACAGTATCTATAACATTTTTACAGTTTACATCACAAGAAGAGTTACATAAACCAAGTTAGCAGCTATTGCACAGAAAACAAACAGGAGATATAACACACATGGGTACATTAGGATATGAAGTCTCTCTGTTTTGCAGAGCTTACAATCTAAGCAGAAACAGAACACCGCTACCATTAAAAGAAAAGATAATTTACGACTGATAGTGTACATGAAATCAACTCTATGTCACCAGTAGCGACTCCATTTAAAAGATGTAGACATTGCTACTTCCACCAGTAAACAACATCCTAAAGACTGCAGATGTAATAATCATGTGTGGTATTAAGGCACGTTTGTCAGTGTATTTCTAGAATTACATTTTTAATAGAAATCAGAGAGCTGTACATTTCCCTGACAACATAGCCAGAGCTTTAATTTGGAGGTTTTATTTTTTATTTTTCAGAGCATGGAGGGGGGGGTAGGGGGGGGAGAGGTTGAGGGGAAAAGGATCCCAATTTCTCTTATGACAAATGAAACATGACAGGAGCTGCAGTGATGTATGTGTTATCACAGCATATGGGGTGTTGTGGGATCCTGTTACAGAGTTTTATCAGGAAGATTAATCACCACTATCTCAGTAAAACAAGATAAAACCATAAAAACATCACAGTCTCTGCAAGGAGCGTGGAAAAAAATATTTCATATGGGAAGCAAAATGCACTTATAATGTACCACAGAGAGCTAAACGGATAGTGGAGGTATTTTTAAACAACATGCATTTAGCTTTCGATTATTTGCTTGTGTCATGTTAAATATTAAGGCTTCTCCCTCCTTTTAACCAATGCTGCCCTCATACATGTGTCTTGCAACCTTGACAATACACAACACTTGTAATCAGATCAAATATGCTTCTAGCAATAAGCACTGTCTCTCATTGTAATGTATTACGCCTTCCCACACTAGCAAGTAAAGAAGCTGTACCACACAGTCCTAGATAAAGTATAACAATGTAAGCTCTTAGTGTAACCCATTAAGGACGGAGCCAAATGTACACGTTGTGAACAAAACAAAATGTAAACAAAACCTGGCATTTGCTCTACATGTCTGTCCAACCGTAATTCACCTCTTTCATATTAAATGCACCCACCCTTATTATATATATCATTTTATTCAGGGGAAACAGGGCTTTCATTTAATATCAAATATTTAGCTATGAAACATAATATGAAAAAAATGGGAGAAAATAAATTGTTATTTTTTTAGTTCTACATAACATTTTAACTGTCAGTGTCATAATACTGTTTGTTTTTACTGCAATAAAATAAACATATTTGTATTCAGCAAAGTCTCACGTGTAAAACAGTACCCCCTATGTACAGGTTTTATGGTGTTTTGGGAAGTTACAGGGTCAAATATAGCATGTTACATTTGAAATTGAAATTCGCCAGATTGGTTACGTTGCCTTTGAGACTGTATAGTAGCCCAGGAATTAAATTTACACCCATAATGGCATACCATTTGCAATAGTAGACAACCCAAGGTATTGCAAATGGGGTATGTCCAGTCTTTTTAGGTAGCCATTTGGTCACAAACACTGGCCAAAGTTAGCGTTAGTATTTGTTTCTGTGTGAAAAATTCAAAAAAAAATGCCAATTTTGGCCAGTGTTTGTGACTAAGTGGCTACTAAAAAAGACTGGACATACCCCATTTGCAATACCTTGAGTTGTCTACTATTGCAAATGGTATGCCATCATAGGGGTAATTTTCATTCTTCGGCTACCATAGGGTCTCAAAGGCAACTTAACCAATCTGGCAAATTTTAATGTGAAAAAAAAATGAAACACAAGCCTTATATTTGACGCTGTAACATTTGAAATCACCATAAAACCTGTACATGAGGGGTACTGTTGTACTCGGGAGACTTCGATGAACACTATATATATTTGTGTTTCAAAACAGTAAAAAGTATCACAGCAATAATATCGTCCGTGTAAGTGCGGTTTGTATGTGAAAAATGCAAAAAACTTCACTTTTACTGGCGACATCATCGTTGTAATACATTTTAATGTTTTGAAAGACTAATATTTGTGTTCAGCAAAGTCTCCCGAGTAAAACAGTACCCCCAATGTACAGGTTTTATGGTGTCTTGGAAAGTTATAGGGTTAAATATAGTGCTAGCAAATTAAATTCCCTATACTTTCGGCATGGGTTGTCAGGCAGGTCCCGCTAATTGTAATTAATTAAAATACCCAACTATGTAAAAATATTACATAAATATATATATATATATATATATATATATAAAAATTTAATATTTTTATTTACATATAGATATATATTTATTTATTTTGTTCTACGTGTATTTTGAGATATATATATCACACAATACAGTTAGAACGAAATAACACATCTATATATTTATTTTTAATTTTATTTTTAACGTATTTACATGTTTATTTTTTATATTATATATAAATAGATATAACAATAATTATATATATTTAATCAGTATCAGTCTACGTGTAATTAGATATATATAATTATATATAATAGTAAAATACACCTAGACAGTATATATACATACAAGTATATTTTATTTTATTTACACTGATATTAAATTTTATTTTATTTCCAGTCAGCAGGGGGACTGTCATTACAGGCAGTCCCCCTGCAGGCAATGCAGCAGCCAGCTAACCCGGCCATGTGATTGTGAGGTCCTTCACATGGCCGGGGGGGGGCTGCAGAAGGAAGGTTCCGCCGCGGGGGACTCCCTGGGATCCCAGGTGAGTCCCCCGACCGCAATCGCCGGCGACCAGGTAAGTAACAAAAAAACCGGAGGGCGTACTATTACGCTCTGCGGCGTTTAGAGCCGCTTAGAAGAGGGCGTAATAGTACGCCCTCCGGTTTTAAGGGGTTAAACAGCAATTATAAACAAATAATACTTTTTATCAGTTAACACTTTACACAGCATACAAGACACAGGGTGCATGGCATTAAAATTAGTTAAACCCTGCATTGCTGTATGCACGGCACATGCACGCATACTACCAAGTGCATTGGAGGTAAGTATGATTTCTACTTACCTCAACTTTTTTTGCTGAGAGAAGTGGTAGTTCCTATTTAACCTAGCCTTACCTTTAAAAACTAAGTGTAGAGACACGTATAGTGCTAGAGAACGGTCAGGAATTCAAAAGGGAATTGCAAATTCTAGCCAAAACAACCACATTTTTATGATTTTCCTACATTTCACCTTTATTTTCTGCTCAGCTATTTTGGTGTTACATTTGCTATTCTCTGTGAATTCTCAACAATTCACATTCTAAAGAATAATCAAAATGCATTATGAATATTAATTTTATGTCAAGACACGGAGACTCATATTGCTTAACCCTTTCTTTACTGTCCACCAATAGCAGCAAAGACCCCCCCCCAAAAAAATAGAACAAATACAATGAGACACCAGCCAATTACCAAAGTCCCAGTAGAACAGCAAGCACCACCTCTAAAACTTCCTCTTTCTTTGCTGCTCCACATTCAATATCAGTACTAATAATTTTACTCTTCGCAGTATCTGTTTTTCATTGCCTTTATTTACTTCTTATTTGCTTATAATCTTGTTATTCTACTTTATTAATACTGAGTTATATGGTTTTTGATTAATTTTATTTACTTTTGAGCCCAGGGTTCCAGACCTTCCTTTTGGGGGATGCTTGCATGTGATTCTCCCCTCTCTTCTGAGCTTTGCCTTGTTGCTCCTATCCTTTGGGGGGGTCCCTTGGGGGTTTTACCGCCCCTTATCTCCTTTATTTTCTCGATTTTCCCTTATTTTAATGTTCTGGGTCTCTCCCCCATTCTTCCTGGTTGTTTGGCGCCCTTTTTGAGCCACTGTTCAGCTATTTTGCGACAGAGTTGGGCCTTTCGGCTAAACTTGCTGTGAATTTGGGCAGTTCGTAAGTTTGGCTGCGAATTGTACCATTCGGCAATTTGGCTGCTATAGTTTCTAGTTAGAATGTTTTGCCGCAAATGCTTTTTGTTCTGTAGTTTTTGCCGCAAACTGGTCATTCATTAGTTTGTTCCCACAAATTCATCCTGTTAATCGAGTTTTGGTTCGCGAATTGGACGCGTTCGCAAGATTTTTTGCCGCAAGACTAGTGGTAGCCATTTTCTGATCTTACCCTTCCTTCTGGCTCTGTCTTTGCCTCGTGTCTACCCGGTCTGCAGTCTGGGCTCTGGTGAGCTCCCCTCTCTCTCTCCCCCTCTCTTGTGTAGCTAGTTTAGGTGATTAACACCTACTAGCCTGTATTATTTTGTCTACAGCTGTATTTTGTTATCTAAGGGTCTAGTATTCTGGGTTTTTTTGTGGCGCTCACATTGCAATATGCCCAAGCATAAGGTTCCTACCTGCCCCCCTTCCCCTGGTGAGATGGATATACCTCAAGACCTGGGGAACCCCTCTTCAGTTTCAAGGTCCCCTCCATCAGTAGTTGGCCCTATGGCTCATCTTGATGAGGCCCAGTCCCTGGCACTGTACATTCAGTCACTGGAGCCCTTACGGCAGCTATGGGATCTATGTCCTCTGCCCTCTCTCAGACCATATCTCAGGCCTTACTCTCGCGCCCACTGGATGCAGAAAGTTCGGGTCCACCGACGCACCAACAGCGTTCTGGTTCAGACCCTTCAGGGGACGCACCCAAGAAGGCTGCCGCCAAATCCAGGCACTTAACTCCCTCTGCCTCCAGAACCCATATAACTGGTGAATCTGCAGTCACCCCACCCCGGGGGTGGCTGTGAGTGGATCTCGAAGTGACTCCCCCGCTACAGCTGGCTCCACTCTCCTGGATCCATCTGGAGAACCTCGGTTCGACCCGGATGATCTCAATCACCCGAGGTCAGCTGAGTGGCTCCCAGCAGAACATGTGGCAAGTTACCTGGAGAACTGGGTACGACGCCCCCTTAGCAAGGCGGCCCGGAGTACGCTCAGGGCTGAATGCCCACGGCCTTTGGTGCCCAATAAAGTCGGAGACCTTGGTTGTTGACCCTAAAATGACCCAATTCCTTACCAAATTGGGATGGAACCCTCTTAAAGGAATTGGATTCGGCACTTAAGTCATGCCAAGATAAACATTTGGCCGTATTTGGTCCCTTGGCTAAGCTCTTTGACCTGGCAGAAGACGCCAGAGCTGAGAACAGACAGGTTGACCCAGAAGAACTCCGTGGCTGGGTGCAGAGGGCAAGGATGTCCAAGGCCTCTTGTTGGGGCCTCCTTTAGAAAAGACCTGGGGCGTTCTGTTGGGGCTTTTACAGCCCTTGATAAAGCCCAATCCTCCATGAAGAGGGAATTTCAAGAGCGGGTCTCTACCAGGGCCGGCAGAGTCAGGGGTCGTCTGTTCCTACTACAACTCCCGTAGCTTGGGACGAGGCTCCAATACTCAGCGACCCCCCTATCAGGAGGCAAGAGGCCGGTCCCCCTTCTTCCCTTCATGTGGAAGACCATGGCAGTCCACAGGCTTCAGATGGAACTCTTGCTCCAGACGCCCTTATGGTAAGCTTACATCTACCTCATGTTTCTTCTCAGTTTTGTGTAGGGGGGGCAGACTCCGTCATTTTTCCCCAGTTTGGTAAGCCATCATCTCCGATGCTTGGGTTCTGGACACCGTTCGGGGTTTCCACATAGAGTTGGTCGACACGCCTTGTCACATCACTCCACCTCGCCCTCATTCTCCCTACGAGATTGCGATTTGATAGACATGGAATTGTCGGTCCTTCACGAGAAAGGGGTGATCGAACTAGCACCCACATTCCCTGCCGGGGTCCTCAGCCACATTTTCCTGGTTGAAAAGAAAGGCGGGCAGATGCGCCCCATTGTCAATCTCCATCACCTCAATGCCTTGAAGATTAAGGGCATCCACCTTCTGCGGGACCTACTCCTTCACGACGACTGGATGGCGAAAAGCGTAAACAACATCCAAGATTCGGACCAACTGCAAGGAGTTGCGCCGTGCACTGGCACGCCCTCAGATAAAACTACGCCATCTGGCACAGATCATTGGCCTGCTGGCATCCTCAATCCAAGCGGTGTTCCCGGCTCCTATTCATTACCGTGCCCTCCAGCGACTAAAGATTGCACACCTCCACAACGTCGTCAACGAGAAGCGAGACAAATTGACTTGGTAGATCCACAACCTCTCTGATTTGAATGGCAAGGCTATCTTCGATTTCCAACCGGAGTTCACAGTGGACTCAGTAGCAAGTCTCCACAGTTGGGGTGCCCACTGCTACGGCGTGACTACAGGAGGACGTTGGTCGGCGGATGAAGCCAGACTCTACATCAACGCTCTGGAGCTCCTGGCCAGTTCCTTTACGATTCGGAGTTTCGCAAACAGGACTGCCAGCGTATGCATCCGGCTGTGCATGGACAACGTCTCGGCAGTCCATTAGGTCAATCACACGGGCAGCACGCAGTCGGCAGTTCTGGCTCGCCTGGCGAAGGACTTTTGGACGTACTGCTTGGCCAGGGATCTGGTGGTCCAGTTGGAATACCTCCTGGGACTGCACAACATTCATGCGGACTGGAGTTCACATAGCTATTATGCATAGCTATTATACATTTCGTGAATTTTATTTTCGACCGGTCCCTAACGTTTTTTCGTCGGTTGTTGGTCAGTTTTAAACTTGCAATATGAGCCTCCATGTCTTGACATAAAATTACATGATTTTGCCATTTCATGACGAAAAGTCATTATTTTATGAAAGACACAGAGGGAATATTGTCCCACCCTTCTAAGTTTGTTTAACTTGTTTCTCCTTCTCTGCTGATTATTTTCTCTCATATAGGGATTCCTGGGTGTGGTAGGTATTCTGTTGTATGCACTATTTATTTAGGGGTTTTATGTTCATGTGTGGACTGGTTCGATTTTTCATGTTCTTGTAATGTGGGTTTTGCTCTGTTTGTAATATGACCTGCTATATGTTGGGTTTCATGTGTATTGGCACATGCAATTTGGTGTTAGGATCGATTTAACTGTTGGGCTCCTGTTCTTTGTATTTTCACAGTTTGATTCGGTGTTGCTCGATGGTCCTCACTTCTTCCCGGTGTGTTTCGCTTAAGATGGCTGGTTTCCGTTACAGTCTTGAAGTTTGTTGCCGGTTGAGAAGTTCCATGGACTGCCATTCACTGGATTTCGTTACCGTGTTTCCTGGATGTTCGGATTGTCTGTTGGTTCCTATATTCTCGCTCTCCTCGTGATGTGTCGCATCTCAAAAAAAAGAGGAAGCTTTAGAGGCGGTGCTTGCTGTTATACTAGGACTTGGATGGGGATTGGTGGTGTCTCACTGTATGTGTTATAATTTTTTTCTATGTGTTCTTTGCTGCTATTGGACAGTAAAGAAAGGGTTAAGCAATATTCGCCCCCGTGTCTTTCATAAAATCATGACTTTTCATCATGAAATAGCAAAATCATGTAATTTTTAATGCCAACAAGAGGTCCTGAAGCCAGCATTAGAAGCCATGATACTGATGGTCGAGTGATTTGTGGAGATATCTAGAACCCTGAGACAGCATTATTTTCCCCCTAATACACACTAGCACTTGCATAATTTTTAGGACATTATTTTTTTATAAAATTAGGATTAGGGTATGCAGGATAAGTAGGAGTTATACTCCCAGAAGGCAGCTGTTTTTTGTGGGTGCTGTCCTTTTTTCCAGCCCCACTCCCTTAAGTGAGATATTGCATAACAGGCAGAAGGGGGTCTGAGTTAATGGGGCCAGTTGCAAATATCAGTTCATGTCCGGGAGTGTAATGAGTGGCAGGCTGACACATGTAGGTCAGTGACATCATCCAGAGTCAAATAACTGGCAGACCATGTGACATGTGAACTCTGTACATATGTGCACATGTACTCTGTTGACCTATATAGACCTATATACAGGTAGCTCACATATTTCCAGGAGATTCTCCCAAGCCTTATTTCCACTGCAAATAACACATTTCAGTAAGTCTTTTGCACCATGGTTCCAAGATCCCCTACTCCCTTCTATTTTGGCTCCAAGCCATCCCACCCACAGACTTTTTGCCATAGTAGGTGTTCATTCTTTGTCGTCAAGTATGTACACAAACAGCAGGATTTGATCCTTTTTATTTTTAATTCGGTAACGTGGTACTTCATTGCTGTATGGAGTACGTTCTGTGGCGTACACATGACCCATGGGGCCCCGGTGCGAGAATTGATCCGTGGCCCCCCCGCGCTTACTCTGCGCGGGTCAGGGCCGGAACACATGGTGGCGGGCACCTGGTTGCAGGGCTGCGACCCCGCGACCGTGGTATGCACACACACCTAAAGGACCACTACAGACACCCAGATCACATCAGCTCAATGAAGTGGTCTGGGTGCTAGGTCCCTCTAGTTTTAACCCTGCAGCTGAAAACAGCCGTTTCAGAGAAACGGCTATGTTTCACTGAGGGTTAATCCAGCCTCTGGTGGCTGTCTCATTGACAGCCGCTAGAGGAGCTTCCGCGATTCTCACTGTGAAAAATCACAGTGAGAAGACACTGAACGTCCATAGGAAAGCATTGAGTAATACTTTCCTATGGGCGGTTTAAATGCACGCGCCTCTTGCCGCGCATGTGCATTCGGAGAGGCGGAGGGATCCCCAGCACCAAGGGAGTCTGGCGCTGGAGAAAGGTAAATGCTGAAGACACACACACTCACGAACAGACGCATACACACTTACAAAACATACACTTTCACTGACAAACACACACACACTCACTAACAGACATCAAACATACTCAGTAACAGACACACAGTAACACACTCACTGACACACACTAGCAGACACACACCCAATAACAGACACACTCACTAACACAAACTCACAAACACACATTTTTTTTTTTTTTTTTTATTGAATCCCTCCAGCCTCCTTACCTTTTGGAGAGCTGAGGGGATTCCCTGGGGTCCAGAGGTGCTGCTAGCCCTGCTGACACCTGGCGGGCGGGCTGTCTGGGTGGCCGATGCGTGAGGGAGCTCTCTCCCGAGTACTTCCTCTTCAGCTCCCTCGCGCGCCGCGTAGGGATTCTGGTGCCGGAAGATGACGTCCTCTTCCGGCTCAGGTATCAGTGCGGTGCGTGAGGGAGCTGAAGAGAAAGCACTCAGGGGAGAGAGCTCCCTCGCGCACCGGCCACCCAGACAGCCCGCCCGCCGGGTGTCAGCTGGGCCAGCCTCGGGGGTCCCTGGGGCGGCCGGCTCCTGGGCCCCCCAGGAGAAGAGGTTGGCCCAGTGGGTACATACCGGGTCGCAGGGGCGGCCAGGCCCCCTGGTGGGCCGGGCCCGGTCGCAGCCGCGACCCCGGTATGTACGCCACTGTGCTCACCTGGAGGGCACAGTGCTGGGCCAGTAAGGAAATCTTTTGGTCCCCTCACATGACTTACAGTTTGAGGCAGTGCCCTCATAATTATACAGAAATTGTGTATTATGTAATATGGGTTTGGTCCTTAAGGGGTTAAAGAGTGAGGAGGCACGTATAAAAGCCATTTCAAAAGTAATATTTAAAATCGTAAACCATGAATATCCAAAAGTACATAAATGTGGAAAGGAAAGAGTAAAAATAAGATTCACCCTTATCTTCATATTCTATATAACTTTATAGATGATGAAACCCAGTTATTTTACAGCTGCCATGCATTAGCTTAGGTAATGTAAAATTCTACATCACCATTTAGGAGGAGATATTTGTATTACTTTTTCCATAATCTTTGCACATTAGACGAGTTGGTACATTGATGAACCTCTACAATGTCTTCATGTATTTTTAGGAGATTTTTAACAAAATAGTTTTACTGTAAATAAAAATATATACACATTTGCTGGCACAATGTAGCAATTACATTATTTATTTTCATATCTTATTTCTTTTTTTTTTTTTTTTCAAAATAAAAAAAAAAACTAAATAAAACAATTTTACAGCAACATTCCAGTTCCTGCATAAAATTATTAACATACTTTACTTTAATGATATTGACCCTATACTCCAACCATTTGATGGTACAAAACCAGCTCATAAGTCTCCTCAAGTCTAGGTCAGACAGTAGTACACAGATGATCTATATCTTTCTTTTTTTTATGTACAGCCAGTGTCTAAATGCTTGACCTGTGAAAGTCGAGCTCATAACTGGAGCGTACAAATAATAAAAAAATTAAATATATATATTCAAAATAAAAAACCAAAGGGGGGAGGGGAGAGAGGGAGAGAGGGAGAGAGAAAAATAAAATAAAAAATGCAACAATATATTCTTAGAAATAAACCTGCATAACCAATGCATTTTTATCAGACATGGTCCCCAACTTCGGAACAATATGTTAACATCGTCATCATTTCTGATAATAAATTTAAGATGATACATTTGAAGTTTAACAATAGGCCTGGAATTAGGCCCTCCATTCTAAACCAGGGCTCACACGGCCCCAGTAATACCCGTACTTAGTATAAGAGCACTAGTATAAGAGTGGTGATACATTCAAACTTGCATATCCCTTTACATAAAAGAGGGAGTCAATGTGTTTACAACAGGCGTACTATTCTGATATGGTCTACTGCAAATTTTTACTATGTATACATGTATTGCCACCCTGACTAACTCATTTATCCTTTCTGTACAATGCCATAATGCCTCAAACGAAAGATTGACAAAATAAAAGTGTAAGGAAAATAAATCTAATTCTGAATTTATATCAAAACTTAAAATTTATCCCATGTTGCTCTAAAACCCAGGTTCAATTTTTAATTTTATTAAAATGTTATTTAAATTTTTAATTTTTTAATTTAATATTTTATGGGCTTTATATTTGGGTCACACGTACAGGAAGTTGCACTAGGGAACTTAATATTTTTAGGGAACCAAATATTTCCCTTTAATCCTCTGCCAACCGCACCAATCTTTGTCATAATTCTTATCTTTACCTTTTGTCCGATATGCCATGGTTTCATACGGAGACGTCATTAACTCTCTCGAATACATCTTGAAAGGTAGGAGGGCTTATTTTTTTTCCATTTATATGCTATGCTCGTTTTAGCAGCTAATAGAATATGAATTATTACTGTAAATTATGATGACTCCTCTACCTCAGGAAACATATGTAAAAGGTACATTTGTAGCTCAAAAGGCAAAGTGATTCCCATTGTCGAAGAAATCACTCCTTGAATTTGCCTCCAAGAAGAGTCCAAGCAGGGGCAGGACCAAAATACATGTAGCAATTAAATTGTATTACTCATCAGAAAGGAAACCTGTTCTGCACCTATTTGTAGAGGATTATATTGTAAAAAGCCAAATTGGGGATTGGAGAATGGTTATGGTGTATTTACCCATTTAAAAGCGTTGAGATTTTTCATATTTAAAGGGGCAGTAAAGCTCTGTTTACATGGATAAGAAAAGCAAACAACTGCTTCACTTTCCATTCTATTTATGTTCAGTGCAGGATTTGTACCTCTTGTCCTTTTCCAAATGTCACAGTCAAATGAGCCAGTCAGGCAGGAAAATCTGGCTTGTTCCACGCACACTCATTAACAGCTCCCATTTGGCTCTGGCAGCTCGTCTGCATGCATTCCCACTGCACTGAATATGATGCCTGTGTTCAGGAGTGTATCTAGCAATAATATACTGCTCATTTATTTACTACACTGCAAATGTTTTGAAGGATGTCTGTGGCAAACCTAGCCACTTCAGTATGACCAAAGACTATATTTGTGAGTTAATTCTACTGTGAAAAGACTATCGCATTCGTACGCACGTTTCACGAACAGTATTAGAGTATTCTCTTCATGAAACGAATGTACTGCCGAACAGGAGAACACACAAAGGGGGTTACATTCTAACCGCAAACTGTTAATGGTTTTGTGGGTGGCCAGTGTTCGTATAACCGAACACGTGGTCGGGGCCATCTTTGCTCACGAGGGTTCAGCGTTGTTTGGTCGTGGAGTGCCTGGAACTAAAATCGGCTACTCGACCACATGAACACCGCTTAACTTCCATATCATTCGCATGTTTCCTCATTCGTATACTTGGAGCGGGGTTCAGTAGATGGAAACGGCACGAACCGCATGTTACCACAGTTTAAGTGAAATTGTATAAAATCAATGGCGTTCGCACAAACCCTTCGAATGGCTTTGCTATTCTAGTGAATGCATCTGAGCGGTATTTCACCAGATGGTGCGCTCAGATCCTAGCTATTCAGTGATGGGTCATTCAGACATTTCACAATAATATTATACAAGTTATGGAATTTAATGTTAAATGGTATATTTTGCTGTACGGAGAGGGAATGTAATTAACAGTATGCTCTTGCACAATTATCTCTCCAGTACAGCAATGCATGATGGGAAATAGCATTGCAGGTTAAGATTTCCACAGAGTCCACCAGAAGAAAACCCCTGCAATGCCAGTTTGGAAACCCCTTGCATTGGGACTTGTATAAATACAGTGACTTTGGAATAAGAGCTCAGTTGACGCCCAAACTATGTGTTGTCTAGTTCTTGAGAAAGAGGGATTATTACTACGCTACCTGTGTTTTATATGCTGAATCCTGACTACCAGCGGAGATACTGTGGATGAACCTACTACTCCGCTACAATGACTTATGCTGAAAGTGACAGGAGCTACTTGCACCATAGCCTATATAAGAAACCAGTTAATTATGGGGTTGGACACTATAGGCACCCAGGTCACTTCATCTCATCAGAGATAACCCTGCAACTAAAACACTACCTTTTGCAGAAATGTCAATGTTTTCATTTCAGGGATGACATGCAAATCTACCTGTCCTCTCCTGATCTCTCCCCGTCCCTCTTGACTAGTGTCTCTGACTGCCGCTCTGCTGTTTCTAACTGGATGGCTGCCCACTTCCTTAAACTAAACTTGACCAAAACTGAAATTCTGGTCTTTCCTCCCTCAAGTGATGCTCCTGTGTCTGTCTCCCTCCAAGTCAACGGTGCTACCTTCAGCTCCACCCCGCATGCTCGCTGCCTAGGTGTTCTCTTTGACTCAGACCTCCCCTTTAAGCCTCATGTTCAGTCTATCGCCAAATCTGGTCGTTTCCATCTCAAAAACATTGCGCGCATCCGACCCTACTTAACGCCAGATCCGACTAAGGTGCTGGTCCATTCCACTGTGCTTTCTCGCCTTGACTACTGTAATCTGCTTCTCAGTGGTCTTACATGCTCCCAACGTGCGCCTTTACAGTCCATAATAAATGTGGCGGCGAGGCTCATCTTCCTGTCCACCTGCACCTCCCACGCCTCACCCTTCTGTCAGTCCCTACATTGGCTTCCTGTAAGATATAGGGCTCAATTTAAAATTCTGGTTATTGCTTTCAAATCTCTACATAATGCTGCTCCCACCTATCTATCCTCCCTAACACACAAGTATGTCCAGTCTAGGCCCTTACGTCTATCTTCTGTTCATACTCCCATCTCTGATGTTCGCCTTCAAGACTTCTAGAGGGCTGCACCGTTCCTGTGGAACTCGCTTCCCTCCTCCATTAGATGCTCACCCAGTCTCCACTCCTTCAAAATCATTAAAAACCCACTTCTTCATAAAAGCGTATCAATTAAACTGTTAATAGCTCCCGACTGATTCCTCTCTTGCAACTGTCATTGGTCTAATACTATCCTTACCTTTTGTGTCACTTTACCCCACTCCCTCTAGCATGTAAGCTCATTGAGCAAGGCCCTCAATCCTTCTGTTCCTGTGTGTCCATCTTGCCTGATTACAACTACATGTCTGTTCGTCCACCCATTGTAAAGCGCTGCGGAATTTGTTGGCACTATAAAAATAACAATAACAGCCAGAGTCGCTTCTGCAGCAATCTGTGTTTTACACTTAGCTAGTTTTAATCAGGTGGTCTTAAAGAGAGACACTGATTGGTGCAGTGTTGCGGCACATACACACCATCTTCAAAACGTTTCACTACTAGAAACAGTGGATTTGCGGAGATCATCTACATGCAAAGAGAGCAATGCAGCATGGGATGAAAGGTAAGCTAAGCTCACCTTTCAAACCCTAAAATGGCATGGGGGACCTAAATAGGTTGCTCTAACCACCATGACCACGCTAGTGATGGGTAGTGGTCATGGTGGTAGGAGTATATGCAGTGTTTGTATTTGAAAATCTGCACATAAGGAGTTATTGTGTGGCGGGTGGCTAGTTGCAACCCCAGCACATGTATCTTAGGCAGCCCAGAACTCTGTTCCAGACTGCCTAATGTCAATTCTGTGCATATTTCGGGTCTGTCATCAGTGCGCACTGCCCTCCTGCAAAGTGATAATCTTCTCCTTGCAGATAGTGCACCTGCAATGGAAAGATAGCTCTCACTCCCGCATCACTTTGATCGAAAAATGGGAGAAGCCCTCCATCCCTGGCACAGAGTGCACTCATCTGAGCCAGTGGATTGATCCAATGACAGGCTATTCTATGAGAAGAATGTGAATTGACCGTGCGTGGCCCCTGTGATGTCGGAGGGGGCGTGGAAGTCAGAGCTGGAAGCTTTGCCTGGTGCTGGAATCCAGGTAAGTAAAATATTTTTTCTTTGCAGGTTAGCGGGAAATGGAGGGGCGTAAGTGAGGAGGAGCTCATTCAACCAATGCCCAGTAGAAAACAGAATAGGTCCACCCCATGAAGTGTTGGAGTAACCCTTTAACTGATTCAATCACAAGTTTTTGTGTTGCTTCAGTTAAAAAAAACATGAATAGAGCAGTTGAATAAAATAGAGCACCTTGAGTAATAATCCCATCTATTTTACAATAAAACTGCCGTCATGTGTTTAGAGATATACACACACAATCTGAAGAGCAGAGATGTACTGGTCAGGCTCAGAAATCCCAGGAAATAATCACAGCAGCGTCAAAATAAAATTTTTACATGATCGAAGTAATGCACAAATTAACTATGGTGCAACTCC
>OW240912.1:349016287-349047530 GCA_933207985.1 Pelobates cultripes
TCCTGTTCCGCGCGGAACAGGAGTTTCTGTTTCCTGTACCCGGTCGGACTGACAGGAAGGTGCACACTGAGCGTGCACCTTCCTATCAGTCCGGCCGGCCACCGCGGACAGCAGAGCGGCTCGGCCACGCTACAGGGGAGGTGAGTACCAACTGCAGCCGCCTGACCGCTTTTGACAGAGCACTCAGGCGGCTGCGGTATTTAAAGGGCCGGCGTATAACACGCACCCACAATTTCTCCCCTATTTTCAGGGAGAAAAAGTGCGTGTTATACGCCGATAAATACGGTATATTCCCTCTAAATTTGTCAAAGACCCATGCAAAGACTTTGAACAGTCTACGAGAGCTGAATCTGTTCATAGTATATTGCCATTTCAAGATGGAGGGCATCCACCTCTTATGTGACCTATTCTGTGAGGAAGACTTATTTACTCTGCACACATCCCTGTGGAAGATGGTTCTTCTATTGGCAAATATAGTCTATTGTGGTGAAATATACCCAATTTTACAGAAGGTTTTTCCTTTTTTTTTTAATCATGGCCAGACAATTCAGCCCTCTCTCGACAGCAACTTTTGGCTCAGTTGGACTTAGTCCTATGTTTAATCAGAAACAGGAGAGTTTTAGACATGCTTTTGATATCCACGCCATTGCTTTTACATCTAAAGGGGTGCGTTTTACAATCACCGTTGTATGAAGGCCTATTTGTCCTCCAATTTTAATCGCTGTTTTCCGGACAGACCCCTTTCTTTGCATGGCTTGTTGTGTTTGCCACTACACGTCTATTACGGCTCTACTTTGTTCTTCTATTTTGGACCCTCTTTTCATCTTCTATGTTAGTCCTGTGTCATGCCTTACGATTGATCGCTGGATTTGATGGCTTCACTCTCTAGCGGTTATGGATTCATCTTTTGGAGCTCATTTTGTCAGGGGCATGGCAGAGTCCTCTGAGTTCACGGAGGGTGGTTCACTGTCAGATATTTGATCGTCTCTAACCATTGATCGAGGGAATCTACCTTCCACATGTTTTTACTTTCGACCAATTCCTCATGCGTTTTTGTTTGTTTCCAGACGTTAAAACATCAAATAGTATTCCCTTTTTTTTTTTTTTGGTGATTGTCAGTGCTTACATTTCATTACATTGTCCATTATGGTTTTCTTTTTTTTTTTTTATAATGCTTGTAATGACCATTTAATATTATTTGATATACATTTAAAACTGGATATTAATACAGTTACTTTCAATTTACATGTTTCTGTTGACTATTAATGAAATATATAGAATAAGTTGTCATAAATTTGTCCATTATGGTTTTCTGTATAGTGTAATGTCATTATTTCTCTTTTTGTCTAAACTATTGTGTTCATTCTAGATATCTAGTATTATGTTTAATTTTAACTGATATATCTAGGATAACACTCACGTTGTGGTGGTTTTTTTTTTTTTCTCTCCTAGTGTGAAGATTTTTGTAGTGTTCACTTATTGTCTTCAATCCCTCCGACCTTCATTTCTCTGTGTTTCTTATTTGATAATATTGTTTCTTCTTTAAATTCCTTCTGTTGGCTGCATCAAGAAAGAGGAGTTGGGAGGCGTTCCACAGCCCTATAGTTCTTCTGATGTGCATTCTGATTGGTTGGATTTTGTATATGTATGTTTAACTATTCTTCGCTGCTGGGAGGTTTCAGTAAAGAAGGTAAAGCAAATATTCACCTCCTGTCTTTGATAAAATGTAGATTATTTACTCAGTAAAGCAATATATAATTATTCCCTAATTCTTTAATGAATTAAATATTTGTGAAGTGAACTGGCCTGTTGCACTTAGTCTACATGGATTCTAGTTCCCAGCATACATTAGATTTAGTTTTTACAAATTTTTTTTTTTTTTCTTCTTCTGAGCTGGGCCCTCTAAGCAAAGCATGCAGATTAGTTAGTTAAACCCTGCATTGCCGTATTCATAACAAACTTCTTCATAGAACCCAGAGCAAGCACGAGCACACGTTAGGCCCTCCTCTGCTTTATTCACCCCAGTAAATTCTGCAGTTGCGTATATTTGGGATAAAGGAAGAAGGAACGGTCACCTTACTGCAACACCCTGACTCAAACATGGTGACAACTCCCATCTTGTTCAGCAAAAAGTGAATATTGGGAGCTGAAATACTTGTAGATTGCATTACAGAGGTCCATGAAATTTCATATCCAGTGGATTGCAGCAGCCATGTTGTTGATAGCTTTACCCCTGAATGTTTTCTGTGGATTTCCCTGACTGCTATCTATAAACAGTGCAGGAGAAGCATGATATCCGTTGGAGCCCTCTGTATACTTGGTACACGAAACCAAATGTCACTAAATCTTAATGGTTTACAGTTGTCTTTATTTTTACTCTGTGCTGTTTATGCGTTGGAAAATTGGTGTCTTCCTCCTTGTTTATGCGTTGGAAAATTGGTGTCTTCCTCCTTTCACCTGGCTTAGCTTATCAGCAGTGTGGTGCTATGTAATACCAGTCATTGGTTTTCCTTGGGTAATAAGTTTTTGTTAACTATGGATGTCCTGGAGAGAGTGAACTTCAATGGAAGTCTCAATGAGGCTGCTAGTGTGTGTGTGTATATATATGTGTATGTATAATATCTCATTGATGTAGGAGCACAATAAGTATCAAAATCCTCATATATAAAATCTCATTGATGTAGGAGCACAATAAGTATCAAAATCCTTACAGCTAATCTTTGGGCAACACCCCCACATAGTGTTTTTCCCCAAGTGCAATGGCAATATGCTGAGAGCCTTGCTAACCCATCTTCATAGCTTACCCTACAATCGCTACCCAAAAAATGTTTTAGTGTAGAAGTCCAAATCTGTTGCAAAGGGGCTGCTCACCAATGAGGAGAATGGCATCTTCTCTTTGCACTGTAACCAATACAATGATCTGTAGTAGTTATAGTGAGAGCAGGTGTCACATTGTTTCTTTTTTTTTTTTTTCATCATATTTATTTATAAAACTGTTCTTATGCTAGAAGTTCTGATCGCACAAAGATTAGATTGAATTTTTTGATCTTTAATTTTAGACACGTGTGTGAAATGACAAGTACACCTTAAATGCAGTGCAAAGTTTTCTTATCTTGAAATTACTTTATCGCAGCCATTCTTTTTATGAATAAAACAAATGAAAGGTACACTCCAATAATCATGACCACGGCATAGCTTCCTGGAACTCCCCATTAGAACGGTTTGACTTCATACTTGGGGTGCACTAGGTGCTGTTCCCCATCTTCTCTCAGTTGGAGGTTCCTACTTTGCGCATTTGTTAATACTCGAGAGACCTGCAGCACAGGACCAGTTCATTGGTGGAAAACTCCAACTTTCTGGGCTTTGCAGAACAGAGCTTTCAGCTAAGATGCAGGGAGCGATATCTGTTGGACTCCAGGAAAAAAAAAAATCAAACCATCACGAAATGGTTTCACTGCTTACATTGGGGGAGCAACCATGCATTGTAGGGCTTATGGTACTTGGAGTGTTCCTTTTAAAAAAATTTTTTTACATTTTTTAAAATAGTAATTCAAAAGTAATTTCAACATGCATGTCTAAAAACACATTCCAGGTATTCTAAACATATATGTAAAAATTTTATGGAGCATGTATGTTTTCACTGCAGCAGGAATTCTGCGTTTAATAGCAATCATGGGACTAAATTAGTTTATTTTCGTCTGCAAATTTTCAAAGTGCTAACCATGATTCTACTGGAATTTTAGCTGCATTCTGATGTGAAGTAGCTCAAAAACAGTCAAGAAGCCGAGCAGCATGCATATTAAATTTTTTTTAATTTTTTTTTTTTAATTGTCTCTAAAACAGTTTTTAAATACTTTCCGTATGACTTGGCTACAGTAAACCGTCAGGGCAAATCCCCATACTTTTAAATTTGTATTTTAACACATGTCTTGTTTTTGTTTAAAACAGTCATAACATTACTTTTATGTTTTAAAAAGAAAATTGGCATAACATTTATTTTGAAATAGCTAGCTCAAAAGCATTGTCTGAAACAGCAATTTTATGTACAGATAAGTGATCAAGGATTAAAAAAACAATCTTAGAAATAAATTTAAACAAAATTGGTGTGTTTTGCAGAATTCAATGCATGGTAGAAAGAGGAAATTGCATGTTTGTCACAAATATTAGGGGTGATTAAAAATCAATTGTTGAAAGAAGTGGTTATGGTTCTAGGAGTGCGCTGGCACTCTTCCAGGGTAAGTAGTTAAACAGTTTGCAAAGAGTTTGGCAACTTACCTGGGCTTCACCAGTCACCTCCTCCTGTAAGGAGCTTTCCTTTGCTCCCCTTAGCTAATCAGTCATATGAGCCAATGAATTAGGCTTCAGTAAGCAAGTGCTGCAGCTTCCGAGGGCACCGGAGGAGGCAACTGGTGCCTGGCGAATAGGTAAGTTGTCTAACTGCTCACAATATAAAAGCTGGAAGGGTGCCAGGGCACTCTTGGCACCGTAACCACTGCAACAGGCTAGTGGGTATAGTGCTTAGTGTCCTTTTAAGAAGTGGTTAAAGGGGCAGTCTAAACCCCATAGCCATTCCACTTCAATTTTAGTGATTTTTGAAGAGTGGAGCTAGACCACAGAGGAGCCCAAGGAACTTGGTAAGTGTCAACGTGTACAGAAATGGTTTGCGTAATTACTGTGGAACTGCACTTGGGGACTTCTTGAACTGTGATAACTACAGGGTGCTTTATTCACTACAGTGTTTGGAGAATCCCTTTAAATGAACACTCCAAACACCACAACCACTCCAGTGCCCTGGTGCCCCCCATTGTAAGTAATCAAACCATTTTAGCCTTTTTACACTCCTCCCTACGTTTACGGCAGGGCATAGCAAACAGTAGTGGTTATGTTGCTTTTAAGGAGCTTGACTAATATTTATAAAGCTCCAACAAATTCAGTAGCGCTGTACAATATGTGAACTAACAGGCATATATTTGCAACAAGACGAGCTGGATGTGCAGGAACAGAGGGTGTTGAGGGCCCTGCTTAAAACGAGCTTACGTTCTAGAGGGAATGTCATTTGAGCGCAGCTTTCTAAATATTCCTCCAAAATGTATACCAGGCATCTGTATTATACTGGGCATGTCCAGAAAATAATCCCTGTAGTGTAAACTTTGTTTCATTTCCCTCTCCTTCTAGAATGCAGCCAGGAAGTTTGGAAAGAAAATAGCCTTATGGCCTAAATTTTTATTTTGCTTTTTTGGTTTCCCCACACACACACACATTTTTGGGATAGAAATGGCTTGTATAATTTATTTAAGGAATAATATAGAAATTAATGCTATTGAGTTATGAAGTTTAAAAATAATTCTGAAATCTTTTTATGGTGACCTTCAGATTGTTCTATGCTTTTTTGGTTTAAAATTGCTATCCATTTCAGATTGCTCCAATGTCTTACTTTGCTTTTTCTTCAAAGCTCCGAAACGTAAGAGTAGGATTATGTAATGGTGACAATTGATTGTGTGTCGCATTCCCCATCACTCATCAGTTGAATTTGCACTGAAACCTAAATGAACTTTGAAATGGGCAGTCTGCCTCAAGGGAGTTAGAAGAAAGACGGTGATTCTGAGCAATTTTTGTTAAATGAAAGAAATAGCAGCAGTTTTCTTACACATTGTTCTGGGAGCTTGGTAATATATACAGGTTTTTTTTTTATTATTTTGAAAAGATAAAAAAAAAAGCCTTCATTTTATACTGTGCATATTTTTCCATATTCATTTTTTTTTGCCATCTAATTGGATAAAAGAAGGTTATATGACCTGAAATAAAATGTCTTCTTGCCCTTTAAATGACCCAGAGGTAGGAGAACAGATATGGGTCGTAAAAACTGCCAGGTTTTATGTTATGGACATATTGGCTAAACCGTAAAACTGATTAGAATGGTTAACAAATGAAAAAAATATATATATATATATATTTTTTTTTCAATCCAACAAAAAGAAAAAAAAATGTTTGATAAATGCCTTACCTTATATGATTGGCCAGACATGAGCAATAACATTTAGTAGATGCCCTGGGGTAGCAATACTTCTGTGTTACAGACATGTTGATTCTTTTTTTCAAGATATGTTTAGCAGTTTTCCTTCTGGTGAGCAATAACTGTAGATATATGTAATAGATTGGCAAACCTATTTTGTTTCTTTGGGTGCATGGATTAATCAAACAATTGTTTTAAGACTTCTACAGAGATTTTACATTCATGTTTTAAGTTTGGTTTTTCTACTGACAATTGGAAATATTTTATTTGCTTTTTAATCAAACAGAATAAAAATGATGGTACTAATGTTGTAAAATGACGAATCTAAATTGACTATAAAGATATGGAAAACCCACACTAATTCACTAATCGGGCTAGTATTTGTGTGTGTGATCAGCCAAAGTGCTGGTGGAATTTCAGAAGCAGAAGTCATAGTTAATTTGTGCATTACTTTGATCATGCAAAAATTTTATTTTGACGCTGCTGTGATTTATTTCCTGGGATTTCTGAGCCTGACCAGTACATCTCTGCTCTTCAGATTGTGTGTGTGTATATCTCTAAACACATGACGGCAGTTTTATTGTAAAATAGATGGGATTATTACTCAAGGTGCTCTATTTTATTCAACTGCTCTATTCATGTTTTTTTTAACTGAAGCAACACAAACTTGTGATTGAATCAGTTAAAGGGTTACTCCAACACTTAATGGGGTGGACCTATTCTGTTTTCTACTGGGCATTGGTTGAATGAGCTCCTCCTCACCCCCATTAGATGGCGTGTATGTGCCGCAACACTGCACCAATCAGTGTCTCTATAAGACCACCTGATTTAAACTAGCTAAGTGTAAAACACAGATTGCTGCAGAAGCGACTCTGGTGGCTGTTATTGTTATTTTTATAGCGCCAACAAATTCCGCAGCGCTTTACAATGGGTGGACGAACAGACATGTAATCAGGCAGGTTGGACACACAGGAACAGAAGGATTGAGGGCCTTGCTCAATGAGCTTACATGCTAGAGGGAGTGGGGTAAAGTGACACAAAAGGTAAGGATAGTATTAGAAAAATGACAGTTGCAAGAGAGGAATCAGTCGGGAGCTATTAACAGTTTGATACGCTTTTATGAAGAAGTGGGTTTTTAATGATTTTGAAGGAGTGGAGACTGGGTGAGCATCTAATGGAGGAGGGAAGTGAGTTCCACAGGAACGGTGCAGCCCTCTAGAAGTCTTGAAGGCGAACATCAGAGATGGGAGTATGAACAGAAGATAGACGTAAGGGCCTAGACTGGACATACTTGTGTCTTAGGGAGGATAGATAGGTGGGAGCAGCATTATGTAGAGATTTGAAAGCAAGAACCAGAATTTTAAATTGAGCTCTATATTTTATAGGAAGCCAATGTAGGGACGGACAGAAGGGTGAGGCGCGGGAGGTGCAGGCGGACAGGAAGATGAGCCTCGCCACCACATTTATTATGGACTGTAAAGGCGCACGTTGGGAGCATTTAAGACCACTGAGAAGCGGATTACAGTAGTCAAGGCGAGAAAGAACCGTGGAATGGACCAGCACTTTAGTCGTATCTGGCGTTAAGTAGGGTCGGATGCGCGCAATGTTTTTGAGATGGAAACGACCGGATTTGGCGATAGATTGAACATGAGGCTTAAAGGGGAGGTCTGAGTCAAAGAGAACACCTAGGCAGCGAGCATGCGGGGTGGAGCTGATCGTAGCACCGTTGACTTGGAGGGAGACAAACACAGGAGCATCACTTGAGGGAGGAAAGACCAGAATTTCAGTTTTGGTCAAGTTTAGTTTAAGGAAGTGGGCAGCCATCCAGTTAGAAACAGCAGAGAGGCAGTCAGAGACACTAGTCAAGAGGGACGGGGAGAGATCAGGAGAGGACAGGTAGATTTGCATGCCATCCCTGAAATTAAAACATTGACATTTCTGCAAAAGGTAGTGTTTTAGTTGCAGGGTTATCTTTAATGAGATGAAGTGACCTGGGTGCCTATAGTGTCCTTTAAAAGTGAAATTCCAACCCCATAATGAACTGGTTTCTTATATAGGCTATGGTGCAAGTAGCTCCTGTCACTTTCAGCATAAGTCATTGTAGCGGAGTAGTAGGTTCATCCACACTATCTCCGCTGGTAGTCAGGATTCAGCATATAAAACACAGGTAGCGTAGTAATAATCCCTCTTTCTCAAGAACTAGACAACACATAGTTTGGGAGTCAACTGAGCTCTTATTCCAAAGTCACTGTATTTATACAAGTCCCCATGCAAGGGGTTTCCAAACTGGCATTGCAGGGGTTTTCTTCTGGTGGACTCTGTGGAAATCTTAACCTGCAATGCTATTTCCCATCATGCATTGCTGTACTGGAGAGATAATTGTGCAAGAGCATACTGTTAATTACATTCCCTCTCCGTACAGCAAAATTTACCATTTAACATTAAATTCCATAACTTGTATAATATTATTGTGAATTGTCTGAATGACCCCTCACTGAATAGCTAGGATCTGAGCGCACCATCTGGTGAAATACCGCTCAGATCCATTCACTAGAATAGCAAAGCCATTCGAATGAAGGGTTTGTGCGAACGCCATTGATTTTATACAATTTCACTTAAACTGTGGTAACATGCGGTTCGTGCCGTTTCCATCTGCCGAACCCCGCTCCAAGTATACGAATGAGGAAACTTGCGAATGATATGGAAATTAAGCGGTGTTCATGTGGTCGAGTAGCCGATTTTAGTTCCAGGCACTCAACGACCAAACAACTCTGAACCCTCGTGAGCAAAGATGGCCCCCACCACGTGTTCGGTTATACGAACGCTGGCCACCCACAAAACCATTAACAGTTTGCAGTTCGAATGTAACCCCCTTTGTGTGTTCTCCTGTTTGGCAGTACATTCGTTTCATGAAGAGAATACTCTAATACTGTTCGTGAAACTAGCGTACGAATGCGATAGTCTTTTCACAGTAAAATTAACTCACGAATATAGTCTTTGGTCATACTGAAGTGGCTAGGTTTGCCACAGACATCCTTCAAAACATTTGCAGTGTAGTAAATAAATTAGCAGTATATTATTGCTAGATACACTCCTGAACACAGGCATCATATTCAGTGCAGTGGGAATGCATGCAGACGAGCTGCCAGAGCCAAATGGGAGCTGTTAATGGGTGTGCGTGGAACAAGCCAGATTTTACTGCCTGACTGGCTCATTTGACTGTGACATTTGGAAAAGGACAAGAGGTACAAATCCTGCACTGAACATAAATAGAATGGAAAGTGAAGCAGTTGTTTGCTTTTCTTATCCATGTAAACAGAGCTTTACTGCCCCTTTAAATATGAAAAATCTCAACGCTTTTAAATGGATAAATACACCATAACCATTCTCCAATCCCCAATTTGGCTTTTTACAATATAATCCTCTACAAATAGGTGCAGAACAGGTTTCCTTTCTGATGAGTAATACAATTTAATTGCTACATGTATTTTGGTCCAGCCCCTGCTTGGACTCTTCTTGGAGGCAAATTCAAGGAGTGATTTCTTTGACAATGGGAATCACTTTGAGCCACAAATGTACCTTTTACATATGTTTCCTGAGGAAGAGGAGTCATCATAATTTACAGTAATAATTAATATTCTATTAGCTGCTAAAACGAGCATAGCATATAAATGGAAAAAAAATAAGCCCTCCTACCGTTCAAGATGTATTCGAGAGAGTTAATGACGTCTCCGTATGAAACCATGGCATATCGGACAAAAGGTAAAGATAAGAATTATGACAAAGATTGGTGCGGGTGGCAGAGGATTATAGGGAAATATTTGGTTCCCTAGTGCACCTTCCTGTACGTGTGACCCAAATATAAAGCCCATAAAATATTAAATTAAAAAATTAAAAATGTAAATAACATTTTAATAAAATTAAAAATTGAACCTGGGTTTTAGAGCAACATGGGCTAAATTTAAGTTTTGATTCAAATTCAGAATTAGATTTATTTTCCTTACACTTTTTTTGTCAATCTTTCGTTTGAGGCATTATGGCATTGTACAGAAATGATAAATGAGTTAGGGTGGCTATACATAGTAAAAATTTGCAGTAGACCGTATCAGAATAGTACGCCTGTTGTAAACACATTGACTCCCTCTCTTATGTAAAGGGATATGCAAGTTAGAATGTATCACCGCTCTTATACTAGTGTGGCCAAGTTCGGGTATTACTGGGGCCGTGTGAGCCCTGGTTTAGAATGGAGGGCCTAATTCCAGGCCTATTGTTAAACTTCAAATGTATCATCTTAAATTTATTAGATCAAATTTATTATCAGAAATGATGATGTTAACATATTGTTGCGAAGTTGGGGACCATGTCTGATAAAAATGCATTGGTTATGCAGGTTTATTTCTAAGAATATATTGTTGCATTTTTTTAATTTTTTCTCTCTCCCTCTCTCCCTCCTTTGGTTTTTAATTTTTATTATATATATATATATATATATATATTTAATACAATGCTAAACAAAAATCTGCACACCAGTCAAGCCATAAGACTTGCTTTTCCCACAGAAATCCCAAATCAGCGGTGATGTTACAACCGCAAAGGATTCTGGGTGGGCATATGCAAATTAGTTTAACAAAGAATCACATTTTTGCCTCATTCCATTTTAAACATGGATTCCTTTTAATTTGTGTTTGCAGTATACAACTGCGTGGAACACAATTTAGGATAAGATGCAAAACCAGTGAACCACTAGTGGACAGCTGTTTCGTTGTTAATGCAACTCTTCAGCATGAGGTTGGTTACTGGTTTGCTTATATATATATATATATATATATATATATTATTATTATTATTATAATATATTTTTTCTCTCCCTATCTCCCTCCTCCCCCCATTGTTTTTTTTTTTTTATATATATATATATATATATATATATATATATATATATATATATATATATATATATTTATTATTATTATATATTTTTTTTTATTATTATTTGTACGCTCCAGTTATGAGCTCGACTTTCACAGGTCAAGCATTTAGACACTGGCTGTACATAAAAAAGAAAGATATAGATCATCTGTGTACTACTGTCTGACCTAGACTTGAGGAGACTTAATGAGCTGGTTTTGTACCATCAAATGGTTGGAGTATAGGGTCAATATCATTAAAGTATGTTAATAATTTTATGCAGGAACTGGAATGTTGCTGTAAAATTGTTATATATATTTTTTTTTTTTTTTGGAAAAAAAAAAAAAATAAGAGATGAAAATAAATAATGTAATTGCTACATTGTGCCAGCAAATGTGTATATATATTTTTATTTACAGTAAAACTATTTTGTTAAAAATCTCCTAAAAATACATGAAGACATTGTAGAGGTTCATCAATGTACCAACTCGTCTAATGTGCAAAGATTATGGAAAAAGTAATACAAATCTCTCCTCCTAAATGGTGATGTAGAATTTTACATTACCTAAGCTAATGCATGGCAGCTGTAAAATAACTGGGTTTCATCATCTATAAAGTTATATAGAATATGAAGATAATTGTGAATATTATTTTTACTCTTTCCTTTCCACATTTATGTACTTTTGGATATTCATGGTTTACAATTTTAAATATTACTTTTGAAATGGCTTTTATACGTGCCTCCTCACTCTTTAACCCCTTAAGGACCAAACCCATATTACATAATACACAATTTCTGTATAATTATGAGGGCACTGCCTCAAGCTGTAGGTCATGCGAGGGGACCAAAAGATTTCCTTACTGGCCCAGCTCTGTGCCCTCCAGGAGAGCACAGTGGCGTACATACCAGGGTCGCAGGGGTCGCGGCTGAGACCCGATATGTACTCACTGGGCCAACCTCTTCTCCTGGGGGGGAGAGTGCTTTCTCTTCAGCTCCCTCGCGCACCGCACTGATACCTGAGCCGGAAGAGGACGTCATCTTCCGGCGCCGGCATCCCTACGTGACGCGCGAGGGAGCTGAAGAAGAAGCACTCGGGAGAGAGCTCCCTCGCGCGCCGGCCAGACAGCCCGCCTGCCCGGCAGGTGTCAGCAGGGCTAGCAGCACCACTGGACCCCAGGGAATCCCCTCAGCTCTCCAAAAGGTAAGGAGGCTGGAGGGATTCAATAAAAAAAAAAAAGAAAAAGTGTGTTTTGTGAGTTTGTGTTAGTGTGTGTGTCTGCTAGTGAGTGTCAGTGAGTGTGTCTGCTAGTGAGTGTCAGTGAGTGTGTTACTGTGTGTCTGTTACTGAGTATGTTTGATGTCTGTTAGTGAGTGTGTGTGTCTTTGTCAGTGAAAGTTTGTTTTGTAAGTGAGTGTGTATGTATGTCTGTCGCTGAATGTGTCTGTTAGCTAGTGTGTATGCGTCTATTCGTGAGAGTGTGTGTCTTCAGCATTTACCTTTCTCCAGCGCCAGACTCCCTTGGCGCTGGGGATCCCTCCGCCTCTCAGCTCCGAATGCACATGCGCGGCAAGAGGCGCGTGCATTTAAACCGCCCATAGGAAAGCATTACTCAATGCTTTCCTATGGACGTTCAGTGTCTTAATCGCGGAAGCTCCTCTAGCGGCTGTCAATGAGACAGCCACCAGAGGCTGGATTAACCCTCAGTGAAACATAGCCGTTTCTCTGAAATGGCTGTTTTCAGCTGCAGGGTTAAAACTAGAGGGACCTAGCACCCAGACTACTTCATTGAGCTGATGTGATCTGGGTGTCTGTAGTGGACCTTTAGGTGTGTGTGCATACCACGGTCGCGGGGTCGCAGCCCTGCAACCAGGTGCCCGCCACCATGTGTTGCGGCCCTGAACCGTGCCGAGTAAGTGCGGGGGGGGGGGCCACGGATCAATTCTCGCACCGGGGCCCCATGGGTCATGTGTACGCCACTGGGTGAGCACCATGTATGTGTGTGTGTTTTTTGCAAATTACAGAACGTACTCCATACTGCAATGAAGTACCACGTTACCAAATTAAAAATAAAAAGCATCAAATCCTGCGGTTTGTGTACATACTTGACGACAAAGAATGAACACCTACTATGGCAAAAAGTCTGTGGATGGGATGGCTTGGAGCCAAAATAGAAGGGAGTAGGGGATCTTGGAACCATGGTGCAAAAGACTTACTGAAATGTGTTATTTGCAGTGGAAATAAGGCTTGGGAGAATCTCCTGGAAATATGTGAGCTACCTGTATATAGGTCTATATAGGTCAACAGAGTACATGTGCACATATGTACAGAGTTCACATGTCACATGGTCTGCCAGTTATTTGACTCTGGATGATGTCACTGACCTACATGTGTCAGCCTGCCACTCATTACACTCCCGGACATGAACTGATATTTGCAGCTGCCCCCATCAACTCAGACCCCCTTCTGCCTGTTATGCAATATCTCACTTAAGGGAGTGGGGCTGGAAAAAAGGACAGCACCCAGAAAAAACAGCTGCCTTCTGGGAGTATAACTCCTATTTATCATGCATACCCTAATCCTAATTTCATAAAAAATGTCCTAAAAATTATGCAAGTGCTAGTGTGTATTAGGGGGAAAATAATGCTGTCTCAGGGTTCTAGATATCTCCACAAACCACTCGACCATCAGTATCATGGCTTCTTATGCTGGCTTCAGGACCTCTTGTTGGCATTAAAAATTACATGATTTTGCTATTTCATGATGAAAAGTCATGATTTTTTGAAAGACACGGGGGCGAATATTGCTTAACCCTTTCTTTACTGTCCAATAGCAGCAAAGAACACAAATAGAAAAAAATATAACAAATACAGTGAGACACCACCAATCCCCATCCAAGTCCTAGTATAACAGCAAGCACCGCCTCTAAAGCTTCCTCTTTTTTTGGAGATGCGACACATCACGAGGAGAGCGAGAATATAGGAACCAACAGACAATCCGAACATCCGGAAAACACGGTAACAAAATCCAGTGAATAGCAGTCCATGGAACTTCTCAACCGGCAACAAACTTCAAGACTGTAACGGAAACCAGCCATCTTAAGCGAAACACACCGGGAAGAAGTGAGGACCATCGAGCAACACCGAATGAAACTGTGAAAATACAAAGAACAGGAGCTCAACAGTTAAATCGATCCTAACACCAAATTGCAAGTGCCAATACACATGAAACCCAACATATAGCAGGTCTTATTACAAACAGAGCAAAACCCACATTACAAGAACATGAAAAATCGAACCAGTCCACACATGAACATAAAACCCCTAAATAAATAGTGCATACAACAGAATACCTACCACACCCAGGAATCCCTATATGAGAGAAAAAATCAGCAGAGAGGGAGAAACAAGTTAAACAAACTTAGAAGGGTGGGACAATATTCTCTCTGTGTCTTTCATAAAATAATGACTTTTCGTCATGAAATGGCAAAATCATGTAATTTTATGTCAAGACATGGAGGCTCATATTGCAAGTTTAAAACTGACCAACAACCGACGAAAAAACGTTAGGGATCGGTCGAAAATAAAATTCACGAAATGTAGTATAATAGCTACGTGAACTCCAGTCCGCATGAATGTTGTGTAGCCCCAGGAGGTATTCCAACTGGACCACCAGATCCCTGGCCAAGCAATACGTCCAAAAGTCCTTCGCCAAGCGAGCCAGAACTGCCGACTGCGTGCTGCCCGTGTGATTGACCTAATGGACTGCCGAGACGTTGTCCATGCACAGCCGGATGCATACGCGGGCAGTCCTGTTTGCGAAACTCCAAATCGTAAAGGAACTGGCCAGGAGCTCCAGAGCGTTGATGTAGAGTCTGGCTTCATCCGCCGACCAACGTCGTCCTGTAGTCACTCCGTAGCAGTGGGCACCCCAACTGTGGAGACTTGCTACTGAGTCCACTGTGAACTCCGGTTGGAAATCAAAGATAGCCTTGCCATTCAAATCAGAGAGGTTGTGGATCCACCAAGTCAATTTGTCTCATTTCTCGGTGTCTAGAGAGACCATGTCCGCGTAGGTGACGACGTTGTGGAGGTGTGCAATCTTTAGTCGCTGGAGTGCACGGTAATGAATAGGAGCCGGGAACACCGCTTGGATTGAGGATGCCAGCAGGCCAATGATCTGTGCCAGATGGCGTAGTTTTATCTGAGGGCGCGCCAGTGCACGGCGCAACTCCTTGCAGTTGGTCCGAATCTTGGACGTTGTGTACGCCTTTCGCCATCCAGTCATTGTGAAGGAGTAGGTCCCGCAGAAGGTGGATGTCCTTAATCTTCAAGGCATTGAGGTGATGGAGATTGACAACGGGGCACATCTGCCTGCCTTTCTTTTCCACCAGGAAAATGTGGCTGAGGACCCCGGCACTGAATGTGGGTGCTAGTTCGATCACCCCTTTCTCGTGAAGGGCCGACAATTCTATGTCTATCAAATCGCAATCTCGTAGGGAGAATGAGGGCGAGGTGGAGTGATGTGACAAGGCGTGTCGACCAACTCTATGTGGAAACCCCGAACGGTGTCCAGAACCCAAGCATCGGAGATGATGGCTTACCAAACTGGGGAAAAATGACGGAGTCTGCCCCCTACACAAAACTGAGAAGAAACATGAGGTAGATGTAAGCTTACCATAAGGGCGTCTGGAGCCAGAGTTCCATCTGAAGCCTCTGGACCGCCATGGTCTTCCACATGAAGGGAAGAAGGGGGACCAGCCTCTTGCCTCCTGATAGGGTGGTCGCTGAGTATTGGAGCCTCGTCCCAAGCTACGGGAGTTGTAGTAGGAACAGACGACCCCTGAATCTGCCGGCCCTGGTAGAGACCCACTCTTGAAATACCCTCTTCATGGAGGATTGGGCTTTATCAAGGGCTGTAAAAGCCCCAACAGAACGCCCCAGGTCTTTTCTAAAGGAGGCCCAACAAGAGGCCTTGGACATCCTTGCCCTCTGCACCCAGCCACGGAGTTCTTCTGGGTCAACCTGTCTGTTCTCAGCTCTGGCGTCTTCTGCCAGGTCAAAGAGCTTAGCCAAGGGACCAAATACGTCCAAATGTTTATCTTGGCATGACTTAAGTGCCGAATCCAATTCCATCCCAATTCCATCCCAATTTGGTAAGGAATTGGGTCATTTTAGGGTCAACAACCAAGGTCTCCGACTTTATTGGGCACCAAAGGCCGTGGGCATTCAGCCCTGGGCGTACTCCGGGCAGCCTTGCTAAGGGGGCGTCGTACCCAGTTCTCCAGGTAACGTGCCACATGTTCTGCTGGGAGCCACTCAGCTGACCTCGGGTGATTGAGATCATCCGGGTCGAACCGAGGTTCTCCAGATGGATCCAGGAGAGTGGAGCCAGCTGTAGCGGGGGAGTCACTTCAAGATCCACTCACAGCCACCCCCGGGGTGGGGTGACTGCAGATTCACCAGTTATATGGGTTCTGGAGGCAGAGGGAGTTAAGTGCCTGGATTTGGCGGCAGCCTTCTTGGGTGCGTCCCCTGAAGGGTCTGAACCAGAACACTGTTGGTGCGTCGGTGGACCCGAACTTTCTGCATCCAGTGGGCGCGAGAGTAAGGCCTGAGATATGGTCTGAGAGAGGGCAGAGGACATAGATCCCATAGCTGCCATAAGGGCTCCAGTGACTGAACGTTACAGTGCCAGGGACTGAGCCACATCAAGATGAGCCATAGGGCCAACTACTGATGGAGGGGACCTTGAAACTGAAGAGGGGTTCCCCAGGTCTTGAGGTATATCCATCTCACCAGGGGAAGGGGGGCAGGTAGGAACCTTATGCTTGGGCATATTGCAATGTGAGTGCCACAAAAAAAAACAGAATACTAGACCCTTAGATAACAAAATACAGCTGTAGACAAAATAATACAGGCTAGTAGGTGTTAATCACCTAAACTAGCTACACAAGAGAGGGGGAGAGAGAGAGGGGAGCTCACAAGAGCCCAGACTGCAGACCGGGTAGACACGAGGCAAAGACCGAGCCAGAAGGAAGGGTAAGATCAGAAAATGCCTACCACTAGTCTCGCGGCAAAAAATCTTGCGAACGCGTCCAATTCGCGAACCAAAACCCGACTAACAGGATGAATTTGTGGGAACACACTAATGAATGACCAGTTTGTGGCAAAAACTACCTAACAAAAAGCATTTGCGGCAAAACATTCGAATTAGAAACTTTAGCAGACAAATTGCCGAATGGTACAATTCGCGGCCAAACTTACGAACTGCCCAAATTCACAGCAAGTTTAGCCGAAAGGCGCAACTCTGTCGCAAAATAGCTGAATAGTGGCTCGAAAAAGGGCACCAAACAACCAGGAAGAATGGGGGAGAGACCCAGAACATTAAAATAAGGGAAAATCGAGAAAATAAAGGAGATAAGGGGCGGTAAAACCCCCAAGGGACCCCCCAAAGGATAGGAGCAACAAGGCAAAGCTCAGAAGAGAGGGGAGAATCAAATGCAAGAATCCCCCAAAAGGAAGGTCTGGAACCCTGGGCTCAAAAGTAAATAAAATTAATCAAAAACCATATAAATCAGTATTAATAAAGTAGAATAACAAGATTATAAGCAAATAAGAAGTAACTAAAGTAAATAAAGGCAATGAAAAACCGATACTGCGAAGAGTAAAATTATTAGTACTTATATTGAATGTGGAGCAGCAAAGAAAGAGGAAGTTTTAGAGGCGATGCTTGCTGTTCTACTGGGACTTGGATGGTAATTGGCTGGTGTCTATTGTATTTGTTATATTTTTTTGGGGGGGGGTCTTTGCTGCTATTGGTGGACAGTAAAGAAAGGGTTAAGCAATATAAGCCTTCGTGTCTTGACATAAAATTCATATTCATAATGCATTTTGATTATTCTTTAGAATGTGAATTGTTGAGAATTCACAGAGAATAGCAAATGTAACACCAAAATAGCTGAGCAGAAAATAAAGGTGAAATGTAGGAAAATCATAAAAATGTGGTTGTTTTGGCTGGAATTTGCAATTCCTTTTTGAATTCCTGACCGTTCTCTAGCACTATACTTGTCTCTACACTTAGTTTTTTTAAGGTAAGGCTAGGTTAAATAAGAACTGCCACTTCTCTCAGCAAAAAAAGTTGAGGTAAGTAGAAATCATACTTACCTCCAATGCACTTGGTAGTATGCGTGCATGTGTCGTGCATACAGCAATGCAGGGTTTAACTAATTTTAATGCCATGCACCCTGTGTCTTGTATGCTGTGTAAAGTGTTAAAGGACCACTTTAGTGCCAGGAAAACATACTCGTTTTCCTGGCACTATAGTGCCCTGAGGGTGCCCCCACCCTCAGGGTCCCCCTCCCGCCCGGCTCTGGAAAGGGGAAAGGAGTTTAAACTTACCTTTTTCCAGCGCTGGGCAGAGAGCTCTCCTCCTCCGTTCCGCCCCGTTGGCTGAATGCGCACGCGCGGCAAGAGCTGCGCGCGCATTCAGCCGGTCGCATAGGAAAGCATTATCAATGCTTTCCTATGGACGCTGGCATGCTCTCACTGTGAAAATCACAGTGAGAAGCACGCAAGCGCCTCTAGTGGCTGTCAATGAGACAGCCACTAGAGGATTAGGGGGAAGGCTTAACCCATTAATAAACATAGCAGTTTCTCTGAAACTGCTATGTTTATAAAAAAAAAAAAAAATAATGGGTTAACCCTAGAAGGACCTGGCACCCAGACCACTTCATTAAGCTGAAGTGGTCTGGGTGCCTAGAGTGGTCCTTTAACTGATAAAAAGTATTATTTGTTTATAATTGCTGTTTAACCCCTTAAAACCGGAGGGCGTACTATTACGCCCTCTTCTAAGCGGCTCTAAATGCCGCAGGGCGTAATAGTACACCCTCCGTTTTTTGTTACTTACGGTCGAGGGACTCACCTGGGATCCCAGGGAGTCCCCCGCGGCGCAACCTTCTTTCTGCAGCCCCCCCGGGCCATGTGAAGGACCTCACAATCACATGGCCGGGTTAGCTGGCTGCTGTAATGACAGTTAGTCCCCCTGCTGACTGGAAATAAAATAAAATAAAATTAATATCAGTGTAAAAAAATAAAATATACTTAGATTTTATATATATATATATATATATATATATATATATATATATATATATATATATATATATATATATATATATATATATATATATATATATATATGTGTGTGTATATATATATATATATACTGTCTAGGTGTATTTTACTATTCTATATAATTATATATCTAATTACATGTGGACTGATACTGATTAAATATATATAATTATTGTTATATCTATTTATATATAATATAAAAAAATAAACATGTAAATACGTTAAAAATAAAATTAAAAAAATAATTAAAAATAAATAATTAAATATATATAGATGTGTTATTTCGTTCTAACTGTATTGATATTTATATATATATATATTTATGTAAAAATAAACGTAGAACGAAATATATATATATATCTCTATATGTAAATAAAAATATTAATTTTTATATATATATATATATATATATATATACACATTTGTGTGTGTGTGTGTATATATGTGTGTATATATATATATATATATATATATATATATATATATATATATATGTATGTATGTAATATTTTTACATAATTGGGTATTTTAATTAACTACAATTAGCGGGACCTGCCTGACAACCCATGCCGAAAGTATAGGGAATTTAATTTGCTAGCACTATATTTAACCCTATAACTTTCCAAGACACCATAAAACCTGTACATGGGGGGTATTGTTTTACTCGGGAGACTTTGCTGAACACAAATATTAGTGTTTCAAAACAGTAAAATGTATTACAACGATGATGTCGCCAGTAAAAGTGAAGTTTTTTGCATTTTTCACATACAAACCGCACTTACATGGACGATATTATTGCTGTGATACTTTTTACTGTTTTGAAACACAAATATATAGTGTTCATCGAAGTCTCCCGAGTACAACAGTACCCCTCATGTACAGGTTTTATGGTGATTTCAAATGTTACAGCGTCAAATATAAGGCTTGTGTTTCATTTTTTTTCACATTAAAATTTGCCAGATTGGTTAAGTTGCCTTTGAGACCCTATGGTAGCCCAAGAATGAAAATTACCCCTATGATGGCATACCATTTGCAATAGTAGACAACTCAAGCTATTGCAAATGGGGTATGTTCAGTCTTTTTTTAGTAGCCACTTAGTCACAAACACTGGCCAAAATTGGCGTTTTTTGAATTTTTCACACAGAAACAAATACCAACGCCAACTTTGGCCAGTGTTTGTGACCAAATGGCTACCTAAAAAGACTGAACATACCCCATTTGCAATACCTTGGGTTGTCTACTATTGCAAATGGTATGCCATTATGGGTGTAAATTTAATTCCTGGTCTACTATACAGTCTCAACGGCAACGTAACCAATCTGGCGAATTTCAATTTCAAATGTAACGTGCTATATTTGACCCTGTAACTTCCCAAAACACCATAAAACCTGTACATAGGGGGTACTGTTTTACACGTGAGACTTTGCTGAATACAAATATGTTTATTTTATTGCAGTAAAAACAAACAGTATTATGACACTGACAGTTAAAATGTTATGTAGAACTAAAAAAATAACAATTTATTTTCTCCCATTTTTTTCATATTATGTTTCATAGCTAAATATTTGATATTAAATGAAAGCCCTGTTTCCCCTGAATAAAATGATATATATAATAAGGGTGGGTGCATTTAATATGAAAGAGGTGAATTACGGTTGGACAGACATGTAGAGCAAATGCCAGGTTTTGTTTACATTTTGTTTTGTTCACAACGTGTACATTTGGCTCCGTCCTTAATGGGTTACACTAAGAGCTTACATTGTTATACTTTATCTAGGACTGTGTGGTACAGCTTCTTTACTTGCTAGTGTGGGAAGGCGTAATACATTACAATGAGAGACAGTGCTTATTGCTAGAAGCATATTTGATCTGATTACAAGTGTTGTGTATTGTCAAGGTTGCAAGACACATGTATGAGGGCAGCATTGGTTAAAAGGAGGGAGAAGCCTTAATATTTAACATGACACAAGCAAATAATCGAAAGCTAAATGCATGTTGTTTAAAAATACCTCCACTATCCGTTTAGCTCTCTGTGGTACGTTATAAGTGCATTTTGCTTCCCATATGAAATATTTTTTTCCACGCTCCTTGCAGAGACTGTGATGTTTTTATGGTTTTATCTTGTTTTACTGAGATAGTGGTGATTAATCTTCCTGATAAAACTCTGTAACAGGATCCCACAACACCCCATATGCTGTGATAACACATACATCACTGCAGCTCCTGTCATGTTTCATTTGTCATAAGAGAAATTGGGATCCTTTTCCCCTCAACCTCTCCCCCCCCTACCCCCCCCTCCATGCTCTGAAAAATAAAAAATAAAACCTCCAAATTAAAGCTCTGGCTATGTTGTCAGGGAAATGTACAGCTCTCTGATTTCTATTAAAAATGTAATTCTAGAAATACACTGACAAACGTGCCTTAATACCACACATGATTATTACATCTGCAGTCTTTAGGATGTTGTTTACTGGTGGAAGTAGCAATGTCTACATCTTTTAAATGGAGTCGCTACTGGTGACATAGAGTTGATTTCATGTACACTATCAGTCGTAAATTATCTTTTCTTTTAATGGTAGCGGTGTTCTGTTTCTGCTTAGATTGTAAGCTCTGCAAAACAGAGAGACTTCATATCCTAATGTACCCATGTGTGTTATATCTCCTGTTTGTTTTCTGTGCAATAGCTGCTAACTTGGTTTATGTAACTCTTCTTGTGATGTAAACTGTAAAAATGTTATAGATACTGTCACGTTACGGGTGCTTGCATTTTTTCCCCATAAAATTATCTGTGGAAATAAGGCAAGGGAGGAGTAGTTAATGAGATATACCTTCCTTCAGCTGCCCCTTCTTGATGCCACCATCTTTTTCTCACCATACTTTGGTTTCTGAAGACTTCATCTGCCAGGAGTTGTCATTACTACTGTACTGTCAAGTATATGCAAGGGTACAAAATGAGATCATGCAAGTACAAAAGAATCTCTTATTACTTCTAGATCTTATTCTTAATATTGTAGATGTGCAGTAAGGTGCCTCAAACAAACTGCGATAGGTCACTGACGCTCATGGTCTTTGGCACATTGTGGATTTTGAGGTCCTCATCCACCCATTCATTCAACAGTGATGGTTTGCTATCGCTGTAAGTCTTCCTCTTTGTGCTTGACCGCAGTGAGTCTAGTGTCGTGGAGTGCTCATGGAGGCCTCCAGAAGCATGATCCTGATCGTGGCATTCTGTCGTATTTAAAGTAAGCTATGTCTGTGGCTTGTTCTTCCACAATTCTGCTAGCATGCTTTTGAGCTCATCTCCTTTTACCAACTCACCGGACGCCGATGGTGTGGGTGTATGCCCAGGGTTAAGGCTCCACAATGTCCCAGATCCAGGATCAAAGGAGCGGTCCTCCAGAGAGTAAGAAGAACCCCCATCTTCCAGTGCCATTTTCGCCTATGCGGTTCTTCAGGAGTTCTGCAAGATTTCTCTCGTAGTAGGGCCTTTCCCAGCCTGTTTTTTTTTTTTGGTTTTTTTTTTTTTGGACCGCAGTATTCTCGGCATGAATAAATTGTTTGCAGCCAGGTGTGCGTTCAATTTTCACAGATATTTTGCTTTTTGTAAGCAAGCTGCTCAGAGTTCAGAATAGTGCGACTAATCCTGACCGCAACTAGCTCCGCACCCTTGTTTTTTATTTCGTTTTGTTTATCACTTTTTTAAAACTGCGTCTTCACCACTTTACATATTTACTTCATGTGGATGTTACCTACGTAGAGATTGTTGCAGACCATGCATACTCCTTCCTGGCAATAGGTTTTGTGCTCTTCAGGAATGGTTTAAGGATCCCAGTTTATATAGAACAATGCCTATTGAGTTATTATATAGTATATGGTATAGGGCTATTCCAAGCTATGGGAATAAAGAATACATGGCATAGTGCAATATTGTCTGTGGTAAAATGGATATATGAGTAAGTGCCAAATATTCACTCACACTTTAACATCCCAAGAAATGCCTTAAGAAGTGTGATTGGTGTGTCTTCTTGCTTCAATATATGATGAATATAGATCTCATATGAAACATCCAAGTAAATAATCAGTCCAACGCGTTTCTTCCCTGTTAGGGACTTCCTCAGGGACAATCTTTAACAACAGTGTTGAATATAAGTACATACAATCCTAGTTACAAACATCCCCTAACATATACTAGTCCCAATAGGTGTTCCACAGATGATTCCTTTTGTCTTCAGCTGTCTGCAGCTCAAATTTGGTTACTTCTGGGTTTCGTGTATCCCATGCGGTCACGTGACCGACGTGATGACGTCATGCGTTCCAACTATGCGTTCCACCTTCATTTCAGCTGTCCATCATGGTGGCAAATCGGAATGTTGAAAAAAAGTCCCAGAAACACTGTTTCTAAATGGGAGTATGGGTGGGGGGTGTACAAAGGGGAGTGACAAGGTAGTTAAAGAGACATTGCTGGTCTACAGATCTTATGAATAAACTTTACTACATATACTTACTGAATTGAAGATAGGAGGAAATCTTCGGGCATATCCTATATTGCTAAGGGAAGTTATTCTTTATTTGTTTATTTCACTATAATCACTTTAAGTTGTAATTTTTTATATCACTGTATGTGGATTTTAGAATCATAGTCACAAATTTACGAGTGTGTGAGAGATTCTATATATATTTTCCTATTGAGTTATTGAAAGATTTATATACCATCCTTAAAAATAGAATTGTTGAAGGATTGCTCTATAACTAATCTGGACAAATTTTTTTTTTTATGGCAATGCTATTCTTTCTTTGGAAAAATTGAAGCTTAAGTATGGATTGTCAAATGTATGTGAACTGGAATGTATGCTAATCATTGACAAATTGAAAGAACTATACCAGGTATCTGAAACAGATAAAAACTATAAATCACTTGAGTTATCTCCTTTTAGAGAAAGTTTTTTGGTTTTTTTAATACAGCCCCGCTAGTAAAGGTAGGATATCCTTATGCTATTTGTTTCATAATGCCAAGCCCTTAGTTAAATTAAAACATATGTTGTCATGGGAGACCGAGTTGGGTGCCCAGTACGATTTAGAAGAATGGTTCGGTTTTTTTAAAGGTTTAAAAGGTATTCTGAAAATCATTATAAAATCTTATATCGCTGGTACCTGGCTCCGTCTAGATTGCACAACATGTATTCTGACCGGTGTTGGAGAGACTGTGGGGGAGTGGGCAATATGGCCCATATCTGGTGGTTCTGCCCCAAGTTAACTAATTATTGGAAAATGATTCATGGTCTAATTATTGAACAGAACCATTAGTGAACAGAACCATTAGCATCTTAACTTCGGAACTAGCCTTATTTAAAAAACTCCCGGAGTCCGTTAATAGTTCAGATAAAATAATCATAGGCCACGTTCTGATTGCTGCTACATCCTGTTTACCTAGACATTGGAAGTCCCAAAATGTGCCATCTCTCAGAGAAGTTTTCAGTTTGATTCTAGAAAACAAGGCATACGAATTATCGCATAGAGCCAATGTTAAAATATAATTGGGATAAATGGGAAGAAAAAAATCAGTTTATGGTCTTTGATATATTTATTGTTAAAGTGCATTGATGTACAAAATTTTTGCCATATACATTGTTATGTTTATTTCAATGATGGATGGATACCCCTTCCCATTTCCAAGTTACCCTTCCTTTCCTACCCCTAATACAATGTTTGTATTATTATCACTTGTTATACAAAATTTTAAACTTTAATAAAAATTATTTGAAAAGGAATGGTTTAAGGAACATGTCAAATGTGTTGTCTAGGCCTCCAAATTCCTCAGATCTTAATTCGATTGGGCATCTTTTGGATGTGCTGAAACAACAAATCCCATCCATGGAGGCCCCACCTAGCAACTTGCAGGACTTAAATGGATCGGCTGCTTATGACTTTGTACTAAGGCAAAGGACACGTGTAGAGGTATTGAGGAGTTCATGCTTCAATGCTGTTTTGGCAGCATGAAGGGAACCAACACGATGTTAGGCAGGTGGTTTTAAAGTTGTGACTGATCAGTGTACAAAAAAGACAAACAAAAACAACTTATTTTATAGTAGTGCTATTTATTTTAAAATACTTTTAATGAATCTCAAAAAAAATAAAGTTTTTTCACCTGCATTCTTCCCTCTCAGAGCATAATATAATTTTATGGTTTGGTGTTTAAGGTGCTTACGTTAATGCTTCATGCACTGGGTCTGAGCTTAAGGAACACTCCTGGAACTATTTAGCATTTATATGCTGCAAGAACGAACACAATCAGTTGATGACCGCAATGATCCCAAAGGAAGAGATGTAATTGGCTCATATTATTTAATATATACAAAACCTTCCAGTTAAGGAATACTAGTTCATGAGACAGTGGAGGGAAATCCATAGACCAAATCTGAGTCTGAGTCAGGCATTTCATGAAATAACACTGTTCTCAATCTACTTCTGTTTGCAACACTGTGAAGTCCTCAGGACACATATTTTAATGTGAACGGAAAACATTTTAATAATTTTTGGCATACAATGTCAGATCATTGTGTCCAGTGTCTGTGGATGTGTTGCTCTTTGTATTCTCAGTTTGAAATTGTCCTTTTGGAAGCTAAATTTGATTGTATTTGTATTCCCAGATGTCTCAGATTAGATTCAGAGGGATTTGCCAATAACTCTGACTGTTCACATTTACTCCTTACTGTGTAAACTCAGTGAGAAGCAGAGTTTGAAAAGGAACACATTTTCTTTGGTAAACTATTTTGCAGTTGCTTTAGCAGTTCACAGTTTAATGGATAAAATCACTAATATATTGACAATGTGGATTAAATCTGAATTGAAAAAAAAATACCATTCTGTTCAGTCGGAATGTGGTCAGCTGAATTTTGACTGATATAAGCTTCATTAAAATAGCGTGAAAATTAGCCCCTCACTCTACTGCGATCTCTCTGTATCTCTCTCTTCTCTCTCTCCTCCTTCCCCCACTGGATTGTGCATTGGTAATCACTGCCTTAGATTTCAATCCAAGTCCGACCACCTCACCAGTAAGTGTCCCGCCCACCTCAATAATATAAAAGTAACTGGAACCAAGAGAGTAATTCTGGCTCGGATGTCACCCAAATTAACAAGATCCTAGTCAGATACTAGGAAAACATAGCAATCTGATGACACGTGGGCTACTGGAACATACCATTCCTGAAGTCGAAGCGAGAACCTACAACAGCAGACCCAATGAAAGCGGCCACATTAAACTTATGTGGAAACTATTAATAACTAAAACCTCCATCTTTCCAAATACCAACACAGCTATTTACACAACCTTGTCAAGAGGAAGCTAGTGTCACAAATGGAATTGGGTGGACTAATGAAAACCTCACACAAGAGCTACAACGAGGAAGAAATTCCCAAACCCACAACTATACTGGCAGAGGGTTGCCAACCTGAATCTCTGCCACAAGATGTCATAACATGTAAGAAAGATCCTAGAAAAGCTAGCAATCCTTGACCACTGGACAAGATCCCAAAGATCAATGGTAAACTGACACCAGGCAATATGCTAGTTGCAGTTAATGTTCACAATCCCAACCCGCACCATCACAGGGACCAACAGGCTCATATACCTCAGCCTTAGTGGTCCTCCAAATGCTTGACTACAAGATCAGGCTGGACAAGAAGCAATGCCCACCTTGGAGACTATGACTGGAAGCGAAGGAAGTTAGTAAACTGGATCAACTTCAGAGGTGGAAAGATCCTGGCTACTGAGGAAGTAGTATATGCCCATGCCAGAGGCACTGGAAAGAGCTAGGCAAATACTGACCCGACACTCTCATCCAAACTGAGCAGATCTACCAGAGCAGCAGAGGCTAAGGGAATAAATGCCCTGTTTACCAAAGAACCATCCAAGGTGTATGAACAGGTGCAGGGGAACCACATACCCACGAAAGACCCACCCAGAGCAGAGACTGAAATATACTAGAAGAACATCTGGGGAAAAAGAAGCATCACATAACACCAAGGTCCAATGGCTACTAGACCTGAAAACAGACCACTGCATGCTCCCAGAACAGGAACCAGTCACCATCACAGTGGGAAATATCTAGCAAAGAGTAGCCAGATGAAGAGCTGCTAAGCCCCAGGACCTGTTTTGATCCACTGAATAAAGAAATTAACAACGCTCAAATACTTATTTCACTAATTGACATGCAAATCAATTTATAACTTTTTTGACATGCGTTTTTCTGGATTTTTTTGTTGTTGTTATTCTGTCTCTCACTAAAATACACTTACCATTTAAAATGATAGATCAAATACTTTTTTCTCTCACTGTTCCTCCAAATATTCAGACTGATCCTAAAGTCCCAGCTCAAAGGGAAAAACAAGATCCAAGCTATCAACACTTATATGCCCTACCAGTCATCTGGTAACGAGCTGGAATAATATCCAGACCAAGACCAGAGCTGGTCACCATTGATGTCAAAACCGAGAAACTACTCCCTGTGAATGGAGGTCTCCACCTGAAATCCAGCACCCAGAGATTGTACACCAGCCAGAAGGCATTGGTGATATTTAGACAAGCTCATTTATTTTATTTGTTTATTTATTACTGGCATGTATAAAGCCCCAACATATTCTGTAGCACTGTAAAATTAGGGGAGAACGTACAATATACACAGAAAAATACAAAAGGTAAATAGGACCTTGTCCGTAAGCTGAATTCTTACCATTAAAGTTATTTTATTCAAAGTATTTAGCCCGTGAGCTTACAATCTAAAGGATATAATTGGGATTTGAGACAAGAGGTAACGGGGAATTTGAAAGTGATTGCTAAAGGATGATATTTTTTCTCCTCCCCTTAATTGCGGAACTGAATTTTTTTTCATCATGCACAAATCTAGTAAAACTTTAATGATTTATTTATCGCTGCCAGGAAACGGATAAAACGAACACGTATATGCATATGCTTTAAAGTGGTGGTAGAATTATGATAACTTTAGGAATCATTAAGCACTTTCAAAAAAAAAAAAAGCAGAAAAATCTGTGAATGTAAATTTGGCATTCTTGTTTTATGTTTTCAGTGGATGGCATTGTGATCTATTTAATTAGAGACATGATTTTGCCAAGCTTGGCTCACTTACTGTGAGAGAAGCTATGTAAGGAGTGTCCGTTCTTTGACCTGAACAGGAAGACTGACCAGCAGTCAAGGCAAAAACACTAACATAGCCCTCCAAAGAGTATATATCACAGGCAAATATGACTCAAAATCTAACATTACTGTTTGCTTCATTTAAAAAAAAAAAAAAAATGCTATCCTAGACAAAAAGCTTGGGAAGGAGTTGAAAAGATGTGCTTTCTTCAGCGTTCTGTTTTAGCTAACTTTTAGTAATTAAACCCAGAATACACATCTATAATAAAGATGTGTTGTAGACAGGAACGGTAGTTAAATATTTGAACACCTTGGTGCTTTGTATTAAAGAGTGGACATGTAAAAAACATTCAATACAAGGTTTCTCCCACACTGCCTTAATTATGTATCTCATTACATAAGATAGTATATACATACGACTTTGTGGCTGAAACTTATGTTTTATATTCTATGTCCACTCTTCAATAAATGTTTGCTACTTTGCCACTTCTGAGCTGCCATAAGCAATTCCATTCAAAATACACAAGTGACAGAAGGCCATTGCTTACTCCTAACCCTTTGTGTACACAGGTTGGATTTCATTTTCAACCAGTCAACTGTAGATTGCTTAATTCAATCTTATTACAAATATTCTGGAAATTTTAACACATTCCCAAGCAAAGGTGTAAACATGGCATCAAAATCTATGAGCCAACCGTGAAAATAGCTTACATTTTTACAAGCCAGGTAATTAACCATTTAGGATGGGAAAGGCTGCAGGAGTGGTTTTATTCAAAACCTTCTGAGAGTGAGTAGGAAGCCCATCAATAGGACAGTAGGGGAACCCAGGGAGTTAAACCTTTAGGCCTCTGCAAAATGGTTGCCATGAGATCCCGCACCCCTAACCAATAAGAATGTGCGTTTATACAGTCACAATACATATAGAGATATGTTCCATGGTGGCCACAAAGGTCCCCGCTGGTGTCTGTAATCGTTTTACCCATTCGATAAAGCTAAAAGTCGCTTTCCCACTATTCTACATACCTAAATGGACCCCAAGCAGATGAGTTTGCATAAATATAATGGTACAATAGTGAAATAAGGCTTTTCTAGTATTTACCCCCTAATACACACACTTAAAGAGCGTAAGGTCAGGGGAAGAGCCCTCCTTAATTCCAGAAGAACAGGCGAATTCCCAAATTTGCAAACCTCTGGAAAAAAAAAAAAACTTAAAAAATAATAAAAACCTTTAGTATTCAAGGTACACAAATGGGGTTCCGCCAAAATTTAGGGAATCAAAATGGCCGCCGCGATAATTGAGGCTGGCAGCGAGGGAGCTGAGCAGGGGAGAATGCTCCCTCGCTGCCCGCCTCAATTATCAGGGCGGCCATTATCACGGTGCCGGAATATGATGTCACTCAGGCTCCAGCATCACTAAGAGACTCGCGAGGGAGCTGAGCAGGAAGATCACAGCTCCCTCGCTACACATCAGCCCAGCAGCCCCACTGGACCCCAGAGACTGCATGCCAGCCGCTCCGCCCAGCAGCCCCACTGGACCTCAGGGAAATAGACTCTATGCCAGCACTCCAAAAGGTAGGGAGGCTGGGTGGAGTGAAAGTTAAACAAATAAAGTGTGTGTGTGTTTGTCAGTGAGTGTGTGTTTGTTTGTCAGTGAAAGGTGTAGGTGTGTCTGAGTGTTTTGACAGTGTGTGTATCTGTGTGTCAAGGTTTGTGTGTGTGTGTATATGACCTGTGTGTGTATCTGTGGGTGTGTATTTGTGAGTCAAGATATGTGTGTGTGTGTATAAGTATCTGAGTGTGTGTATCTGTGTGTGTGTGTGTGTGTGTGTATCTATCCACGTGTCAGACAAACATAGATAAACACACCTTGACACACAGATACATGCACACAGATACACACTGTGTATCTGTGTGTCAGATTCATACACAATAGCACATACAAACACAGATACACAGACCCATACCAGCACAAACATACACACAGATACACACAGTGGCACATACAAACACAGATACACAAACCTAGACACACACCGGCACATACAAAAGACTATGCAATTTTAATTTGTTTTACCGGAGGGAGGGGAGGTTCCACGATGTTGATACACTATGTCAAAGGGTTCCACAGGAAAAATTAATTGGGAACCTCTGATCTACAGTCATGTGCAAACCTAGATAGCCACGCCCCCTAATACCACAAACGATAATATCTATGCGAAAATCAGGATTCACACCACAATTACCAAATAAATGCAGTACTTTATTAGCAAAATATATACAATATATAAACGAATATAAGACAGACTGTGAAAATGGCTAGAATATACATCAGAGCAATAAATATATACTTCAATAGTCTACCAAGACAGGACACAAGTCTCTAACCCGCCCAATGTTTTAACACCTACCTGGATGCCTTTTTTTAAGCGTATCTATAAAATATATGAAAAACCTGAAAATTTAGCTTGCCAAGTCGACCTTTATTGTTACAAGTGAGTTTCATACACTGTGGTTTTGTATTTTTATATATTTTTTTGCTTGTTTAAAACATATATGTGTAGAAAACTTATTGAATAAGTGCTAAACTGGAGAAACACACATCCTTTCATAAAGGAAACCCACTTACATGAAGTATACTACAAGACAAATATTATGGATTTTCTCTGGCATCGTGGCTGAATTCTCCATCTTCAACATGCCCTTATGCATTTCATGCCTATCAGCACTTTGTAAAGGATATATAGCTCCTCACACACCATGCAATTCTATTTGGATGACAAGAACACTCTGATATAAATAGGGATGACCTTTTACAAACAGAGAGACTGTGTGAAATGACCTCAGATTCACAACATGCTCTGTTACATTTATATAATATGCTATCCAAGATCATTTCTGTTTCTATAGACTTGGAAATTAAAAAAAAAAACAATCTGCAAATACTCATAAAGTTAAACAAGGGAAAAGGGATTTTTCTTTCCCCCTCAAAATAATTACAGTGATCTATTTGTAGAGCGTAATTAACTGTTTATCTACT
>OW240912.1:349067120-349329186 GCA_933207985.1 Pelobates cultripes
ACAATTTGTAAACTTTACAAAACAGCTGTCAGCCCCTCCTACAAAACCCTTGTCCTGCCCCGTCCCTCCTACAAAATTTCTGTCCTGCCCCTTCTACAAATCCTGTACTGCCCCGTCTACAAAACCCCTGCAACCCCCTTCCACAAATCCCCTGCTTATCCCCACTTACAAAGACTCCTGTCCCAATACAAAAACCCCGCCCCCTTCTACAAAATCCCTGCAGCCCCACACACACATTTACAGGCAGACAGTCACACACTCAGTTACAGACAGACAGTCACACACTCAGTTACAGGCAGACAGTCACAGGCAGACAGTCACACATACACATTTCCTCCGTGCGCCCAGTTTATCAGCTGTTTGCTTGTGTGAGCTGTACTGGCCACACGGCACCCTAACTACCATGGGGCACTGTGCGGCCACAGCTCACACAGCCCCCTCCAGCCAGGACCGGTGCAAGGATTTTTGCCGCCCTAGGAAAAAGTAAAGTTTGCCGCCCCCCCCCATGTGACATCACAATGCCCCACCCATATGATTTGCCATGTTAACTAACGCCAGTGCTGCAGTGCCGCCGTGTTTACATTATAAGGCATACAGGGACAGGCTATAGACACCAGAACAACTACATTAAGCTGCAGTGGTTCTGGGGACTATAGTGTTTCTTTAATGTGTTTCTTTTAATGTAGGGTAAATTAGAGCTTAGTGTCCGCGAATAATATGCTGATTGCCTACTTACAACCAGATGAGGATGATGATGGGCTCTAGCTGCAGTCTGGCTCCACTGGTCTGGTGCAGAACAGGCTCTCTGGAGGCGGTTTGTAACTGAAATCACAAAAATCAATGTTCTCGGAGAACGGGAAGCAGCTCCATTTTTTTGGGGTCCTTTACACAGCTCAAGGTCTGGGTCCCAGGGTCCACCTTCATGTTCCACCAATGAGTTTGTTCACAGGGGGTGGAGTGTGTAGGGGATGTCCTGATATGTGTGTAAGGAATGCATTGTGTTTGTATGTGTAAGGGCTGCAAGGTGTGTTTCTGTGTATGTACGGGATGCATCGAATGTGTGTAAGGGATGCATTGTGTGCAACGGTTGCATTGCTTGTGTATGTGTGTCTGTGTGTGTAATGCATTGTGTGTATGTGATGAATGTCAATCTCCCCCCCCTCCTCCTCCCAATTTCTCAATCTCTCCCCATCCTCCCAATTTCTCTATCTCCCCCCCCTCCCAATTTCTCTATCTCCCCCCCTCCCAATTTCTCTTTCTCCCCTGTCCCCCTACCTCCCTGTAGCGTGGCCGAGCCCAGTATAGTCCGCGGAAAATCTGATTTAAAAAACTTTCATGTTTATTTTATCTAACTCTTACTCTTGCCGATTAAAGTTTCTGCAATTTGATATATTATTTTTCTGCTTGATCTGTAAGGAACATAAGTGAATATGACAATACTAGTTAGCATATTGCAGTTTTTAGAGTTAATACATATTGATTAATTTATACCTAATTATAAGTAAAAAAAAGAAAAGAAATCGTGTATATAATTGAATAACTCGAGAAAGACACGGGGAAGATGAACCCTTGCCTTATCCTAGGAAATATCAACCCCTCTGTTCCTGTGTGACCAACTCATCTGGTTACAATTACGTGTTTGTTAGTCCATCCATTGTACAGCGCTGCAGACTTTGTTGGCACTATATCAATAATAATAATACTAATACTATAGCCAACTCATCACACTTTTTGGGACAAATATTCTTGATTTAACACATTTGACACTGATTCCAAAAGCACGGGACTCCAGGAAAAATTAACAACTCACTGCCCTCACATACAAACCCAGTGTATTCATGTGCAGGAGATGCGATAATTCCAGTATTTATTATTATTCCCACAATATCTGTGATAGCAAAGTAATTAAATACATTGTAGTAATTTCTGATAACAATGCTTAGGTACAGTAATAGGCCAATGGCTAAAATCCCAGGGAATCCACAGGGATATAGCATTATCCCACAGTTTACCTAATATTGCAGGGATTCCTGCTACTTCATGTTATTCATAAAATACTGTGTTGTACGAACCCATCTGCAAAGTATGTGACTACAATAATATTTGCTGTTTGCCAACACTCTTTACCTGCATTATAATAGTTACATTTTATTTCACATCTGCTTCTTAAACTTATTGTTTGTTGTATTAACTTAAAGAGACACTATAGTCACCAAAACAACTTTAGCATAATGAAGCAGTTTTGGTGTATAGATCATGCTCCAACAGTCTCAATGCTCAATTCTTTGCCATTTACGAGCTAACTCATTTTGTTTATGCAGCCCTAGTCATACCGCTGCATGTAAATTACACAGCGTTCCTAACTACTTCCTGTAAAGAGTCATCTAATGTTTACACGTCCTTTATTGCAAATTCTGTTTAATTTAGATTTTCTTATCTCCTGCACTGTTAATAACCGGCTAGAACTTGCAGGAGCCTCCTGTGTGTGATTAAAGTTCAATTTACAGGGCAGGAGATAAAAACTTTTAGTTATATCTTATTGAAAGTGAAAGTAGTGTGTTTTTTTTTTTTCATGCAGGGAGGTATGACTATGGCTGCATAAACAAAGTGACTTAACTCCTAAATGGCAGAGAATTGAGCAGTGAGACTGCAGGGGCATGATATATACACCAAAACTGCTAAAGTAGTTCAGGTGACTATAGTGTCCCTTTATTTATATTCCACTGAATATACACTAGAGATTAATAGTATGAAGGTGTCACATATAAAATGTTAAAATACATATAGCAAAATGGACCAGTAGTCCATTTTAAGTTTCTCTAATCTGTTGTTTTTTTTTTTCAATGTATATTTTTCGATAATGGGTAGTGCAAACAAATACAACCTTTTCTTACTTGAGAAGAAACATTTTACATTACTTTATTCAACATTAACATAAGAAGCACTACAAGATTAGACATGTGGGAGTCAACGTTGGCCCAGTTCTGTTGGCTGTATGGGAACGGGGAATCTCTAGCAAAATACAGCCAATAGGATCTGGGTTGCATGAGATAATTAACTGGACTACAGGCTCCACTCCTGACCTGTTGTCACCACTTCTTACTTTCCAGCATTCATGTTGTGCCTAGTAGCGTGTTCAAGCAAAGGTATGCAAGACATTTTAATACAAGTAGTGCTCTGTCTAGCTGTATTTGTTTCTTGTCTATATCATTCTGCCTGTATAAAGTAAATTAAGCGCTGCACTCAAACACCCACTACTCTTGGGCATGGTTTATAGTAATTATCAGACCAAACACATAGTACAAAACCAAAATGTTACCCGCACACTATCTCAAATCCCTATGCACATTTAAATAACAAAGATTTTTAATACCACTCAAATGGCCATTAAAGTGTAAGGTACTTGCCGTGTCAAGGCAAACCTTTTAGCTGAGTCCTACGGTAACAATTCTCCGTGCTGCTTTCAGCTCAACAGATCACTGCTTTCTGTTCCATTTGAGATTTTGCATTTCAGTTTATATTTTACATTTTGTTGTTTTTACTCAATGTATTTTGGGCTGCTGAATACTACAGCCATTGCCATCGTGTTTTCGTCTGTATTACAGTCATGTTACAGTGCTGCTGGCCAACGCAGGTATTCTATTAGGGGTTCATAAGTGTGCAGGGATTCATAGTTAGACCACTTTCTGTCTCATTAGAGATTTAGCATTTTAGCATTACCGTATCTTTAGCTTCTAAGTTTGCACTTTGGTGGCCATTTGGGTAATACTAAAAGCTTTTATTATTTAAATGTTATTTAAATGTGCATATGGATTTAGGTTATTGCACAGGTAACTTTTCGTTTTGCTCAACATCTAATATGCCTATACCGAGCCTGAAAAAAGTGTCTAATCTGCAAAACAAAGTTTTATTTTGTAACATAAAGAGAACATCCAACATATCGAAGAGGATTGTAATCAACCAGCTACTAGGTATTTAGCAAGTGCCCCCGGATGATGTTCTCCCATGAACCACTTTATTTTGTAAATGGGCTATCTGATCCAAGCTAGAAACGTATAAAAAAAAAAAGAAAAATAAAGGAGGGGGGTTTCTGCTTGTTTAATGGGGTCTTTTCATTCTGTTCACTGGGCTGAATTTCAATAGCAGGGTTACTGAAAATAAGGTTGGTTCCATTTATACTGGCTTCATCTCCACACCATCAATCTCGTAATAAAGTTGTAACATTTAGGTTACTACACACAATGTCCATTTGACCTTGAAACCTTCTTCATTCTGGAATGAAAGTAACATCTCATCTTCTAAAAAGGAACACTCTACGCCTTCCTTTTGTTTAAACAAAAAATGAAATAATACCTGTATAAGTACAAGCCCTATTTGACCTACACAAGAACCCTTATTAACCAGACAGATGTGTCGACTGAGATTCCATGCCCTGTTTGAAATCTGCATATTCAAAAGAATACCGGGGCACGATAACTCTTCTATTTTTCCTAAAGACCTGTTTGCATTAGCTCAGTAATGCATATACTCATGACATGTGTGAGTGGGTGGATCGGACATGATCACTAAACTTTTTCAATCGAGGAGCTAAAATTTACAAGGGGTCACCTTGATGTCTACAAAGAACTACTGTATTGCTAGTACACTCTTACACAACACTGTCAGGCTCATTAAAAAGATAGATCTTTCTTTTTTCTCTAAACGGACCACCATGTTCTACTGGACTCAATAAATCTGCTGGCCACTTAACTTTCCTCTTATGGAGCAAGTACAATGATTTGTAAGATTTTTTTTTTCTTTTACCCCTTTCCTACTTTAAATCCCTATACATTGATGGCATCCTGCCTTTTATACAGTTCTGAAGGTGGCTTGATTCATTGTCTCGATGGATGTAGCCAGCGTAAGCTTCCTTTTGTTTGGACAAAAAAGGAAAAAAAGTACTACTTTCATTATGGATGCAGATTCAAGGATCTATGATAAAAGGAGAGAGGAACTGACAGCAATGCATTCACAAATAATCCTATTGAAAAGGCTTTAAATTCTTTGAACTTCCTACAAAAATCAACTGCTTAATTACTATATGGGAAACCTCAGTATAAAGCTCTTCAATTTAATAATTGGGACATGCAGGTAGCATTAGTTGGCTTCTCTTCTATCCCGGGAGTCTTGAAAAAGCAAAATAGCAATATTTCCAAATATTGACCGACGGTCAGGAGAGACGGACTGCCTTTCACAGGATTAAAATGATGATTTCCTAAAAGCCAATAAACTACTGTGTAAATCCACACGGCAAAGGAAGCTCACTTAAGGAAATTATTGTGAGAAGGTACGTTAAAACTATAAAAAGGATTGAGGATTGTTAATGAAATGTATATTTTTTTATTTTATTTTAGACAAACGTGACTAGAAGATATACAATGTATTCAGACACCTTCATTTATTTTTTTCAAATGTTTTTATGTTGCAGCCTTATTGTACAATTTTTTGAATTATTATTTTTTTTCAAGGCAATTTATACTCATTTTGCAATAATGACAAAGAAGAAAAAAGAATTTTTGACACAATTGCAAATTTCTATTTGAAATCAGCACTTTTATAACTAATTTCATAAACACCTACCTGGCTGTCAATCAGATAGCTGGAAGGTTTTCTTCCCTATTCCATTAGCTCTCTCAAATGAAAGTGTGCCTGATGTCATGGGCAAGCCCACAGAGCCCACTTTATCTTTATTTGTGGACTCCCTGGCTTTTAGCTCATGAGCATGTGTGCTTGCAAGTTCAAGCCAAAACCCTCCAGGTTGAAATCCAGGGAGTCTGTGGATTGAGCAATGGTGAGATCTGTTGGCTTGTGCGCACTAACAGGCACACTTTTACTTGTGGGAGAAGGCAGGCATGATCAATGAGAAGCCTCTGATTGGTCATTCCAATCTCAGTACAGAAGGCTTGCAAATGCTGCTGTGCAATTCTCCACATTGAGGAGTATTGAAAACGGATGCACATGAACAGAGAACTTCACACAAATCCATCACTGAGATGATGTGATCTGGGTGACCTAAAGTGATCCTTTAATATATACTTAGTATCTGCACAAAGAAAAGGGGAAAAAACTACATAGAAAAAAATAGATGAATGGCATTTCTCTTATTCTGAATTAAAGTGGACGTGTTATATTGTTGCAACATCTTAATGATTTAGATAAGGCATATTTCATTCACCTGTAATGCATATCTGCCTATCATGGCCATTCAAATTTGGAATGGATTTGTACGTAAAATGAGGAGTTTAACATTCAGGCCACAGGAGCAGCCTAACGCCCTTACACAAACACTATCGCCCATTCACAACACTCTACAGCCCTTACACAAATACTATTGCCCATTCAAAAACACTACAGCCCTTACACAAATACTATCGCCCATTCACAACACTCTACAGCCCTTACACAAATACTATCGCCCATACACAAACACTACAGCCCTTACACAAATACTATCGCCCATACACAAATACTATCGCCCATACACAAACACTACAGCCCTTATCCCACCTGGATACATGTGCTACAACCACACACAGTACAGCCCCAGTTTCCTCCCAAACACAAACTACAGCCCCAATACCCCCTCTAACACACACTATCATCTCTATTGCCCTAAACCCAGACTATAGCCTATTTTCCATCCAAACACATACTACATACTCCCACAGAAAAACATATTTTCATGACAAATAATTTGCATATAAAAGAATGGAAAACAACTCACAACCAACTAACAATTGGCCAACAGTGACAGGAGCCACAGAGCCACAAAGCAATCAAATTTTAGTTTTGCTCTTCATCCCGTAGAAAAGGAAAAAGCTATATGATTGGCTGGTTTAGCCACTTTTGCTCTTGTTTTATGACTCAGAAGGTTTAGTAAACCATCTGAACATCACACAACAAATGTGTTTTCTTGAGCTGTCACAAAAATAGCAGAAGAAAGGTAAATCTCTAGAGCTTTACCTTACCAAAATCAAATCAGCAAATTCTGAAACTGGGAACCACTCTAAGACCCAACAAGAAGTAAACAAATAGTACAAACCGGTTGCACCAATATATAAAAAAGGCTAATAAAACAAATTACTGGATATTTTGTTTTGTTTTTTTCAACTGTGTAGATCCCTGCTTTGTTGTGACCATTTATTTTTCTAAATGTGCTTTTATGGATTTGTTTGTTTTTGTTTTGTTTATTAGATGCCTATTTCATTCAGCAAAAGCTGAGTACTCAATCCTATCATATCACAGCCTGTCAGTTAATGCAAGGAAAACAACTGCATGTGTTTCATTTCAAGATTACATATGGGCTGATGTAGGCAGGGACAGATTAACATAGAGTCTAATGAAGCACCATCTCTACGACTATGCTTTGAAATAGGCCAAAGTAGCCTCACAATAAATCTTCACTTTATTTATTTTTTTCATTTGGCACTCCACTTATATCAAACTGTGATTCTTATTCATTAATTGCTTTTTCAGTGCTTAAAGGACCACTATAGTGTCAGGAAAACACCCTCAGGGTCCCCCTCCCGCCCGGCTCTGGAAATGGGAAAAGGGGTAAAACTTACCTTTTTCCAGCGCTGGGCAGGGAGCTCTCCTCCTTCGATCCTCCCCGCCGGCTGAATGCGCACGCGCGATTTTCACAGTGAGAATCATGCAAGCGCCTCTAGCGGCTGTCAATGAGACAGCCACTAGATGATTTGGAGGCTGGATTAACCCATTCATAAACATAGCAGTTTCTCTGAAACTGCTATGTTTATAAAAAAAATGGGTTAACCCTAGCTGGACCTGGCACCCAGACCACTACATTAAGCTAAAGTGGTCTGGGTGCCTAGAGTGGTCCTTTAACTCGCACAGGGTTTCATGGTGGGCCAGATTAAAGAACACTCCAAACCATTAAAGCACTTCAGCTTGCTGAAGTGCTTTAGGGGTTAGCAGAGTGTCCACTGTTTCACACTTTATGAATATGCTAGGTTTCAGGCTTGTGACTTCCAGACAACCAGGAGGGTGCTCATCCTTATTGTTTGTGTCACAGACATACTTTGGATTAAATGCTTCTGTTATGAGAAGCACTGCCAGCAAAACATAATTGTCACACATGCACCCTGCCTCCCAATGCTTCTCCCTGAATGCTGATGATCTACCGGTTGATGCAGTGGAACTGCTGCGAAGGATGACAGTTTTGCTGATTTAGAGGTAAGTTAAAATTTTGTTTTGCTGCTTTTCTGGGTTTAGTGGGACCAGGAGACTCTCCAGGTTTATAATTACATGTATTTGTGACGAACTGGACTGTAACAGAATGGTTTTGTTACTGGTCTGTCACCATGTCAGGCCATGTCATGTTGTCCCTTGTTTTGTCAAATATGTCAAAGACCCTAAGTCCCTAACCATGTTCCCCAATTGCTTATTGTACAAAGCATAATTCTAAAAGCAAAGCAGACCCTGCAGGATTACATTGTGTCACAGTAAATGAGTCAGGGACAATGGTTAATAGTTTACCCCCTGCAGTGCAGGCACATCCCCTGTACACAATTAGGGAGACAGAATGTGGTCTGTTAATTGGATTCATTGTTTCACCCTCTGTCTGGAATTACCTGTACCTGATGTCTCCTGTTAATTAGTTTGATATTTTTATTAACATTAACTGTTGTCTGGTGTATCTGTAATTAAATTACATGTTTAACATTATGCTCCCTGTTGTTTGAAAATAACAATGTTATAATTGATTTAATTTTATCATGGGCCTTTTCAGGTCCCTGATTGGTCACTGTTGTTTATGTGTTACTTGGAGAACTCCCTTCTTTTCTGTCTAGGAACCAGAACAAAGTGTGTCCGTGATTTACCAAGAAGTAGTTTGTGTGTCTTTTGAAGCATTCAGTTATATTACTGTTTGTTGTCCACTATAGTAGTTACTCATGGAGAATTGCCAGTGGACTAGATAGACAGAATATCCAAAGGCAGGTAATGATGCCTGGTGAAGCCCAGTTCGAAAATCAAACTCACAAAATTAAGCCTTGTGCTCAATCACCCATTATTCTTGGGTTACAGCAATGACCACTGGTGTACATACCGCGGTTGCAGGGGTCGCAGCTGCGACCAGGCCCGTCACTCCATGGGGCCTGGTCGCCCTGCAGACCCCTGCGACCGGGTGCCTGCCATCATAATTTGCAGCAAACTGCCGGGCCGCATGTTAAGGTGCCCATTGGGTGGCCCATGCTGTCAGGGCCACCCGATGGAGATGGATTATCAAGGGGCCTGGTCAGCGCTGGGCACTTTAATAGCACGACTGGGCCCCTGTGATGAGATCATCACTGCTGGTAGGAAGTGACTGCACGCAGGGCCGGCGCTACCTGGAAGGCAGACTAGGCAGCCACCTAGGGCGCCCCTTGGGAGGGGGCGCCGCCAGGAGCGCCGGCCCCGCTCCTGCTGCAGCCGCCCGAGCGCTCTGTAGAGAGCCTCCGGCGGCTGCAGCTTTGCCCGGGTGGTGCGTCCATGAGGGAGGACCGCACCGCCCGGGCGCAGCCTGAGGAGAGGGGCTGACAGGAGGGAAGCGCTGAGCGCTCCCTCCTGTCACTCCCTCCCTGTAGCGTGGCCGAGCCCTCTATGGTATGGTCCGCGGGTACAGGGAGCTTTTGTCTCCTGTACCCGGCCGGGCTAACAGGAAGTGCACACTGAGTGTGTACTTCCTGTTAGTCCGGCCTGGTACAGGAAACAAAAGCTCCCTGTACCCGCGGACCATACCATAGAGGGCTTGGCCACGCTACAGGGAGGTAGGGGGAGAAATTGGGGCTTAAAATGGACAGGGGAGTGGGGAAATGGACAGTGGGGGGAAATGGACAGGTGGGGGGAAATGGACAGGAGTGGGGAAATGGACAGGGAGTGGGGGAATGGACAGGGAGTGGGGAGGACTCAGGGGAGGCAGTGGGGAAATGGACAGGGAGGGGAATAGACAGGGTGGGGGGGAAATGGACAGGAGTGGGGGGGAATGGACAGGGAGTGGGGGGAAATGGACAGGGAGGGGAATGGACAGGTGGGGGGGAATGGACAGAGGGGGGGAATGGACAGGAGTGGGGGGGGAAATGGACAGGAGGGGGGAATGGACAGGGTGGGGGAATGGACAGGGAGTGGGGAATGGACAGGTGGGGGAATGGACAGGTGGGGGAAATGGACAGGGAGGGGGACCGAGGGGGGAATGGACAGGGGGGGTAAATTGACAGAGGGGTAAATTGACAGAGGAGGGGGAATTGGACGGGGGAATTGACAGAGAGGGGGTGAATTGACAGAGAGGGGGTGAATTGACAGGGAGGGGAAAATTGACAAGGAGGGGGGGAAGAAATTGACAGGGAGGGGGGGAAGAAATTGATGGGGGAATGAGAGTGGGTAGGGGAGAAGAGAGTGACAACGGGGAGAAGAGAGTGACAAGCAGGGGAGAAGAGAGGGACAAGAAGGGAGAAGAGAGGGACAAGGGAGGGAGAGGGGGGAGAAGAGATTGACATCCATCACACACACACACAATGCACCCCTTACACACAAAGACAATGCACCCCTTGCACACAGAAAAACACACAATGCATTACACACACACACAAGCAATGCAACCCTTACACACAATGCATCCCTTACACACACAGAAACACACAATGCATTCCTTTTTAAAATTCTTTATTTTTATGTTTTTTTGTTCAAACATCTATAATAACCAAGCATCAACGATTGGGCTTACGCTGAAACAATGCATTCCTTACACACACTCAATGCACCCCTTACAGATGCACACACTCAATGCATCCCATACATACACAGAAACACACCTTGCAGCCCTTACACATACAAACACAGATTCACACAATGCATTCATTACACACATATCCGGACATCCCCTACTCCACCCCCTGTGAACAAACTCATTGGTGGAACATGAAAGTGGACCCTGGGACCCAGACCTTGAGCTGTGTAAAGTGCCTTAAAAAAATGGAGCTGCTTCCCATTCTCCCAGAACATTGATTTTTGTGACCACAGTTACAAACAGCCTCCAGGGAGCCTGTTCTACACCAGACCAGTGGAGCCAGACTGCAGCTAGAGCCCATCATCATCCTCATCTGGTTGTAAGTAGGCAATCCAGTATATTATTCGTGGCACTAATCTCTAGTCCCCAGAACCACTTCAGCTTAATGTAGTGGTTCTGGTGTCGATAGCCTGTCCCTGCAGGCCTTTTAATGTAAACACGGCGGCACTGCAGCACTGGCATTAGTTAACATGGCAGATCATATGGGTGGGGCATTGTGATGTCACATGGGGGGGCGGCAAACTTTACTTTTGCCTAGGGCGGCAAAAATCCTTGCACTGGCCCTGACTGCACGTCACTCCTCCCAGCTAACACACAGAGCCTATGCAGGAGGAAGAACTAAAACTAAATGAATATTTGCCGCCAAAATTAACACTGCACAGAGAGGCAGTGGAAAGGGCAAAAGAGACAGACCAAAGTTTGGGTAAGAGACACCTAGAGGGGCTAGGCGGACAAAAAGGATCCTATCCTGACAACTAAGTTTGTTTCTTTTATTCTGTTACTTTAAAACGAGTTCCAGTTCTCCACCACAAGTGGCCTCCCTAACCACTAACCTTGGAACTTACCTGCATCATCCTCACATGACTGGAATGATTACTGATCTTACCTAAGGCCACACCCTGCTTACTACAGGGCCTTTACAATTAAGTTGTTGATCATCCTGAAAGACTTCAGTTCCTGGCTCCTGTAATAGTTCCTATGGACTTCCCTTCTCTGCTACTTGCTTATTAGAAACAAGCCTGATCTTCATTATCTATATTTGTTACCATCCTGCTCCATTACCATCCTGAACTGCATTACAACCCTGTTTTATCCTGCCAACCAGCTTTATACCAACCAAACCAGCCTAACTGATGCTACCATCCAGCCAACCAGCTTTATACCAACCTGCTCCAAACCAGCCTAACCGACGCTACCATCCTGCCAACCAGTTTTTTACCAACCTGCTCCAAAGCAGCCTAACTGACGCTTCTAACCTGCTATATCCTGTCATCCTGATTTATACCAACCTGCATAATACCAATCTGGACTTTTCCTCTCAGTAATATTGCAAGGTGTTATTTTCAAACTCTATCGGTACACCTTCCAAGAGGGGACTGATTTAGTTCTGCTTTACCTCTTATCCTGAAACCTTATAGTTCTGTTTTACTTGTCTTACTATTCAACCTAGATTTCCATCTATACCTTTCTTATTATTTTCAAACATCCTGTTTATAATCTGTATAGGGCATATTGCGTAAACCTGTTTCTCTTATTTTCCTTCTCCCTATAATTTAATTTATAGGATTTCCTGTTTCTTTATTATGTTCAAAATCAACAAATAAAGCCTCTAATGTTAAAGGGAAACTATAGTCACCAAAACAACTTTAGCGTAATAAAGCCTCTAATGTTAAAGGGAAACTATAGTCACCAAAACAACTTTAGCGTAATGAAGCAGTTTTGGCATATAGAAAATGAGCCTGCAGTCTCACAGCCCAATTTTTTGCCATTTAGGAGTTAAATAACTTTGTTTATGCAGCCCTAGTGACACCTCCCTGCCCGTGACTGACACAGCATTCCTAAACACTTCCTGTAAAGAGTCATCTAATGTTTACATTTGTTTATTGCAAATTCTGTTTAATTTAGAATTTCTTTTTCTTCTGTTCTGTTAACATCTTGCTAGACCCTACAGGAGCCTCCTGTATGTAATTAAATTTACAGAGCAGGCGTTAAAGACATTTTAAGTAAGTTACATCTGATTGAAAGTGAAACCATTTTGTTTTCATGAAGGCTGTGTCAGTCACAGCCAGGGGAGGTGTGGCTAAGGCTGCATAAAAACAGAAACCAAGTGATTTAACTCCTGAATTGCAGTGAATTGGCAAGTGAAACTATGGAGGCATGGTCTATACACCAAAACTGCCTCATTAAGCTAAATTTGTTTTGGTAGTGACTATAGTGTCACTTTAACTTTGTCCAAAGTCTCTTACCTGACCTGCTTAAGATCATGACACACAGTGGGGCTGGGGAAGGGGCAAAAAAGACAGATAGAGGCTTTAACTAAACCCATTAGATTTTAGTTGTGTTGACTAGAATCTACTGGAGATTTAGTCGACTAAAACTAGACTAGAACTAAAACAATTCAGATGACTGAAACGAAAATGGCTTTTTAGTCAAAAGACTATGACTAAAACTAAATTAAAATTTGCACTAAAATTAAAATGAACACTGAAGCAAAAGTCGATTTGTAGTCTAAAAACGTTGACATCAAGCTCTGGTAAATTATGATCTATTAAAGTTAAATTGTAATGTGTACAGTGTATTTGGTTCTGAATTTCTTTAGAATTGGTGCTTTGTAAATTACTGCATCTTATACTTTACATAGGATTTGGATTTAAAAGACTGATTTCTATGTCAACACCATCTGGCCAGATGGTACAGATTTGGTCAAAATGGCTGAATTTTGACCTCATTTGACTGGTCATTTTCACAGAATTTTGTCCATTCATTCCTAGATTAGGTATTTGGTTTCTCTTCTTTTTAAATGATGCAGAGTCTTTATTGTGTATTTTACATGTTAAGTTTGGCTGTCCTGCCACAGCCAGGGAATTCTATGTTAATTTAAAGGATCACTATACAGGGAGTGCAGAATTATTAGGCAAATGAGTATTTTGACCACATCATCCTCTTTATGCATGTTGTCTTACTCCAAGCTGTATAGGCTCGAAAGCCTACTACCAATTAAGCATATTAGGTGATGTGCATCTCTGTAATGAGAAGGTGTGTGGTCTAATGACATCAACACCCTATATCAGGTGTGCATAATTATTAGGCAACTTCCTTTCCTTTGGCAAAATGGGTCAAAAGAAGGACCTGACAGGCTCAGAAAAGTCAAAAATAGTGAGATATCTTGCAGAGGGATGCAGCACTCTTAAAATTGCAAAGCTTCTGAAGCGTGATCATCGAACAATCAAGCGCTTCATTCAAAATAGTCAACAGGGTCGCAAGAAGCGTGTGGAAAAACCAAGGCGCAAAATAACTGCCCATGAACTGAGAAAAGTCAAGCGTGCAGCTGCCACCATGCCACTTGCCACCAGTTTGGCCATATTTCAGAGCTGCAACATCACTGGAGTGCCCAAAAGCACAAGGTGTGCAATACTCAGAGACATGGCCAAGGTAAGAAAGGCTGAAAGACGGCCACCACTGAACAAGACACACAAGCTGAAACGTCAAGACTGGGCCAAGAAATATCTCAAGACTGATTTTTCTAAGGTTTTATGGACTGATGAAATGAGAGAGAGTCTTGATGGGCCAGATGGATGGGCCCGTGGCTGGATTGGTAAAGGGCAGAGAGCTCCAGTCCGACTCAGACGCCAGCAAGGTGGAGGTGGAGTACTGGTTTGGGCTGGTATCATCAAAGATGAGTTTGTGGGGCCTTTTCGGGTTGAGGATGGAGTCAAGCTCAACTCCCAGTCCTACTGCCAGTTCCTGGAAGACACCTTCTTCAAGCAGTGGTACAGGAAGAAGTCTGCATCCTTCAAGAAAAACATGATTTTCATGCAGGACAATGCTCCATCACACGCGTCCAAGTACTCCACAGCGTGGTTGGCAAGAAAGGGTATAAAAGAAGAAAATCTAATGACATGGCCTCTTTGTTCACCTGATCTGAACCCCATTGAGAACCTGTGGTCCATCATCAAATGTGAGATTTACAAGGAGGGAAAACAGTACACCTCTCTGAACAGTGTCTGGGAGGTTGTGGTTGCTGCTGCACGCAATGTTGATGGTGAACAGATCAAAACACTGACAGAATCCATGGATGGCAAGCTTTTGAGTGTCCTTGCAAAGAAAGGTGGCTATATTGGTCACTGATTTGTTTTTGTTTTGTTTTTGAATGTCAGAAATGTATATTTGTGAATGTTGAGATGTTATATTGGTTTCACTAGTAATAATAAATAATTGAAATGGGTATATATTTGTTTTTTGTTAAGTTGCCTAATAATTATGCACAGTAATAGTCACCTGCACACACAGATATCCCCCTAACATAACTATAACTAAAAAAAAACTAAAAACTACTTCCAAAAATATTCAGCTTTGATATTAATTAGTTTTTTGGGTTCATTGAGAACATGGTTGTTGTTCAATAATAAAATTAATCCTCAAAAATACAACTTGCCTAATAATTCTGCACTCCCTGTAGGGTCAGGAACACAAAATGTATTCCTGACCCTGTAGCGTTAAAACCACTATCTAGCCCCCTGGGCCCCTCATGCCTCCATATATATAGCAACATCTTACTGTATTCAAGCCTGAAGCTGTAGATCTGCATGCTGTTTGCCTCAGAAAAACAAGCTGTCTGCTGACATCATCAGAAGTGGTAGCCTGATCCAATCACAATGCTTCCCCATAGGATTGGCTGAGACTGACAAAGAGGCAGATCAGGGGCAGAGCCAGCATGACTCAAACACAGCTCTGGCCAATCTCCTCATAGAGATGAATTGAATCAATGAATCTCTGAGGAAAGTTCAGTGTCTGCATGCAAAGGGAGGAGACACTGAATGTTTGGATGCATTTTAGGCAGCCATGGCCCAGGAAGGATCTCTAGCAGCCATCTGAGGAGTGGGCAGTGAAGTTATCACTGGGCTGTAATGTAAACACTGCATTTTCTCTGAAAAGACAGTGTTTACAGCAAAAAGCCTGAAGGTAATGATTCTACTCACCAGAAAAAAATCAATAAGCTGTAGTTGTTCTGGTGTCCCTTTAACCCTAAGGTGCCACATGCAAACATACAACACCTCAAAAGAAATGCTTGAAATTCCATGTGGCATATCTTAATCGATGTCCAAACGCACATGGCCACACCTGAAGATCATGGGCTGATGGTGGACACAGGAATAGAAATTAGCATGTTGGAATGAGAAACTGCTACTTTCAGAGATGTGACAGTTTTTCTTTGAACTCGTGTGTGGATACAGTGACATAATACAAACAGAGGTGTTTTTTTTTATTTTTTTTATTTTTTTTTAATTCAGCTTCTACTTATCCCACTTGAATACATCTCTTGTTTTGTATAGATCTTCAGTAAAATATGAAACAAGATCAATAAAAAAAAAGCACTATGTGGTAAAATATGTCCTATCAGAAATGAAAGACTTAAAAAGTGGGCATTAAAATTTCCTCCAAGTAGACATGAAAAGAAAGACATATATTATTAAATTAAGGCTGAATCTTGAACTGCAAAATCTGGACATCTTTAAAAGAATGGGCCATAAATTGAAATTTGGTCTGATTTTTAGTTGGACCGAACTCTGCTAAATAGCTGAAAAGGCCAGAAGTAAAAAAAAACAGGGCTAAATATGTGGTGACTGGCCGGCACTTGCTAGCCAGCTGCCACATTAACCCCTTAAGGACACATGATGGAAATATTTGCTCAAGATTCCCTTTTATTCCAGAAGTTGTGTCCTTAAGGGGTTAAGAGTTCAACATAAATAGCCTATAGGGTCAATAAGACCCATGTATTACTGTAAGGAAGATTACACCTCCCAATGCCCTCACATGCCATTCTACAGGTTAGGTCATATTTAGAAACTTGGAAAACATGGGGATTGGGCCAACCCCATGGAGACTGGGCTTGTGAGATATCTATGCCCCCCCTTCATTCCCCCACATTAGACAAAATGAACAGGGGGATATGCTCGTGTCCCACCTCTATTGGGTCAGCAGTAACAATAATCATGGGGGAGGACCTAGCTTCCCCTTGGCTCCCAAGGGGGCTGGACATGCTATTGTCAATCCCCCAAATATTGTCCTGTCTCCTCCTCCCTGCACACTCGAGTGGCTAAGGGTCCCCAATCACATAGCCCTCCCCATACAAAAAAATAGGAGGAGGAGTGAGGTGGACAATTAAACTAATATTTGGTAAACAAAAAATACATTATACTTGCCATTAAAAGTCTTATTTCTTCTAATTCTTTTTATCTTCAGCCCCAAATAAGAATCCATTGTCTCGTGATGCAAATGTTCAAAGCATAATCAAGAGAGCTCTGTATAACTCCTAAAAGTGTGAGTGTATTTCTTTATTTGCGTGCTGATATCCATCATTTGTACATACATTTATTTTCTTAATTTATTTTTCTACAAATTGGCACTACTGCTGAGCATTGTAGACACCTGACTTCTGTTAAGTGTAAAAGAAAATAGGCACACCACATTTATTCACTAAAATTGACATTATAGAGATTTGAAAAGTGAATTACAAACTGAAGGCAAAAATAACTGAACTGGAATTATTCTCAAACTCAGCTGTTTTTCCAGTTTATCAATTTTGTCATAAAAATATGCCATTCTATTTTCAATTCTCCAAAATTCCCATTAGTGAATAACCTTTGCAATAGTAATAACATTTTTAAAGTAAATCTAACCACCAATATATAGTACAGTCTAAAGCAGTTGTACACCAATATGATAATCTAGTTGGCAAAATGCATTTATTAAAAATTATTACTTTTAATATTAAATATTTGTAAATAAAATGCAAAGAATTGATGCTTTTCTTACTATCAGCATTGTTATATGTAGTTTAATAATTTATTTACTACAGTAATTCCAAATATATTTGGCACCTATAAAAACAAGGATAGGCAAAAAATATCTAAGGTTAAAAAAATATTAATAAAAAAAATAAAATATATATATATATATATATATATATAACAGAGAGTGTAAACGTGATCAATAGCGCTCATTATTTTAAACTTGTGGTTACTAAAGACAACATTTAGAGTTTAGTGAATTAACTGTTGTTGTATTGCATAAAGGCCATTACAATTAAGGCTTCCCTTTTAAAGAAGATCCTTGGTTTATATCACTCTGTTATTCTTAGAATGAAAGTAACACATCTCTGAACTGCCAATCAAGGGGTATTCCTGCTGGAAAGATGAAGGACTGTCAGTCATGCTCAGCTGGAGAATTAGAACACGGTTCTGCACTGGTGCTCACCTTAACAATGGGTATTATTTTTTGGCTGTGAATCCATTCATTTCCCTTTTAGTTCCAGTTTCCAATGCAAAACCAATTTACCTGTGCTCATTAACTGTGATAAAAGAAAGCACGCGTTGCAGTTAGTTATAAAGTAGCACAACCTGGGGTAACATTCATATTTATTCCCACCTAAAAACGCCATTTTCTGTGAATCTAGAAATATTGTTTATCACAAAGTAAACCATTACGTGATAATAATTTCTTATGTAAACAAACTCAAAACATCTCCTGCTGGTCAACGGCAACAGCTATCAACTCAGCAAATATTATTATCTTCTATTTCACAGTAATGAGTTTCAAGCAAAACTGTAGCTAATTTACAGTTCTCATACTGAAAATATACTCTTGTTACATATATATTGTAAATACTGGAGGACAGTGTGTGGATCTAGGCTCCATGCAGTGACATAAAGACTGATAATATTATTTGCAGGAGAGGGAATTACCTCTCCTCGAACAAAGACTCCTCGTGGAGATGCCATAGTATCTGAAGACCACACAGAGTGGACATGCAGACATTACAAGTTATGCTTGATGTGAAATAATACCAGACTGGTCCTTATTGGTGTGGAAATATTTTTCTTGTTTTCTAATTTTAAATGTTTGTGCTTTGGTATACTTGCATTTTCTAAGGAGAGAATTGAATCAGCAGGGTTGTTTACAAAAGTGAGAATTTAAAGTGAGTTCAAAGTAAATTTCAAATTTTAGGTCAAAAAGCCGAAGAGAGAATATTCTCTAAGGCTTAAGCCAACTATGCATTCAGTTCGGCTACTCTGAACCTTAAATTTGAAATTCACTGTAACCCTATTGTTTTATTCATGATATTAACACTACTGTAAATTTTACTGTTGTATTTTTCAGTTGTGGTACTAACAGATTGTCTGTTCGAAGTGGGATACTGATCTATTTACCAATAGTTATAAAACAAATTATTGTTGCTTTGAAGTAAGGTTTAGAAGGACACATATCTGTCATAATTATTTAGTAGTAACTCTCTAGCTGAGAACATATTAGCTCACCTCACATTTCTTTATAGTGGAACCTATTTTACAAATTGCCATGAACTGTCAATTAAGTTTCTTTTTCTGAATATATCAGGACCAAGGGTTGCCTAAAAGAGATCATTAACAGGCAAACCTTTGAAAGAGATTAACCTCTGAATATTACATTTTTATAAATTGAGAAATAAATTTAAAAATGTTGGAAATTTTAATTTGTGTATCAAAGACCAACAAAATGGAAAAGAAAAGTTTGCATGATCGGTTTGTGATCCCTATATTTATTCCATTAAACCCTTGATACGTTTACAACAGCCAATGCTATACACTGTTCTCATAATATATTATAAACAGCACAGGGTGAAGTAATGGAATTAGCTAATCCTAGAAAGACCTTGATCGGTGGGTTTCAATCAGACATCAAGGAAACTCCCACCTCCCAAAATGTAAGGGGAGATTTATCAAGGTAAAAATGGGCTATTCTTGGGTAAAGTGGGTAAAGTGCTAAAACACCATAGAAACTAATAGAACGTACCTCACTATTTACAAAACAGGTTCACCAAAATATAACCTGCTTAGACTTGAAAAAATAGTGTTTTTATGTCCTTTCTTAAAAATATAAGTATTAAATCCAGGGTTTAATTGATTAATTGATGTGTATTTATCAAGCCTTATTATATGATGATGTTGTTTTGAATTTGACAAACCTAAAAATTAAAGTATTTTTTTTCTAATTTATAATATATCTGGTCCCCACATTGACAGTAATGACAGGGCTGCAAAGACAATGTGTCTCTGAGATTAGATTGTCACGAGTAGAAAACCGATGACAAATAGGAGGTTTAAGCCATTGTGAGTGCTGTAGTGACAGAATAAGCAGGGTTGCATGCTCCAATATTTTGCAGTTTGAGTCATAATAAATATGATATTAGATTTTATCATATTCTACAAATAGAGGAGTAATAGCATGTTAAGTAAGGCATGCGACTCGTTCAAGCTGCACGTATATGATTTAAATAAGCAACATTTCAACATGATACTAAATTCTGGATTGCAAAAAAATGTTTCAAATAAGAATTCATGAGTGCTTTATGGGTTTCCAAAAATAACTGAAACAGCATACTGAAATTTAAAGAGGTCCAGCTCCTTTTAATTAAGCAAATTACCAAACCCTTTTAAAAGACCACTGCAGGAAAAAAAGATGGTTAGCAGTAAATTCAAAACAAGCACCAGGAAATGTGAATATATTACCATCACTTCTTTCCTACTTGCAAATCCAAAAATACCTCCACAGAGCCATGAAATGTAATGCATGAAATGTAAATATCTTGCACAAAACTTTGCTGCATGCGGTAAAAAACACTTGAAAGATGAAAATGATACCCATATAAACCAATCAGCCACACATTAAAACCACCTGCTTAATATCATGTAGGTTCCCCTGGTGCTGCCATAACAGCTCTGGCATTGACTCTACAAGACCTTTGAATGTCTCCTGTGGTATCTGGCACCAAGACATTAGCAGCAGATCTTTTAAATCCTGACAAATTGTGTTGGAAGCAGGAAAAATGGGCAAGTGAAAAGATTTGAGTGATTTTGACAAGGGCCATTTAGTGATGGCAAGACAACTGGGTTAGAGCATCTCCAAAATGGCAAGTAGTGCAGTGGTTAGTACCTACCAAAAGTGGTGAAAGGAATGAAAACCAGCGAACTGGAGTCAGGGTCACGGGCACCCAAGACCCATTAATGCAAGTGAAGAACTAAGCAAGCCTGTCTGGTCCGATCACACAGAATAGCTACTGTAGCTCAAACTGATGAAAAACATAATGCTGGCCATGATAGAAAGGTATCAGAACACACCGTGCATCACACTGCTGTGTATGGGGCTGCATAGCAGCAGACTGGTAAGAGTACCCGTGATGATTACTGTCCACCACCAAAAGAGCCTTCATGAACTTCAGAACTGGACCATGGAGCCATGGAAGAAGTTGCCTGGTCTAATGAATCATGATTTCTTTTAGAGCAAGTGGATGGCCGGGTGCATGTGCATCGTTTACTTTGGGAAGAGATAGCAGCAGGATGCACTATGGTTGTTATGTTCTGGGCAATGTTTTGCTGGGAAAACATGGGTACCCATGTTTGTTACTTTGACACGTTCCACCTTCATAGAAAATTGCATACCACGTCCATCCCTTCATGGCTATGGTGTTCCCTGAAGGCAGTGACCTCTTTCAGTAGAATGATGCACCCAGCCACACTGCACAACCTGTTCAGGAATGGTATGAGGAACATGACAAAGAGTTCAAGGTGATTGAGAATCTTTAGGATGTGCTGGAACAACAAATCCCATCCATAGAGGCCCCACCTCTCGACCTGCAGGACTTAATGGATCTACTGCTAAGTTCTTGGTGCCAGATACCACAGGACATGTTGGGAGGTCTTGTGGAGTGTATTCCTCAACACATCAGAGATGGTTTGGCAACATGAGGAGAACCTACATGAAATTAGGCAGGTGTTTTTAAAGTTGTGACTGATAAGTGTATAAGTGTGGACCATGTCATATCTTCTCCATCCAATCACATTGTATCTTTCATTTGATTTCTCAGTAAATTTAGCATTGACTTTAATGTACTGTGACAATGTTTCCAACTACTTTTATAGGGGATGTCTAGTGCATCATTCCAATTGTGCCATCTATTGAGCAATCTATACTGACAAATATAAGTAAAAGTTACTTAGTATTAGTAAATTTTGCCCCATACTCGCTATACTGCGAGTAGGGGCATGTCTAGTAAACAGTGGGCAGCCTGTGGCTGCTCACTGTTAAAAAAAAAAGGGACCTATTGGCCCCCGGCCCCCACCCCTGAGCGGCAGGTGGGGGCCCTACAGTAAAATAAGGGGGGGACCTAATGTCCTCCCCCCTGGCCCCACCCCTGAGCGGTGGGTGGGGGCCCTAAATACTAATAGGGGGGACCTAATGTCCTCCCCCCTGGTTCCCACCCCTGAGCGGTGGGTGGGGGCCCTAAATTATAAGAAGGGGGGGACCTAATGTCCTCCCCCTGTCCCCCACCCCTGAGGAGCGGGTGGGGGCCCTAAATACTAATTGGGGGGACCTAATGTCCTCCCCCCTGGTCCCCACCCCTGAGCGGTGGGTGAGGGCCCTAAATACTAATAAGGGGGGGGACCTAATGTCCTCCCCCCTGGCCCCCACCCCTGAGCAGTGGGTGGGGGCCCTACAGTAAAATAAGGGGGGGACCTAACGTCCTCCCCCATGGCCCCCAGCCCTAAGCGGTGGGTGAGGGCCCTACAGTAAAATAAGGGGGGGACCTAAGGTCGTGGAATTTTCCCACGCTGTGTAATTTGACTCATAACTCTCTGATTGGTGGATTAAGTAACCAATCAAAGTGTTATGAGTCAAATTACACAGCGTGGGAAAATTTCAAAGAACTTTCCCACACTGCGTAAAATGACACAGAGCGCTCTGATTGGTGGGTTTAAGCCATCCAATCAGAGTGCTGTGACAGGTAAATGTAGAGACTTACCTGTCAGCCTCTTCATTTACCTGTCAGAGCACTCTGGATGGCTTAAACCCACCAATCAGAGCGCTCTGAGCCTAATTGCGGGGCCGGGCAAGGCTTTATAAGCCTTCCCCCGCCCTGCAGAGCTCAGTCTGTGCGGAGCCCTCCATGGGTGAAGATGGATTTTTTTTTTTTGCGCTCGTTTTTTGAAATTTTTTATTGCGGCGGTTATTATGGATTTTTATTTGGCCTTTTTTGGGGCTGAAAAAAAAAGATTTTAGAAGAAAGAAAACATCGAATGGTAAGTTTTATTTTATTTACAGGTACTTAGTTAAAGGTCCCCCACTCATCATTTTTAGGGTGAGGAGGGTAGGTAGGGGGTTAATTTTTTGGGGGAGAGGGGGTGACTAGGGGTTTGGGGACCCCTAGTCACCTGGGGGGGTAACATTTTTTTAGGGCCCCCACCCACCGCTCAGGGGTGGGGGCTGGGGGGGAGGACAATAGGTTCCCCCTATTGGTATTTAGGGCCCCCACCGCTCAGGGGTGGGGGCCATGGGGGAGGACCTTAGGTCCCCCCCTTATTAGTATTTATGGCCCCCACCGCTCAGGGGTGGGGGCCAGGGGGGAGGACATTAGGTCCAACCCCCATTATTTGTATTTAGGGCCCCCACCCACCGCTTAGGGGTGGGTGCCTGGGGAGGGGCAATAGGTCTTTTTTTTTTTTTTTAACAGTGAGCAGCCACAGGCTGTTTAATAGACATGCCCCTACTCGCGGTATATCGAGTAGGGGAATAATTTACTAATACTAAGTCATCTTTACTTTATTATTAGTAAATTTGGCTGAAAGACCAATTTAGGTCTTTCAGTCTTTTAGTAGATAGCTCTCTAATACCGTGGGAATTAGGGAGTTATCTACTTATTCATTCCTGTCATTACATTGACAGGCTTAGTAACATACATTTTATATGAATGTATGTTACTTGATTGTTGTAAGTGTTGCAAATGCTTACAGCTGAATCCTGGCTATGCTTGTATACTTTTTATTTAAAATTGTATACAATGTAACATTCTTCTTCTTTCACTGGGTAAGTATATTAGTACTTAGGCAATACTGTGCTTCGGAACTTCGGCACTTCGAAAATTCGGTCATTTCGGAACTTCGGGACCTCGGCAATTCGGACATTTGGAAGTACACGAATGTCCGAATTGCCAGAAATTCGTCTGAATTCATGTTCGGACCAAAACAAATTGCACATGTCTAATATGCTCTATACCTTGAGTTAAATCAATTTTCAAACTTTTTTGCTACTGATACTGATTCCTTCGCTATTGAAGTTTTCAACCTCTGACATTCAGCTGATATTTTTGGGAAAGATTATCTATCTGTCTGCCTATCTATCTATCTATCTATCTTCTATTTTCTTTGCAATGCAAAATACAATCAAGCCATTCATACACATTGTTTTAGTGAAGGAATAAATTAATTTGAAAAAAATTATATTTACAAAAAGTAAGCAAAAAGAGAGGAAGGAAAAATAAATCCCAATTAAATATCACAATGTTGCAAATGTTTGCAATTAAATGATACTAAATATAGCTAGGTCACAATAATTCCCAGCCCCAGTGTGGTGATTTTGGTCTGATGGCAACATCTGCTATTTAGTACATTAGAGAGTGTATTATATTCCTTGTACATGGACTATCTGTCTCCAGATGCTTAGAAAACATATCTCCTATAAAACTTCTCTTTCCTGGCAGCAACAATGTCTACAATCTCACCCACTGTCACAAGGATATACTAACAACTAGAGGATACTTGATCCCCATCTTAATTGATCAGGAGGACAGATGGCATACAATATATGATCAATCAAAACATATTAAGACCCTACCGGTAATATGATAGTTCCCCACAGAGCCATTTGTATGCTGTCTGTTGCTTCCAGTCACGGCCTCATCCGCTGGACATGTGTGTATATGGTAAGTTAAATGCATTGCAAGATTTATTAATTTCAGAATGGTGAGTGAATGACATGCAAATAAAATTTTAAATTAATCTGGAAACTTCTAAAGGCATGCTTTGAGCTTTAATGTAAGTGCTAGCTATGTACATATTGCTTTATCTGTCACAGAGGAAACAAGGAGATAAAAAAGATGTGTGGGCTAACAGATGTCACCATGATCTGATTTAGCTGCTCACATAAGTGGTCTTAGAGTGTCTAATTTGAGTGAAGGTTAATGTAGTTGTGGATCTTTTGCTTGTTGTGCCTTGTAGTGTCTCATTTAGAACTCAAAGACAGTGGTTAGGGAGACCTAGGTATATTACTGGTACTCCTGCTTGTAGATGTTTCCCTGGATTTAATCTGAATTATTAGCCGTACCGGTGGGGTGCTTAAAACCACATTGAAATTTGACATTAACGATTGTCTTTGAAAATATATATTTTGCTTGTGATCATTATCATCATTATATGAATACGTTTTTGTTTTTTTGTTTTTTTACTGCTCTAATTCAAGGTTCTTTTATTATCACTAATACAATTTGTGGGTTAAGAAGGTATATGAGCATTGGTTAACTGCTAGTTTAGATAAAGAATGCTAATGGTCTTTTGAGAATCAATTTGAGATCAACCTACCATCTGTCAGGAACCAGGAACCAGACAGAGACAGATCTAGATGCAAAAACACCTTTATTTAATAAACAACAAAGAAATCACCAAAAGCAAAGTCCAGGAGGCAAGCAGGGGTCAGTCACCAGAGCGGGTAGTCAGACGAGCCAGGATCAGGAGCACGGAGGTCAGTGGAGTCAGGAACAAGGCCAGAGTCAGGAACCAGGAGCAAACAGGAAACACAGGAACAAGGAGACTTCTGGGGGACAGGAAACCACGCAAGGGCAAGGAGGTTTTGGAATTTGCTGCTTAAATAGGCTGAAGTGATTAGCAGCAGGGTTGATTATATTCTCAGGTGAGTAACCTTGGCAACATGCTGAAGGAGCTGATAGTTAATTACAGCTGAAACCTCAGACACTGAAAAAGGAAGGGTGGCTGTTTAAAACAGCAAAGAAACCCTGACAGTACCTCCCCCTCAACGACTCCCCCCATTTCTGCTGGTGGGTCCGGGCTTCATGGGGAAGCGAACGTGATAGGAACGAAGGAGGGATGGTGCATGGACATCAGAGGCTGGAACCCAGGAGCGTTCCTCTGGACCGTACCCTTTCCAGTGCACCAAGTATTGGATCTGTCCTCTGAAGACTCGTGAGTCAATGATGCTGCGTATTTCATATTCCTCATGATTGTCAACCGGAACAGGACGTGGACGTGGTACTGAGGTGGTGTAACGATTACATACCAATGGTTTCAAGAGGGAAACATGGAATACATTAGAGATGCGCATGTTAGCAGGAAGGTCAAGTGCGTAAGCTACAGGGTTAACCCTTCGAAGTATACGAAATGGCCCAACGTATCGGGGTGCCAGTTTTTGTGAGGGAACACGAGCCGTAGGTTGCGAGAAGACAGCCAGACCCTCTCTCCGACTTGATAGGTAGGTGCAGGAAGGCGTCTGCGGTCGGCCTGGAGTTTGTAGTTCTGCATTGCATGTTGCAAAGAGTTCTGAACCTGCACCCAAGTGGAACGGAGTTCCCTGAGATGTTCCTCCAATGCCGGTATCCCTTGTGGCATGAACGTATCAGGCAATATGGACGGTTGAAAGCCATAGTTCGCCAAGAATGGGGATAGCCGGGAAGAGGCATTGATCGCACTATTGTGGGCAAACTCCGCCCAGGGTAGCAGATCAGACCAGTTGTTCTGGTGGTCAGAAATGTAGCAACGCAGAAACTGTTCCAGTGTTTGGTTAGCTCGTTCCGCGGCACCATTGGATTGCGGGTGGTAGGCAGAGGAGAAGGAGAGCTGAATTCCCATTTGTGTACAAAAAGCTCTCCAAAATCTGGACACAAACTGGCTACCCCTATCTGAGATTATCACTTTGGGTAACCCATGCAAACGAAAGACCTCCCGAGCAAAAATTGTTGCAAGTTCCTGAGAAGTTGGTAGTTTTTTCAAGGGAATGCAATGCGACATCTTTGAGAATCGATCAACAACCATGAGAACGACTGTATTGCCACGGGAGACCGGAAGATCTACGATAAAATCCATGGACAAGTGGGTCCAGGGTCGTTCACCATTAGGTATGGTTTGCAGGAGACCCACTGGAGGGTGTCGTGGGGTTTTATTTTGGGCGCATACAGGACAGGCAGCTACAAAAGCAGTGACATCCGAACGGAGACTAGGCCACCAAAATTGCCGAGAGACGGACCAGATTAATTGGTTTTTGCCTGGATGTCCAGCTGCTTTGGAGTTGTGATAAGTACTTAATAATTTAGTACGGAGATGGATGGGTACAAAACAACGGCCATTAGGTTTCTCTGGAGGAGCATTACTTTGTGCAGCCAGAATCTCCTCGCCTAGGTGTGAGGTGAGGCTAGTACGGATGGTGGCCAGTATATGATCCGGAGGAATCACAGGAGTAGGGGTTATCTCCTCTCTAGATGGAGGGGAGAACTGTCGGGACAAGGCATCAGCCTGAATGTTTTTAGTACCGGGCAAGTAAGAAACCGCATAATTGAATCTTGATAGGAAGAGAGCCCATCTAGCTTGCCTGGGGGAAAGTCGCTTAGCTTCGGAAAGATATGTCAGATTCTTGTGGTCTGTGAGGATGAGAATTGGCACTGAAGTACCCTCAAGAAGGTGCCTTCATTCTTTGAGAGCTAATATTATGGCTAGAAGTTCTCTATCACCAATCTGGTAATTGCATTCCGCCGGGTTTAATTTCTTCGAGAAATACCCGCACGGATGCCTGGAGCTCTCTGGGTTAGGACGTTGAGACAGGAGGGCGCCTACTCCTGTCTCAGACGCATCGACTTCAAGAATGAATGGTAAGGCAGGGTTAGGGTGTGCCAGTAGAGGAGCAGCAGCATATCTCGCAGGACGTCATTTATAAATTCCTGGAAAACCGCCGGAGCGTTGCAAAGACCAAAGGGCATTACTAGGTATTCATAATGCCCGCTCCTGGTGTTAAATGCGGTTTTCCATTCGTGGCCCTCTTTTATCCGGACGAGATTATATGCCCCTCTCAGATCAAGTTTAGTGAAGACCGTTGCTCCCTTGAGGCGGTCAAATAACTCAGTGATCAATGGAATGGGGTAGGCATTCTTAATAGTAATGCGATTGAGACCCCTATAGTCGATACAGGGTCTCAACTCACCACTCTTCTTTTTCACAAAGAAAAAGCCGGCCCCGGCAGGAGAAGATGACTTCCGAATGAATCCCTTTGACAACGCATCAGTAACATACTCCTCCATGGCTCGATTCTCTGCTACAGACAGCGGGTAAACCCGTCCACGGGGAGGATTGGCACCAGGTTGGAGTTCGATACCACAGTCATACGGACGGTGTGGTGGCAGAACGCTAGCTTGACCTTTGTCAAATACATCTTGGAATTCTTGGTACTCAGCGGGTAAGGAAGAGGCAGAAATTGTGCCCAAAACTTTGACCGGTTTCCGGAGACAGGAAAATGTGCATTGCTGGGACCAAGATAACATCTCAGATTTGCGCCAATCAATTGTGGGATTATGCTTCTGTAGCCAAGGGTATCCTAAAATAACCTGGTAGTAAGGAGAGGAAATGACCTGGAATTGGATCATCTCATGATGTAGAGCCCCTACAGCCAGAGATATGGGTACGGTTTCCTGGGTCACGAGGGCTGGCTGTATAGGTCGGCCATCGATGGCTTCGAAAGCTAGTGGGGAGTTGCGAGGCTGTAATGGTATAGAGTGCTCTGATGCAAATGCACAATCTATAAACAAGCCTGCGGCCCCAGAATCAAGAAATGCCCGGGTTTTAATGGATGACTCCGGCCAGGAGAGGATAATAGGCACCAAGGTTTTGCCCTTATTTATCTCTGGGTCTGCAGAAAGACCCCCCAAGATCTGCCCCTGACAGTATCTTGGGTACGGGCCCTTTACCGGACGAATCGGGCAAAACTTTAATATGTGACCGTGGTGTCCGCAGTATAGGCACAGGCCCTCCCTCCTCCTAAAGGCTCTCTCCTCGACAGAGAGGCGTGAGAAGCCTAACCGCCTCGGCTCCACACAGACAGAGGACTCAGGGCCAGGAGGCATGGGAGGTGAGGGAGGTTTGGGTGGGCAGGAAAAGCTCGGTGCCAAACCTACTGGAGGCCTCCGCAGGCGCTCCCTGGATGAGGATCTCTCTCGGAGTCTGATGTCAATGAGGGTGACAAATGATATCAGTTCCTCGAGATCTTTAGGTAATTCTCTGCCTGCAATCTCATTTTTCATTACATCGGATAGCCCCTGTGCAAAGGCAGCCACAAGAATCTCGTTATTCCAGCCACCCTCTGCTGCCATGGTACGGAATTCACTGGCATACTCAACAATAGTTTTACGTGCCCTGAGTATTAGACATGAGTTGTTTGGCAGTAGGGGTGGAGCGAGCTGGAATATCAAAAACCCTTTTAAAGGACGCAACAAATTCAGGGTAATTGTAAATGATGGGCCTCTCTGCCTCCCAGAGAGGTTTTGCCCAAGCTAGGGCTTTTTCAGACAGCAAAGAAATCATGAACTGGACTTTGTCGCTGTCTGTAGGAAATGCCTGGGGCAGCATTTCAAGGTATCCTTTAACCTGATTTATAAATTCTTTGCACTGAGCTGGGTTGCCCCCAAAATACTGAGGGAGCGGGACAGACCCAGTCATTCCTCTAGCCGCAACAGGTTCAGAGGTTACAACTGGTGCTAGAACAGGAAGTGAGGCAGAGGCGGCCGCAATCGCAGGCTGGCCGGGTTTTGGTTTCAGATTGGCATACTGGTCCAAATGGTGGTTCTGCTGGTCCCACCGGGTAAATAGGTTAGGTATAGGTGTATTGCCTGTACCATCTGTATTCATGGCCCTTGCGTATTGTCAGGAACCAGGAACCAGACAGAGACAGATCTAGATGCAAAAACACCTTTATTTAATAAACAACAAAGAAATCACCAAAAGCAAAGTCCAGGAGGCAAGCAGGGGTCCGTCACCAGAGCGGGTAGTCAGACGAGCCAGGATCAGGAGCACGGAGGTCAGCGGAGTCAGGAACAAGGCCAGAGTCAGGAACCAGGAGCAAACAGGAAACACAGGAACAAGGAGACTTCTGGGGGACAGGAAACCACGCAAGGGCAAGGAGGTTCTGGAATTTGCTGCTTAAATAGGCTGAAGTGATTAGCAGCAGGGTTGATTATATTCTCAGGTGAGTAACCTTGGCAACATGCTGAAGGAGCTGATAGTTAATTACAGCTGAAACCTCAGACACTGAAAAAGGAAGGGTGGCTGTTTAAAACAGCAAAGAAACCCTGACACCATCCCACCATACTACTCTGATATGGTTTGTTGTATTTTTATGAGTTTGGGAAGACTCGCACTCATGTTCCATGGGTCCATAGTAGTGATGTCCCGAACGGTTCGCCGAACGGTTCGCGAACGGTTCGCCATGGACTCATCATTGAGTAAACTTTGACCCTGTACCTCACAGTCAGCAGACACATTCCAGCCAATCAGCAGTAGACCCTCCCTCCCAGACCCTCCCACCTCCTGGACAGCATCCATTTTGAAGCTGCATTCTTAGTGAGCTGTCCAGGAGGTGGGAGGGTCTGGGAGGTAGGGTCTGCTGCTGATTGGCTGGAATGTGTCTGCTGACTGTGAGGTACAGGGTCAAAGTTTACTCAATGATGAGTCCGTGGCGAACCGTTTGTGGCGAACCGTTCGTGGCGAACCGTTCGGCGAACCGTTCGGGACATCACTAGTCCATAGGGATGGAATTTAATATTAGCTAATGGGTACCTAGTGCCATGGAAACTGTACTTGCCATGGGTACTCTACCTTGGCATATTTTATTAGGTCAAAGTCAGTTTGACACATAATAGATTACCTGCTGCATTGAATTAAGCCAGAACCTCTGCATGTGGAATGTTGGAATAGATGGAAGCCATCCAGGTTGACATAGGACACCTGGAGAATCTGGCTAATTACACTATCAAAGCCTCACTGCACGTGGTGTGTGGAAATTTGGAGTGTTATGTCAGAGAACCCTATGTTTAACAAGGCTAATAAGGAAATTTTATTTACTGTTGTTGACCTACACATTTTTATAGACTCTTTCTTTGCCAAGCAAACTTAAATAACATGTTGGCTATGCTTTCTATACCATTGCAGACTGTTTAAAATATATGTTTCATCTCACTTTAAATGCAATTCACTAGGCTCGGTTATTAAGGACTATATTCTAGTGCACACTTATAGGCTTTGAATGTGTTGATTGCTTGGGACTTTAAAGGTTAAACCTTTCTACTATGGAAAGGGATCTGCTAAATCACATCTGTTAGATAACAGCTCATGTTCACTGTAGTTGGGGAAAGTTGAAAATTACACATCAGTGCAGCACTGACACCTGCTGTTAATGAAATGTATTGCACATGATATGCACAATTAGTAAATGTAATGTAAATCTTGGGTGTCCAACTTTCAATATTTTTATATACATTTCCTCTGCCCTAAGCGGCACTGATTTATGCATTTTGTAAATAAATACCTGCACATGTCCTTCACTTAAGAACAAATTATATCCGAATTAAGACAGCCGGCTGTCGTTGGATGTTGGAAAGTTATTTTGAAAATCTGCTCATTGTGTTTTCACATGTACCCACATTCACATCAAAATTAGGGGGGATATTTGTCTCTTACTTTAATGCACAGTTATAAAGAACCCCTGCTTCATGAGTTGGCATGTTGGTCCTGTCAAACTCAAACACATTTACCCCATTTGCTCACCACTCTGATACAGGGAGTGTGGGAAATGGGGAAGCCTTTTGTGGTGGTATTGTCCTACTATTTGCACTTTCTGGCCACAAGCATATGATCTCTTTAGCAAAACGATTGGGACCTGCCTTGATCCAACACTGGGGTTTTGGATTTACTTAATAAAGTCCTTACCAGCGTACAAGTGTGACCAGTGCAGTGGAGGAATACAGAGGAGGCAGTAGGGATGCAGCTTTAGAGTTCATAAATAGTTTGCAAATGTTATGTGGGTGAAGTTAGGCCTGAGAGTCCCCTTAATAAACAGTCACCAGATCAAAAATTGTGACTGTATAGTCTACTTTTACACTGTTTCACTGCAGAGGCATAACTTGAAACCACTAGCCCCAGTGCGAAAATTGCCCTGGGACTCCCCATCCTCTCCATGTGTCTTATTCCCCAGCCACCAGCCCCTCCATGTGTCTCATTTTTGCTCCAGCCCTCCCATGTGTCTCATTTCCTCCTCCCCAGCCCCTCCAGGTGGCCAGGAGGTTAAATCACTTACCTTTCTCCAGCGCCGGGCTCCCTCCCACGCGCGGATTCAGTCAGTCCATAGGAAAGCATTCTCTATGCTTTCCTATGGACTCTGGCGTCTTCTCACTGTGAAAATCACAGTGAGAAGCGCGGAAGCGCCTCTAGCGGCTGTCAATGAGACAGCCACTAGAGGCTTGATTAACCCATATGTAAACATAGCAGTTTCTCTGATAAAAGGTAGATTCCCATCTGTCGTACATCTCCCACAATGCTTTGTCAGTTGGGGATCTACCATTTGCCTTTTTTTCTTGCATGGTTGTACTTAGCAGTAAGCAGTGTTTGTACGTTTGAATGTAAGCATGTTTTCGTATGGAGTGTGGGTGTGAATATATGGCTGTATTTGTGTGTAGTGTGGTGTTGTGTGTTTTTATGTACTGTTGCCATTTGAAACTAGTAATTTACTTGTGTGTAGTGGTTTTGAATGCAGGGGTGTATGTGTGTAGTGTTGAAGTTTGAATATTGAGATGTATACTCATATACATATACACTGCCACTCATCCGGATACACAAACACACATGCAGATACACACTAGCACACATGCAAATACACACTAACACACGTACAGATACACAAACAGATACACACACAGACACAGATGCACAGATACACACTGACACACATACAGATACAAACACTGGCACACAAGCTGTACATTTATCTTTCCTGGAGAGTTGTTTTTGTATTTGCAGACTGCTGTCAAGTTCTTTTTCAATTGATAAATTGTATTAAACAACACAGACTTTTGAGTGTAGTTTAAATAAAGATTTGCTAAAGCCAGATTTTGTGATATCTTCTAATTTTGTGGACTTGCTTAGAGTATATATTTTTTTATTAGTTTAGAAATATAGGCCTAAAATCACAGACTACTGACTCAAAAAGCAGGTTAAAAAATGTTGGTTCATTGCACATTCTCTCCACAAGATGGAGAACAGAAATCGCATATTAGATCTTATTATACTGTGTTAAGGAGATACTGGCATATCATAATGTAGTATGTGAATGTATATATTTATTTTACAATGTATAGATATGCAATAGATTGGATATAGGCAAGAACTACTCTTTAGTTATCACAGACTAAATGTTATGTTAAAGATCATTAACTTCCTCTTAACATCATGCTTTAGGAATTGCTAACGGAAGTATTGTCCCCAATCTGTATCATGAATTAACTAGCATTATGAGCTCTGCTAAAAAAGCATAGCATTTATGCCAAGAATTGATTGACAGGCGAAGATCTGGAGACAGGAGAACTTTCCTACAGGTGGTTCTCCTGCTCACCTTCATTGTAACTACATCACACAATCTGTAATCTATTTTGTTATAAACTCAAATAAGAAAATTTGAAGTAGGCAGATATATATCATTCAGTGTTTTGCCCAGACACACTTACTGGTAAGGTGGTCTGATAATGTTACCACTACTCATAGGCGTGCGCAGCATATTGTATAAGGGTGTGCACCCTAAAGCACAAACACACACGCCGTGTATATATATATATATATATATATATATACACATACACATACACACACATATACTGCTGTGTGTGTGAGGGTGCTGTGTGTAGGTGCTGTGTGTGTGTGTAGGTGCTGTGTGTGTGTGAAGGCGCTGTGTGTGTGTAAGGGTGCTGTGTGTGTGTGTAAGGGCACTGTGTGTGAAGGCACTGTGTGTGTGTGTAAAGGGTGCTGTATGTGTGTGGGTGTGTATGTGTGAGGGTGCTGTGTGTAAGGGTGCTGTTAGTGTGTTCTGTGTGTGAGGGTGCTGTTAGTGTGAGGGTGCTGTGTGTGTAAGGGTGCTGTTAGTGTTAGGGTGCTGTTAGTGTGAGGGTGCTGTGTGTGTAAGGGTGATGTATGTGTGAGGGTGCATTGTGTGTATATGTGTAGATGCTGTGTGTGTATGCTGTATGTTTGGGTGATTGTGTGTATTGTGTGGGGGCCGTTTAGTAAATATCCCCCCTCCCTTCTTACCTTATGCCTGGGAGGGGGGATCCTGCTGCTGCTGCCATACATCCCTGGTGGTCCAGTGGAGAGTGAACTCTAGCCTGCGGGGCTAAAGTTCACTCTCGCGAGATCTGAGTGTTGACATGGCAACGCTCCAACCTCGCAAGAGGAACCTGGCGGAGCTGCTGGCAAGAGCTCCCCGGGTCCTCTCCTGCCTCCCTCACTGCCTGTGGGTCAGTGAGAGGAGGTTAAGAGCAGAGCCGGTGCTCGGATAGCGCCGGCTCTGCATGATCCGACAGGGGAGATCCTGAGATTTCCCCTGCCGGTCTCAATCCATAGGCGTGCCACGGGGATTAGGGTGTGCCCAGGCACACCCGGCACACCCTGTGCGCACGCCTATGCCACTACTCTAACCAGCCAATATCTGTAGATGCAACAAATGTTCTCTGATTATAAATAGTATTGGTTTACAGGGACTTCCACAATCCCAAAAGTAATGTTCTAATTTCTTTCTTAATACACAATACATACACATAAGTATTAAACCAGGGTTTAATTGATTCGATTGGTGTGCATCTATAAGATTCTTGGCATTTGCAAAGAAAGTAGAGTAGTTAGTATAAATACCGTTCAAGAGAACAGTACCCACCTAACATAAGGGGTTATCATAACAGATGGATCGAAAATGCTCTCCAACTAACAGGAAATAAAACAATACAATCTTCAACTGCTCTCTCTCTTCTGGCGTGGTCCCTGCTGACCTTAAACATTCCACTGTAGTACCCATCCTGAAAAAAAATCTCTTATCCGTCCACTCCCTCTAACTATCATCCCATTTCCCTGCTCCCTTTTTTCTCAAAGCTCCTGGAAAGACTTGTCTAGACTTGTCACTTCCTCAATTCCAACTCTCTCCTTGACCCTCTTCAATCTGGCTTCCACCCTCTCCACTCTAGTGAGACTGCCCTTATCAAAGTTACTACTAACGACCTAATCGCAGCTAAATTCAAAGGCCCCTACTCCATACTAATTCTTCTTGACCTCTCTGCTGCCTTTGGCACCGTTGATCATGCTCTCCTTCTTCAAACTCTTCAATCACTCGTTCTCTGTGACTCTGTCCTCTCATGGTTTTCCTCTTTTGTCTCCCAACGCTAATTCAGTGTCTACTTTTCGTCCTGTCTCGGTTGGAGTCCCCCAAGGTTCTGTCCTGGGTCCTTTTTTTATTTTCTCTTTATACTGACTCTCTTGTCAAACTTATTACCTCATTTACTACCACCTGTACGCTGATGACACCCTGATATATCACTCCTCCCTGGCCTCTCCCCTGCCATCCTGCAACTTGTAACTGCTTGCCTTTCTTCCATCTCTGACTGGATGTCCTCCTGCTTTCTGAAACTCAATCCCTCTAAATCTGAGCTCCTCGTCTTTCCTCCTCCTAATACTGAACCTCCTCTTTCGCTCTCTCTTCAAGTTAGTGGTATCCACATCAGTCCATCCTTGCAAGCGCGCTGTCTTGGCGTCATACTTGATTCTGGCCTCACCTTTGAGCCTCACATCCATATGTTGCCATTTCCTGTAGATTCCATCTTAAAAACATAGCCCGCATCCACCCCTTTCTTACGTAAGATGCTACCAGGGAGCTTGTCCATGCTCTAGTAATTTCCCGCATGGATTATTGTAACTCTCTCCTAATTGGTTTTACCAAAAGCCGTATTGCCCCACTACAGTCTGTAATGAATGCTGCCGCCAGATTGATTTTCCTCTCTAATCTGTCCTCTCACACCTCACCCCTCTGTCAGTCCTTACATTGGCTTCCAGTATCCTATAGGAGTCAATTCAAAGTGCTAACCCATACCTATAAAGCACTGAATAATTCTAGCTCCTCTTGTTTCTCTTCACAGATCCATGGGTATTCTCGGTCTCTCCACTCTACCCGTGACCTTCTCCTGTCCGCTGCTCACACCCGTACAGCCAACTCATGCTTGCAGGACTTCTCACGGGCGGCTCCCTTCCTATGGAATAGCCTGCCTACCGTCATCAGACTCTCCCCTAGTCTTCAATCGTCTAAAAAGTCCCTTAAAACCAATGTCTTTAGAAGAGCTTATGGCCCCCCCAGAGTAACCTCTACCTCACATACCTGTCTCTTGCTCTCTCCTAAAGGGCAGCACTTTACTCTCTCCTCCAGCTCTGCTTCACTCCCACCTTATTTGATTGCTATTTCCTGTCGTAATGTGTTTTATACCCCACCACCTATAGACTGTAAGCTCATTTGAGCAGGATCCTCTTCAACCTATCGTTCCTGTAAGTTTTCTTGTAATTGTCCTATATACACAATACCTCACCAGTCTGACGTGTATTGTTGGCACTACCTGCTCCGTATCTTTCCACACGTATAGCGTTGCAGCGATTTCAATTAATCAAGTGAAGCATTGTTTTTCACTCTCCCTTAGTGCACATTAAAACATAATACTAACATACATTTTAATTTTGAAAAATTTTTTTTTAGTAATTCCCATTTACTGTGTGCGCTTTTAAGCACAGAGGGATCTTGAATAGGTTTTGATTAGTGATGTTCGCCAAACGGTTCGCGAACGGTTCACCACGAACGGTTCGCCACGAACTCATCATTGAGTAAACTTTGACCCTGTACCTCACAGTCAGCAGACACATTCCAGCCAATCAGCAGCAGACCCTACCTCCCAGACCCTCCCCCCTCCTGGACAGCTCACTAAGAATGCAGCTTCAAAATGGATGCTGTCCAGGAGGTGGGAGGGTCTGGGAGGGAGGGTCTGCTGCTGATTGGCTGTAATGTGTCTGCTGACTGTGAGGTACAGGGTCAAAGTTTACTCAGTGATGAGTCCGTGGCGAACCGTTCGTGGCGAACCGTTCGGGACATCACTAGTTTTGATAAAAGGGGGGTTTCTAACTTTGCTGTGTAAGAGAATAAGTGTACAGGTTTGTATCTTTATTGGAACTTCTATATTTGTGTAGACACTTTATGATGGTAATTGATGCACATTGATTAACAATATATTATGTTCTATTGAGTCCTTTTATTCTCTCTTTCTCAGCCTGCCTTTTTATTTTAAATTCCGTTTGTGGGTTATGCTTAGTCGGGGAGGTTGGGGCAGTTTAGATAGTCTTTTTGATTTTAAATGAATTAAACATTTATACTACTAATATTATGTTATTCTGAATCTGAGAAACCTGAGAAGTGTTAAAGTATATATTTCTTCAAAATTATAATTTTCATATCTGGTCCAATTTATATACCCGGTTCCCATATTGCCAGTAATGACAAAACACAGTTTTCATTAAGTTTTTTCTTCTTGAGAAAGTGTGAAAAATAAATATTTCTTGAACTTGTGTTGGTCTTTACCAACTCTGCATCTTTGTGTTTACAACTTCCTTTGACTATGAAGTACAGAAGAAGGCAGATGGATTGGGGCTAAGAGAGTGCCAAATATGTCTTGAAATTATTGTGGTTGCAGTTCAAAGAGCAAAGGGAGTTGATGGAACAACTAGAGAGTTTACTAAATGAAGGTGTTCTACAAATACAATAAAAAAAAAAAATATAAATTAAATTAGTCAAATATTACACACAAATATCACTGTAATACTGTCAAGAACTTGGAGGAACCTAAACGTACAGACCTAAGTAACAACAATAGACTTTCCATGTAACGGTCCTTACCATGGATAGACTAACGGTAAAAGTGTCAGAGAGAATGCTGAGGTCAAGGAATGAGAGATATGGATTAAACTAGCAAAGGTCAAAAAAGTTCAGAGATCAGGAGAAATGTATAAATATTTAATATCAAATACCAGAAAAAGGATACACAAGGAACACACGCGTTTGCTTCAAGATCCACAACATGGTGTGGGAGAGGTCAGTATATATAGGCAGTACTTAATTTCATGTCATAGTGGAATTCCTTATGACTCGTGGGTGATAGAAAACCTTTTTAGACTGTTTGAAAACGTCCTAATTATGTTACGAAGTCGGTCCAGTGAATTGGACATTCAAACCCAAATTCGTTCTTGCAAATTCGCCATTTGGATTTGAATTCAGTTGCCCCTATGAAACCGTGGAACGCAAGCGTGCAGTGTTGCAGACAATGCCAGTGGCTCAGGTAAGACACATGCAATCCTGACAATTACATGAAATATACACTTATTTACATATATGTAATATGCAATTGTTCACATGAAAGGTTGTATCAAAGGCTGAGGTTTGGTGTTTCTCTCCCTTTTATAATTTGTTCAAATGAAAATAGATAAGAAAGCATTTATCAATCAATATCTGCAACAACCTTGACACCAGCTCTTCAATTAATTTCCAAAATTTCTTTTTTTTTTTTTTTAATGTAGTGTCTATGCCTACAACGAGCATCTTTGCATCACCTAAACTTCATCATGTTCGGTTTTGATCAATGTCATATCTGATTAACGTTATAACTTGAATTCACTGACGCATAATTACTAACGGAGACTTTGCTATTGGACTTTTTTGATTTTTTTTTTTAAGATTCCTTTGTTGATTCCAGACCACAGACTTTATTTAAATTAAAGGTACAACCATACATGCAGAAAAGGAGTGACTGTATCTTTTTAGTGCCTATTTACATGAGTTAAACCATGGTTTACAGGAAACATTTAAGCAGAGGCACAAAAATTAATTAACGAACTAGAATTAATATTTAATAGATCTGCTTAATTCTCCCCTAGGCACATCCTTAAGTTATACAAATGATTCTTCTCTAATCTGAGGCACTAATGAAAGAAACCACATAATTTCATTTTTTTTTTTACAAACTCTAATGTGTTTTGCCATTTTTCGCTGTTGGGTGATTATGCCTCGTGGCATTTTATTAGACTTTTCAACTGTACATGTCAACACTACAGCATGCTAAAGATGCCGTGCACTATACAATGACAATATGTAATGTAATGACAGGAAGTACTTATTGTTTATGCGAAAGAAAACATAGACCTGCTTTTAAAAATGTTTATACTCCACTCATGGGGGAACCCATCCATTTCTTGAAATACATGTTACTGTTACTCTCTGCTAGGAACTTTTGTCTTGTTAAGAAAAAAATCTCAATAAACCTTTTGATTACAAAAAAATGCTTATACTTTTGTCTATTGCCTAATATGTCAGAAGGACAAGAGGTGACATTTTTTTATTTTATTTTAAATGGCAGGAAGGCCATGGAATTACTGACCATTTTTACATGATTTCGAGACATATTAATAGTTAAGATGTGTATTAAGTGTCTCGCCAGCAATAAGCACCCACTGGTAAGTACATATTGGTTTAAAATGGTTTATATATTTTAAGGAGGAGTGTTATCGAAGGCAATGATATTTGTTCAGTATTTACAGATGAAAATGAAGGAAAGGGACCTCAGTTAGGAAAGAGAACAAATAAGTAATTTGTGACATGTGAGTTTACAGAGGAAGAGGTTCTATTTCAACTGGCAAAAGTAAAGACAATTAAGTCGAAGGGGCCTGAGGGAATTCATCGAAAGTTATTAAACAAGCTTAGTGGTATACTAGCAAAACCATACGCAGATTTATTTAACTAATTGTTGTTAACAGGAGTAGTCCCAGAAGATTGGAAATTAACGAATGTCGTGCCCATTCACAATAAAGGTAGTAGGTAGGAGTCGGCCAACTATAGGCCAGTAAGCCTTACTCTAGTAGTGGGGAAAATAATGGAAACCAAAGTACAGTATAGGATTGTTGAACATCTAAAATCACATGGATTTCAAGATCAGAGACAACATGGGTTTAATTTAGGGAGGTCATGCCTAACTAAGCTTATTGATTTTCTTTGATTGGGCAACTAAAATAATAGATCAGGGTGGTGCAGTAGACATTGCTTACCTAGATTTCAGTAAGGCTTTTGATACTGTCGCGCATAGAAGGCTTATCAATAAACTGCAATCTTTAAGTTAAGATTCCAATATTGTTAAATGGGTTAGGCAGTGGCTGAGTGACAGGCAACAGAGGGTTGTAGTCAATGGAGTATATTCGAAGCTTGGGCTTGTTACCAGTGGGGTACCTCAGGGAACTGTACTTGGACCCATTCTCTTTAATATTTTTATTGGTGATATTGCAAAAGGTCTTGATGGTAAGATATGTCTTTTTGCTGATTATACTAAGATAAGTAACAGGGTTGATGTTCCAGGAGGAACAAGCCAAATGGCAAATGATTTAGGTAAACCATAAAAATGGTCAGAGCTGTGGCAACTGCCATTTAATGTGGATAAGTGCAAGATAATGCATCTTGGGCATAAAAACCCAAGGGCAGAGTACAGAATATTAGATACCCTACTAACCTCAACATCTGAGGAAAGGGATTTAGGAGTAATTGTTTCTGATGACTTAAAGGTAGGCAGACAATGTAAAAGAGCAGCAGTAAATGCTATCAGAATGCTTGGTTAAATAGGGAGAGGTATTAGCACTAGAAAGAGGGAAGTGCTCATGCCATTATACAGAACACTGGTGAAACCTCACTTGGAGTATTGTACGCAGTACTGGAGACCGTATCTCGTAAAGGACTTTAGAGAGAGTTCCTAGAAGGGCTACTAAACTGGTTCATGGATTGCAGGATAAAACTTACAAGGAAAGGTTAAAGGATCTTAACATGTATAGCATGGAGGAAAGACGAGACGGGGGGATACGATAGAACCATTTAAATACATAAAGGGAATCAACACCGTAAAGGAGGAGACTATATTTGAAAGAAGAAAAACTACCACAACAAGAGGACATAATCTTAAATTAGAGAGGCAAAGGTTTAAAAATAATATCAGGAAGTATTACTTAATTGAGAGGGTAGTGGATGCATGGAATAGCCTTCCAGTTGAAGTGGTAGAGGTTAACACAGTGAAGGAGTTTAAGCATGCGTGGGATAGGCATAAGGCTATCCCAACTATAAGATAAGGCCAGTGACTAATGAATATTAATGAAATTGGGCAGACTAGATGGGCCAAACGATTCTTATTTGCAGTCACATTCAATTTGTATTACTCTTTAGTGTTTTATTTTGTGTCTTGTCTGTAGTTTCTCAGTAAGAGGTACTGAAAAATCAATGTTGCTGCCTGAAGAACACCAAAAATGTTCAAACTCAGCTTTTGTCACAACTTAGCTATATTAGCCTACAATGTGCAATTTGGTTTTAAATTCATTGTTTAGTAATTAAGCCTCATACACAAGAAAGGGATACAATATATGTGTGGGAAAGTGCGAGAACATCCAACCCTTCTGGAAGGGAATGCACGGCATGTTGGAAACATTTTCCGACAGACCGCCTCCCTTTGATTCTGCAGCAATGCTCCTACTTCATACTAAAACCCTTAGAGCTAGATATAAAAAATAAATTGCTATCGATATGAATTCTGAACATAGCCAAACAGGTTATCCCTCAATTTTGGAAAAAGCTAGTGACCCCTCCACTTAATCTGAGGGAGGACCTTAACATGAGAGTGGCTAACCCCATGCAAGCTTATACAGAGATTTGGTCACATTGGCTACTAATGACTGCCGGAGCAGCTTTTGCAAATTGACTCCAATAACAGTCAAATTCGACTACCAACTACCTTTCACCTCCCACCCCCTTCCCCCACCCCCTCTCCTTTTACAAAGTTTCCCACATGTAAATTGTGATTTTTATGCACGTATTGGGAACTGCTCATCCTTTTCACTGTTCTCAATTTCACTTGGGGATTCCAATCTGTAACGTCTCTACCAACTGCTTTGTCATTTGTTTATTTTCTGTGATATTGGGGACCTGCGAGTCCTGCTGTTCTACTTCATATTATTCTTTGAAAACCAGAAAAAAAAATTATCTTATTTCCAAAAAGTAAATTAAATAATTACATACATACATACATACATACACAGTGAGGGAAAAAAGTATTTGATCCCCTGCTGATTGAATGTTTGCCCAATGACAAAGAAATGATCATTCTATAATTTTAATGGTAGGTATATTTTAACAGTGAGAGACAGAATAACAAAAAAACCAAACAAACAAACAAACAAACAAACAGAAAAAGGCATGTCAAAAAAGTTATAAATTGATTTGCTTGTCAATGAATGAAATAAGTATTTGACCCCTTCGACTTAGTAGTTGTTGGCAAAACCCTTGTTGGCAATCACAGAGGTCAGATGTTTCTTGTAGTTGGCCACCAGGTTTGTGTCACGTATTCCGCACATAAAAATGTGATTAATGGCATTTACTGTTCTGACAGGAAAAGTTGTGCCAAGCAAAATTACTGTCCTAACAGGAAAAGTTGTGCCGAGCAGCAATCAATCCACAGGAGGGTTTGTGCTGAGCAGCAATTATGCAAATAGGAACCTGGCAACTGCCTTTGGGGTCAAAGGCCGGTTGCAACCAATCGGATCCCCAGGCGGGGTATTTAGGCCCAATTCTCTTCTTGCTAAGTGCCCTGTCGTGGTTTCCCTTGTGGTTGTCTGAGAGCGCGTTATTAATTCTGGGTTTTCTAGTTATTTGATTTTGGCATTGATTTTGACTTTCCTGTTTTCTGGTATCACTGACCCCTGGCTTTTCCTTATTGTTGTGTCTCTTTCTGTGTCCCTTGATCCCGGCTATTCCGGACTATTCTTTGGTATGTTAGTCTGGCCATTCTAAGGTCCGGTATACGTTACCTATCAGTCCTCTGTGTTACACAATTCTACGTGCTGAATCATATTGTAATTATGACAGTTTGCACACATCTCAGGAGGGATTTTGTCCCATTCCTCTTTGCAAATCCTCTGCAAGTCATTAAGGTTTCGAGGCTGTGGTTTGTCAACTTGAACTTTCAGCTCCCTCATTTTCTATGGGATTAAGGTCTGGAGACTAGCTAGTCCACTCCAGAACCTTAATGTGCTTCTTCTTGAGCCACTCTTTTGTTGCCTTGGCTGTGTGTTTTGTGTTGAATTGTTTTTTATTACGTTTGGATAAGTTAGATATACATACATCAAATTCAAACTTTTACTGCATCATCGCCTGCGCAGAGGCTCTGCTTGTATAACAAAAATAGTAGGTAATGCGCCTACGCAGAGGCTAACTTTTATCATTGCTTTATCGTGTCGTAGTGTTCAGTGTGCTATCCACGTGGTAGCTAGGTTATTTTCAACCTTGGCTTATTTCGGTATGTCGCTGTGATTATCTCTTATATAGTCATATGTGTGTCGGCATGTGGTGTTTGGAAGGTCAGTGGTGTCGAGTGTATGGTTTCCCCGGGGTCCTTAGCAGTAGGTTTTAAAAAAAAATTTTTTTATTTTTTTTTGGGGGGGGGCGGTTTTGTGAGTTTAATCCATTTTGAGGGACCCTGTTGGGTGTAATGTGGCCGTCCTAGATGTCGTTATCGTTGGGTCATTAATTGGCCGAGTGGGCCTGGGCGTTCTGAGTGTTTATTGCTCTGTGGGCCCTGTCGGTTCGTTCGTTGGGTTTGGTTAGTTTGGGGTCTGCTGGTGTCTTCTCTCGTAGTATTCCAGGTCTTAGCCTTGCCAGTAATTATTCTTTGCATGGCCAGCCTGTTGCTTGGTCTTCTCCATGGGTTTCGGTAGTGTGTGTTGTGTATTTTTTTGGTTCTTGTTCGTGTGTGTGTATCCCCTGCTTCCCGGTGTCTCGGTGTCTGTGGGGGATGTCGTCCGGTGTGGTGTCGGGCGTTGCTGTATGGGTATGACCCTTTTGTTTAAGGGTCGAGTGTCAATGGTGTGTCTCCTGTTCTCTTGAGGTTGTGTGGGTTGTCTGGGTTGGGTCTTGTAATTGGTCGGTGGTTGACTCTTGTGTGGTGATGTGAGTAGTCATGGGTCTCGGTTTTATATTTTGTGATGGTGATGGCATGTTGAATGTCCGTGGGTGATGTGTTTTCTCCTAGCTCTATGCTTGAGTCCCGCCGGAATGCGGTTAGAGTAGTGCCTTGGTGTGCCTGGGTTTTAGTAGGTGGTCGTGGTTGTGGTCCCTGCCCTGTGCCTAGTGTGTTCGTCGAGGTGTGAGGGGGGGGTCTCGTGGGTCGGTGGGTTCGCACCACCGTCGCCGCTCCAGGTTCGCCCCCTCCCGGGGTCTCTCTCTGAGTTCCCCTCGGTCTATCTGCCTCTCCCTTCTCGTTCTTGATTATGGTTCGGAGATGTGTTGTAGGAAGTCGTCCAAATTTATGTTCCGGAGCCAGTGGAACCAGCGTTTTATGTAGTTGTCTCTTTGTTTTGGGGTGGTTGCTTTCATGTCTTCGTATTTTCTTGTGTCCTCCACTTCCTCCACCCAACGTCTCAGGGGTGGTGTACATGGCTGCCTCCAAAATATGGGGATCGTTGCCTTAGCCGCGTTAAGGAGTCTCGGGATGACGGACCTGGTGTATGTCGGTGTCGGCATGGTGGGGCAGTGTGTTTTGGGTCATTGTTTTGGGAATACCCATCCACGACCATTTTTAATGCCCTGGCTGAGGGAAGGAGATTCTTAGCCAAGATTTGACAGTACATGTCATTGTACATTGTCCCTTTGATGCGGTGCAGTTGTCCTCTCCCCTTAGCAGAAAAACACCCCCAAAGCATAATGTTTCCACCTCCATGTTTGATGGAGGGGATGGTGTTCTTGGGGTCATAGGCAGCATTCCTCCTCCAAACACGGCGAGTTGAGTTGATGCCAAAGAGCTCGATTTTGGTCTCATCTGACCACAACACTTGCACCCATTTCTTCTCTGAATCATTCAGATATTCATTGGCAAATAGTGATGTCCCGAACGGTTCGCTGGTGAATAGTTCCCGGCGAACATAGCGTGTTCGCGTTCGCCACGGACGGCGAACATATGCGATGTTCGGTCCGCCCCCTATTAATTTACTAATACTAAGTAAAAATTACTTAGTATTGGTAAATTGTGCCCCTACTCACAATACCGCGAGTAGGGGCATGTCTATTAAACAGTGAGCAGCCTGTGGGGGCCCCAAAAACACTTTCCAAAGAACTTTCACACGCTGTGTAAAATGACACAGAGCACTGTGATTTCAAGCCATCCAATCACAGTGCTCTGTGTCATTTTACACAGCATGGGAAAGTTAAATTTTGAAAGCCATCCAATCACAGTGCTCTGTGTCATTTTACACAGCGTGGGAAAATGACACAGAGCACTGTGATTGGATGGCTTAAATTTACAGTGCTCTGTGTCATTTTACACAGCGTGGGAAAGTTCTTTGGAATTTTCCCACGCTGTGTAAAATGACACAGAGCACTGTGATTGGATGGATTTCAAGCCATCTAATCACAGTGCTCTGTGTCATTTTACACAGCGTGGGAAAGTTCTTTGGAATTTTCCCACGCTGTGTAAAATGACAAAGATCACTCTGATTGGCTTAAACCCACCAATCAGAGTGTTCTTAGCCTAATTGTAGGGCGTGGCAAGGCTTTATAAGCCTTCCCCCGCCCTGCAGAGCTCAGTCTGCGCGGAGCCCTCCATGGGTGAAGATTGATTATTTTTTAGCGCTCAGGTTTTTTCTTTTTCGTCTGGGTTTTTTTTTGCGCTCAGGATTTTAATTTTTTTTTTAGTTCGACGGTTATGATGGTTTTTTTATTTGGCCTTTTTTGGGCCGAAAAATGAAGATTTGAAAAAAAAGAAGACGTCGAATGGTAAGTTTAATTTTATTTTACAGGTTAGTTATTTCATTCCCCCTCACAATTTTTTAGGGTGAGGGGGGTAGGTAGGGACTTTTTATTTGGGGGGGTGGGTGACTAGGGGCTTGGGGACCCCTAGTCACCTTGGGGGGGGGAATTTACTTAGGGCCCCCACCCGCCGCGCAGGGGTGGGGCCGGGGGGGGCAATAGGTCCCCCCCTCATTATCAATATGGCCCTCACCCGCCGTGCAGGGGTGGGGGCCGGGGGGGGCAGTAGGTCCCCCCCCCTCATTATCAATATGGCCCCCCCCTAATTATCTTTATGGCCCCCACCCGCCGCCCAGGGGTGGGGGCCGGAGGGGGGGTGGACAGTAGGTCCCCCCCATTATCAATATGGCCCCCACCTGCCGTGCAGGGGTGGGGGCCGGGGGGGGCAATAGGTCCCCCCCCTCATTATCAATATGGCCCCCACCCGCCGTGCAGGGGTGGGGGTGAGAGGGCAGTAGGTCCCCCCCTCATTATCAATATGGCCCCCACCTGCCGTGCAGGGGCGGGGGGGACAATAGGTCCCCCCCTTATTGTTCATTTTAGGGCCCCCACCCACTGCTCAGGGGTGGGGGCCGTGGGGGGACAATAGGTCCCCCCCTTATTGTTATTAGGGCCCCCATCCACCGCTCAGGGGTGGGTGCCGGGGGGGGACAATAGGTCCCCCCTTATTGTTCATTTTAGGGCCCCCACCCACCGCTCAGGGGTGGGGGCCGGGGGGGGACAATAGGTCCCCCCCTTATTGTTCATTTTAGGGCCCCCACCCACCGAAAGAGTGCCTGTGGGTTTTAAAATTTGCCTGCCTATTGAAGTCTATGGCGGTTCGCCAGGTTCGCCCGGTTCGCGAACATTTGCGGAAGTTCGCGTTTGCGAACCGAAAATTTCATGTTCGCGACATCACTATTGGCAAACTTCAGACAGGCCTTTCTTGAGCAGGGGGACCTTGCGGGCGCTATAGGGTTTCAGTCTTTCACGGCGTAGTGTCTAACCAATTGTTTTCTTGGTGACTATGGTCCCAGCTGCCTTGAGATCATTAACAAGATCCTCCCGTGTAGTTCTGGGCTGAATCCTCACAGTTGTCATGATCATTGAAACTCCACAAGGTGAGATCTTGCATGGAGCACCAGACCGAGGGACACTGACCGTTATTTTGTGCTTTTTTCTAATAATCGCACCAACTGTTGTCACCATCTCACCAAGCTGCTTGGCAATGGTCTTATAGCCCATTCCAGTCTTGTGTAGGTCTACAATCTTGTCCTTGACATCATTGGAAAGCTTTTTGGTCTTGGCCATGGTGGAGAGTTTGAATCTGATTGATTGATTGCTTCTGTTGACAGGTGTCTTTTATACAGGTAACAAGCTGAGATTAGGAGCACTCCCGTTAAGAGTGTTTCTAGACTCAGCTCGTTACCTGTATAAAAGACACCTGGGAGCCAGAAATCTTGCTGATTGATAGGGGATTGAATATTCACTGTTAAAATACACCTACCGTTAAAATTATAGACTGGTAATTTCTTTGTCAGTGGACAAACATTCAAAATCAGCAGGGGATCATATACTTCCCCCCTCACTGTATATGGATGGAAGTATGACATACAAACTATATCAGTAGAAAGTAGGTCCTAGCTTGAAAAAGGCTGAAACGTTGCACATTCAGTTTCCAATAAATCTGCCTTTTTGAAGAAACCTTGAGTGCCTGGACCTACGTTCTACTGATTTTGCCAACCTGGTCTTTGATGCACCTGGTTTTCACTGTGAGAGTGTGGTATCCTTTATTTTTTAATCAAACTATATCAAACATGTATGGGAAACTGACTGTACTAATGTATACTAATCAATTCAAATTTTCTTTTTTAGTTTCCCTTTCTTCAGGCTAAAGTGATTATGGTGTTTGGAATGTTCATTTCAAGGGACACTATAGGCACCCAGACCACGTAATCTCATTGAAGTGGTCTGGGTGCAGTGTCCCTGTCCCCTGACCCTGCAATGTAAAACATTGCAGTTTCAGAGAAGGGTTAAGACTCCCTCTAGTGGCTGTCTCCCAGGCAGAGGCTAGATGCTCTTTCTGCAGTTTCACAGAGTTTAAAACTGCACATACGCTACAGGTTTGCCAACATCGTCGGAGCCCAAACCAGTTCCAAGGGACCTCAGCGTTTGAATCATGTAAGGGTTTTTAATAATTTATTTGACTGGAGGTGGTCCGGACAATCATTGTAGTGCATAGGGAAACTATAGCGTTAGGCATACACTTTTGAATTACTGACGCCATAGTGTGCTTAGTCTGCTTAGTACAACGTTAGTAACAAACTATCAATGCAAAAAGCAAGCATTTCAAGTGTATGCATGCCAAAAAAGACACAATGTGATAAACATAAAAGAAAAGTGAAATATATGTATTAATGAAGATAAGGCCATGTAACCAACAGTTCCTGTAATCTTGGGAAGGAAGAACATAAGACGTAATTTTACACCTTCAGATTTCTAAATGATGAGACAGTGGCAATTCTGTTTACACGTCCCAAGTGCATTAAACAGCCTCATCATAATTAACACAGCTCAGCAAGTTCTGAATTGTTGAGGAACTAGGGAAAAGGTTAATGAGGTGTGTGTTTTGTACTAGATATCCAGTGGAACACCATCAGAGATTAAATGTGGTGTAGCCCTGAGCAGGCCTTTGGGTTTTGATCTAGGATCACTACTTCGGATCAAATGTGCACATAGACAATTGCCACCCATGACCCTAGCTAACCAGGATGGTTGCTCGTAGTCTCGCAGGACCGCTGATTAAAAGAAGGAGGAGGTATAGCTGTCTGTTAGCTAGGGTCCTGCCAGAGTTAGACAGCAGGCAGGACTTGTGCAGGGCCTCTGCTATCCCAGCACTGGATGAGTTTGTGCTTGAGTTGGTGGCCAGGGCCAGACTGGCCTACCGGGATACCAGGAAATTTCCCGGTGGGCCGTCGGCACCTGGGGCCGGGCAGGCAGCCGGCTCACCTGCGGCCGCAGAGGGAGCTCTTTCGGCGGCCACAGGGTTTGCTGGCTGTTCTTGCGGCTGCAGGGGGAGCTGGCTGTTGTGTCTCTGCTCCCCCTCCCCAGCGCGCCGCTTAATGAGACCGGGGCCGGTCTCATTAAGCGGCGCGCAGGGGAGGGGGAGCAGAGACACAACAGCCAGCTCCCTCCTGCGGCCGCCAGAACAGCCAGCAAACCCTGGGGCCACCAAAGGAGCTCCCTCTGCAGCCGCCAAAGGAGCTCCCTCTGTGGCCGCCAGAAGAGCCAGCTCCCCCTGCGGCCAGAACAGCCAGCAAACCCTGCGGCTGCCATCAGAACTCCCCATGCCAGCACACAGGTAGAAATTATGTCACTGTGAGTGTATATGTGTGTGTCTGTGTCATTTGTGTGTGTGTCTGTGTCATTGTGTGTGTCTGTCTGTGTCATTGTGTGTGTGTGTCTCTGTCTGTCATGGTGTGTGCGTCTGTGTCATGGTGTGTGTGTTTGTCTGTCATGGTGTCTGCATCAGTCTGTCATGGTGTGTGCGTCTGTGTCATGGTGTGTGTCTGTCTGTCATGGTGTCTGCGTCAGTCTGTCATGGTGTGTGCGTCTGTCTGTGTCATTGTGTGTGTGTGTCTGTCATGTAATGTGTGTCTGTGTCACGGTCTGTCTGTGTCATGGTTTGTGTGTCTGTCTGTGTCATGCAATGTGTGTCTGTCTGTGTCATGTAATGTGTGTCTGTCTGTGTCACGGTGTGTGTCTGTGTCATGGTCTCTCTGTGTCGTGGTGTGTGTGTGTCTGTGTGTGTCATGTAATGTGTGTCTGTGTCACGGTGTGTGTGTGTCTGTGTCACGGTCTGTCTGTGTTATGGTGTGTGTGTGTGTCAAGGTGTGTGTGTCTTTTTTTAAGGTATGTGTCTGTCATGGTGTGTGTGTGTCTGCCATGGTATGTGTGTGTCTCTGTGTTATGGTGTGTGTGTGTGTCTCTGTCATGGTGTGTCTGTGTTTCTGTCTGCGTCAGTCTGTCATGGTGTGTGCGTCTGTCTGTGTCATTGTGTGTGTGTGTCTGTCATGTAATGTGTGTCTGTGTCACGGTCTGTCTGTGTCATGGTGTGTGTGTCTGTCTGTGTCATGCAATGTGTGTCTGTCTGTGTCATGTAATGTGTGTCTGTCTGTGTCATGGTGTGTGTGTCTGTGTCACGGTGTGTGTCTGTGTCATGGTCTCTCTGTGTCGTTGTGTGTGTGTCTGTGTGTGTCATGTAATGTGTGTCTGTGTCACGGTGTGTGTGTGTCTGTGTCACGGTCTGTCTGTGTTATGGTGTGTGTGTGTCAAGGTGTGTGTGTCTTTTTTAAGGTATGTGTCTGTCATGGTGTGTGTGTGTCTGCCATGGTATGTGTGTTTCTCTGTGTTATGGTGTGTGTGTGTGTCTCTGTCATGGTGTGTCTGTGTTTCTGTCTGTGTCACGGTGTGTGTGTGTCTGTGTCATGGTGTGTGTCTGTCATGGTATGTGTGTGTGTATGTGTGTTTTTACTCACCTTTTTTTCCTCCACGTCGTGCTGGTCTCCCCTCGACTGGCCCTGCCTCTACGGCTGAGATTATCAAGCTTGATGATCTCAGCCAATCCGCACTGGCACAGGAAGCACCTCTAGTGACCGTCTGAGTGTCTGTCACTAGGAAGCAATGTAAACACTGAATTTTCTCTAAAAAGTCAGTGTTTACATTGAAAAGCCTGCAGGGACAGGCTATAGACACCAGAGCCACTACATTAAGCTGTGTGTGTGTGCGCACATGCTAGTGAGTGGGCTTGCTTGTGTGTGTGTGTGTGTGCCTGCTACTGAGTGAGCTTGTGTTTATGTCAATGACCTTATGTATATCAGTGAGATTGTTTTTCTATAAGGCTGTGTATCAATCAGCTTGTGTCAGTGAGATTGTCTGTGTCTGCATGTGAGTATGCTTACTGTATAATTAAAAATTTTACTCTGAAAGGACCAATATTTTACATTGGAAAAAGCAATATATATATATATATATATATATATATATATATATATATCAATCATCTAGGGTGGCAAGACATAGACTTACATATAACATGCGACAATATAAGGCGCAATGACTTATGGGGCTGGCATAGATTTTTTTTTTCCAGGACTGCTTTGGAATCCCCAGTCCGGCCCTGCTGGTGGCCCAGAATATCAATGCTCTCCAGGCTTCAACTGGCCCAGTGTTATATACAGCAAGCACAGACTCAAAGGAATCTGTTTAAAATGGAATGAGGCAAAAATGTAATTCTTTGTTGAACTAATTTGCATATGCCCATCCAGAATCCTTTGTGGTAGTGACATCACTGCAAATGTGTGATTTCTGTCAGAAAAGCAAATCTTATGGCTTGACTGGTGTGCAGATTTTTGTTTAACATCGTATTAACTATTCACAGACTTCAGGTGGAAGGGGTTTTCAGTCACAATTTTTTCCCCACCCTAACCCTTTGGTTTTTGAGGATAGATAGATACACACACATATTCTCTCTCTCTCTTTATACATTATTCATGCAAGTTTATTGCAGAAAGAGAGATGGAAAGGACTGTCATGAAATCACCAAATAACCATAAATCCTACTGCAATCCAAGACTATGAAACATTTGTACTTTGCTGCCCTCTTTTGGTCAAAATGCAAGTACTACACTGACACATGATGTTGAGAGCGCTAATAATTAATGCTATACATATGATTATATGTGGGTTTACGCGATGTGAGCTAACAGAAAATTATTGTTTAAAGCATTCTAAAATACTAACTATAATGGCTACCTAAAAAAGTTAGCTGGTTTATAAATTTTAAAAAAAATCATTAAAAATGAGGATTGAGTATTAACATACAGGTATATAATTATGATAATAAGAAGGAAGATTTGATGAAGGTAATCTGCAGTGGAATATTTAGGCTTAAAGGGGAACTTTAATATTATTGCTTAACAGCTATACTTAAAAAATATGCATTTTGGGGGCATGAAAACTAATCCATAAGAAATCCATAAGAGAAAAAAAAGAGGTTCGGAAAGGTTATCCTCAGCCCGAGATGTCATCAAGGTATTTAGGTATTTTATTCAATGACATAAACCCCCAAAAAGTGACAGTTCCTCTTTAAGCAGGTCATCTTAAAGTTATGGGTTGTATATGTTCATTTAACTTTTTTAACGCAACACAGCTTGAAACTTTGTTTCAACAGGGAGTCTGCCTGTCCTCTTATTAGATAAATTACAGCAAGCTGAAATTAAGATAGAACACTCTCTGTCCTGATAACTTGATCCAGTGGGTGTCTGCTCCTTTGTCTGCCTCTAGTCATCCATCTTGGCTTCTGACTAGAAATCATTAGTAGCAAGTCCTTTATTTGTTTCCAATATGGCTGTATGGGTTGTGTGTTGGGTGATTATGTTTGGGATGGTTGTGTGTTTATTTGTGGATGTTGTATATATGTGGGAGGAGTTTTAGGTGTTGGCTTTGGGCAGTGCATTTATGGGAGATGTGTGTTGTGTGTGGTGGCTTTGGGTATTGAATATTAATCCTACCCATGCATTGTATTATTAATTTTAAAAGATATATGTCTGTTTGCCCCCCCCCCCCCTGTTTTAAGAGACACTATAGACATCAACACAACTTTAGCTTAATGAAGCAATTTTTTGTGTATAGATCATGCCTCTGTAGTTTCACTGCACAATTCAATGCCATTTAGAAATTAATTTTCTTTTGTTTCTGTTTTTGCAGCCCTAGGCACACCTCCCCTGGCTGTGACTGACTGTCAGGGTGGCGGTCCGGTGCCCGGGACCCAGGCACTGTCCGGGCGGCGGTGCGAGGACCGGGACCCATGTATGCCTGATGTTCAAAGTAGGAGTCACAGTGTGGAAGTGGATTAGCAGGGTCTGGTGCAGGGTAACCGCACGCCCCCTGGTGTTGAGCACCAACGTTTGTGCAGCCACATACCAGAACCTTGATTCAGCTTTTGCGGATCCCAGGAACTAGGAAATAAGCAGACCTCCCAGGAGCTGAAATAGGGAGGTACTGCAGCAGGAATGTATCCAGTACAGAATCAAAAAAAGACTAGGAAAGGCACCAAACATGAAAAACAAGACAGAACTAACAGAACCCAGAACCAGAGAAGGATAGGAAGCTAAACCCAGAACATGTACACAATACATAAGGGAAACAATGACATAACATGGGCAGGACAGGACAGGACTGTACATGGACTGGGAATACAAACTAAAACAAGACAAGATATGATAGGCAAAACAAGAGGATATATATATATATATATATATATATATATATATATATATATATATATATATGAAAACTATGAGGATTTAGTTACATTGTATGATCATACATCGCATAAGCCTGCCAACAACGCCAATGTACCCCATATCTGGCAGGTCCTACTCTGCCTAATGCAAGCTAAACCAACCAAAGAAAACACACATAGTACTTACCTGCAAGAAAGGGCAGAAGACTTGAGCAGCTGCCTGCAGGAACACTGAAACAAAAGGAATGATGGGTGTGGCAACATAAAACAAACATTTAAATGAATCCAAGAGACTAGGAAATCCAGGGACGAAATACAGGAATGAACCCAGAAAAACCCAACATAAAGAAAACCAGACATAAAATAGAAAACCAAAAAAACAAGAAAAACTAAACAAGAATTGTAAAAAAAGTACTGGATACCAGAAGCCATAGCCAGAATAATCCGCAGCTAGGAACAGGATGTGACACTGACACAGCCTGCATTAAAAAAGTGGTTTCATTTTTAATCAGATGCTAACTTGGTCTAGAAGGTTTTATTTCCTGCTCTGTAAATTTAATTTTAATCACATACAGGAGACTCCTGTAGGGTCTAGAAGGCTATTAACAGAGCAGGAGAATTTAGCATAAATTCTAAATTAGATGGAATTTTCAATAAAGGAAATGTAAACATTAGATGACTCTTTACAGGAAGTGTTAAGGAAGGTTGTGTCTTTACAGGAAGTGTTAAGGAAGTTACATGTAGGGAGGTGTGACTAGAGCTGCCTAAACAAATTGATTTAACTCCTAAATGGCAGAGAATTTCACCGTAAGACTGCAGGGGCATGATCTATACACAAATGCTGCTCCAATAAGCCAAAGTTGTTTTGGTGACTATAGTGTCCCTTTAACAGGAATTAGTGAGATTCTTTGTGGGCCAATGGAAGCAGGGCCGGTGCTACCATAAGGAGGCACAAGTGGCCGCCTTAGGGTGCATCGACCCGAGGGGCGCAAAAACGTCCAAGTGACCAGTGGGAGCATGGAGAACTCCGCTCCCGCCGGTCACTTTCTGCAGTAATTTACTCCGCTGGCTGTGAGATGGGGGGGGGGGCAAACGTGCAGCCACTGAGGGAGGGGGCCGAAGCAGCGAGGAATAACCACGGCCAATCTCTTCCTGAGCTAAAGGCCGCAGGGATATGATGTCACGTTTCCCAGCGGCCTTTAGCTCAGGAAGAGCTGAGGAAAGCTACTACAGTGCAGCAGGATATCTGTTTAGCAATAATTAGAAACAGTAAGTCTGTGTGTAAGAGTTAGTGTGTGTGTGTGTGTGTGCGTTTTAGAGCCAGTGTGTTTGTGTGTAAGAGTTAGTGTGTGTGTTAGAGCCAGTGTGTGTGTAAGAGTTAGTGTGTGTTTTAGAGCCAGTGTGTCTGTGTGTGTGTGTGTAAGAGTTAGTGTGTGTGTTAGAGCCAGTGTGTGTGTGAGTGTAAGAGTTAGTGTGTGTGTGTAAGAGTTAGTGTGGGTGTTAGAGCCAGTATATGTGTGTGTGTGTTAGAGCCAGTGTGTGTGTGTGTGTGTGTGTGTTAGAGCAAGTGTTTGTGTGTGTGCAAGAGCCAGTGTGTGTGTTTAAGAGTTAGTGTGTGTGTGTTAGAGCCAGTGTGTGTGTAAGAGTTAGTGTGTGTGTTAGAGCCAGTGTGTGTGTGTGTTAGAGCCAGTGTGTGTGTGTGTGTTAGAACCAGTGTTTTTGTGTGTGTGTGTGTGTGTTAGAGCCAGTGGATGTATGTAAGAGCTAGTGTGTGTGTATGTGTGTAAGAGTTAGTGTGTGTTTGTTAGGGCCAGTGTGTGTGTGTGTGTGTTAGAGCCAGTGTGTGTGTGTTAGAGACAGTGTGTGCCTATAAGCAGTGTGTGTGTGTGTGTTAGATCCAGTGTGTGTGTGTGTGTGTGTGTAAGAGCCAGTGTGTGTATAAGCAGTTTGTGTGTTTAAAAGCCAGTGTATATGTGTGTGTCAGAGTGAGTGCGTGTGTGACACAAATGGGTAGAGAAAAGTAGGATGAAGACACAAAAACATTAAAAAAATGCCAAACAGGGGATACAATATACAAAAAGGGAAAAAGAGAGAGAAAAGGGTGGCAAGATGCACAAAAGGGACAAAAGAATGGGTAAGAGGGTCAAAAGTAGTAATATTAGACAGACAGGTGAAGACAAATTTTGGGGGCAGCAAAATGTGTCTTTGCCTGTGTAGACAGAAGTCCCTGCACCGACCCTGAATGGAAGTTGATGACAAGCTGCACCCGTGTTCCCTGGTGGTCCCTTGGAGGGAGTGTGTGGTCTGCATCTCTACAGGTGTAGATTACTGTAAATATTCATCATCTTTTTAACTAATCTTTTCTCTTTAGAGTAAAACACTGATCTAAATATGAAAGTCGTCATTGAATCTGGAGATAGCAATTCTTACAGCAACATAACAACTATGTCTATAAAGGACACTCTTTGTTTTCCTTATGTACTTCTGCATATCTCCTGTAAAAGTACAATTTATGAAAATACTGAATCTCTCCACTCTTGATAAACATTCTAAAATGTTAAATATTCCCTTAATATTATTCAAATGCACTCTTCAAATGAAAACAACTTTCTGCCTACTTATGTCAAGAGAAATATTTTGACTCAGTTAATCATTTTCATGAACATGCTTGTTTCAGATATACATTCAGTAACATGGAAAAAACAACTTCCATCTGTGGTCACCCTGTAGACCTCAACTTCATCAAAAGAGGCTTTCTCTGTCTCCAAACCAAAACCTAAAATCCCAGGAGCGCCTGGAATTTTCTTGGTGTTAAAAGATTAAACTTTCCACCCAATTAAATCAATGTGTTTCACTAAAACTGAGCACTGTTGCCTATTCTCTTGACAATCCAATTAATTTAGATTCACACAATTTGTCCTTCATAAAGCCATGTTATCTGCTTCTAATCATATTGCAGTTTGAATTGAGACTTTGATCTATTTTTAGCTTAAATAATTTTTATTGTTGTGATATTCATGTGAGAAAGTCAAGTGAAGGAGCTAACTTGCTTTTCTTACACAATAAATACTTATAGCAAAGAAGTAAATTGCACTGAGCAGTGTCAGAGAGATTCCAATGTACATGACTATATTTATAATAAATGAAATGTGAAAAACATAAAGAAAACATTAAAAAGAACAAACATGGGGGGGCGGGACTTCCGGTCGGACGGAGCGGTCGCATGTAACTGCAGCTCCGCGATCGGTAAGGCCTAAAAAGCGGGAAAAACGCGGCGAAAGAGCCCGAAACGACCCTACCAAGGTGCCCAACAGCAGGGGAACCTCCTACCCAAGAGATGGCACCCCCAAAGTCTCAAAGGGCATCGGACTTCTTCCGGCAGGGTAAGGGAGGGAAGCAGCGCATGGAACAAGATGGCGGCGGCTCCCGCTAACCCACTCACACCTCAGACGCAGGATCAGACACAGATTCGAGGCAAGTAACTGCTGATGATCTATCTGTGTCGGAAAAGCGCCTGGCGGCAATGCTGCAGGACCTACGCACCTCTATGAAGACTGACTTCCAAGCTGCGGTCTCTGACATGCGTAAAGACATCCACGAAGTGGGGACACGGGTGAATGCACTAGAAGAAAAAACTGATGAGCTTTGACACATGAATGACACCATAGTGGAGAAGATACAAAGGATGGACGCTGATAACAAACGCCTTATGGAAAAACTGGCAGATCTGGAAGACCGCTCCCGCCGCAATAATATCCGCGTGCGCGGGGTACCAGAAACAGTGACACAAGAAGTGCCAAGAGACATTGTGACCAGATTGCACTACTACAATGCGAAGGAAGCCATACTCACGGCGCAAAGGAAGGCCTCAGCGATGCCGCCAACCTATGAAAATATCTCCCCCTTTGCCGACCTCTCGCCGACGACAATGGCCAGGAGAAGGGAATTCATTAACATTACGAAATGCCTCAGAAACAACAAAATACCGTACAGGTGGGGATTTCCTACAAAACTCCTTATCTGACGGAATGGCTCCCTAATAAAGAGTGAAGATCCGGCGCTGGGAATGGACAAGCTCAAGACCTGGGGCTTGTTCCCAGACGGCAAAGCATCAAACACCCAAGCCTCCCTAAAGAAGGTGACCGCGGATTGGTCCAAGGCCTAAAGAACACTACCGCCACCCAGAAGGGGGTGCCGGCTACAGCACGACTCAGCCACTCTGTTAAAGATCCATGAGACCCCCAATGGTGACCGCCTCAATCATCTGGGAATGGCATAGCATGAAGGACATTCAGAACCCACGGGAGTACTCTTACTCGCCCTCACCCCCTCCCCCCCAAAACCCAGCACAAAAGAAAAAATGACTCTGCCACACCACAGCGCAACTTGGACCACCCTGTCACTGCGAGACCTACCCCTAAGCAGTCAGACTCGCTGCTCAGAACCTGGCAGAGACTGTCCACTAAAATCTAAACCCAGCAAGGCCGGACAAAAGGCCGAAAAACTGCAGGGCGCAGAGGATGTACTCACCCCCCACCCCTCCACTCATGGACTTATGCAAAACAGCCAATGCCACCTACCTCTTCGAGTGAGCTGGGCTCAAAAAGAGGTACAGGCCTCACCAAATATCAGACGCCCCCCCGATACACTTGCGGGACACCGCCTGCTGCTGTGACCCCATCTCAGTGCAGTAGAGGGTGCGAGCTCGGCAGCAGGGTCCCCCACATAATGCTTAATAGCTGTTTGAAATGTATATACTTTATTTCTGTTTTATGGTTTTGTTGCCTAGGTTATGTTTCAGGTTGTTCCCCCTGCCCTAACCCCCTACCCGAGATGCTCCCTTTTCACTACTGGGTACGACGAGGGAAAATAGCCTCACCCTACCAACTCTGTCATGTAGTGGCAATAGGAAATACTACACCCAAACGACCGGGCCCTAGGGCCACCCCAACTAGTTAAAATGACCTCCGCCAATAAATTCCGCCTGGTGTCTCTGAATGCCCATGGGCTGAACACCCCACAAAAACGCAGGCTGGCGTTCTCCCAATTACGCACCCTACACGCCTCTGTAGCATGCATACAGGAAACCCACTTCTCAATTAAAAATCCACCAAAATTCCCGTCCACATCTTATCCACAAGCCTACCATGCCACGGCACCGAATAAGACACGAGGTGTTAGCAGTCTCTTCCACTCTGATTGGCAATTTAAATGTGAAGTAGAATACAAAAGCCCCGATGGCCGGCTTTTAATGCTAGTAGGACTACTAAATGACGTCCAGGTGACAGTAATCAACCTATATGCCCCCAACACCAACCAGTATGACTTCATTAGGAAAGCTTTACAACAAGTAGATAAGAAGAAGAGAGGGCAGACGCTTATATGTGGGGACTTTAACTGCGTACTGGACCCTGCTCTAGATAGGACCGGCAAACCCTGCTCCCACTTGCGATCCACACAACTAGGGATGAAAATAACAGCGCTCCTCAACTCACACGGCCTACACGATACATGGCGTTCACTATACCCAGCATCTAAAGACTACACGTTCTATTCCAAGGTACATGATCGATACTCCCGGATAGACATGTGCTTAGTGGATGGGAAAATGCTAGATACCCTGGAGGAGGTATCAATTGCCCCCTTGACTTGGTCAGACCATGCCCCCCTCACATCAGTCTTTACCATGCTCCACCCGGTCCGGGGTCGGGGTCAGTGGAGACTAAACGAATCACTGATAGACAATGTGGACAGGGCGGCCGAGATAAGGAGCGCCTTGGTGCACTATTTTGTAGATAACCACTACACCGACACGAATGTCGCTATGACATGGCTTGCCCATAAGGCGGTAACGCGCGGTCTGCTAATACGACAAGGGGCAAAACTGAAGCGCCAATTGACAGAAAAGAGCAGGACCCTACTGACCGACTTAAAACAGGCAGAAACACGACACAAGGCCTCTCCCACACACTCCAACAGGCAGGAGGTACAGAAGATAAGGGCCACCACAGAAGCACTACAGATGCAGCAAGTAGAACGGGCAATTTGTAAAATGAAAACCAACTACTATAGACAGGGAAATAGAGCGGGCAAAATATTAACCTCCCAACTCAGGGAACGCACCTCACAGGCAAAGATCCCATATATCAATGACGACACAGGCACCAAAATTTTACGCAGGGCTATGTAACCTATCTGGGGACACCACCCAACACCAACCCAGATATTACTACTTTCCTAGAAGGGGTGACTCTCCCTCGGCTCTCCAACGAACAGGCTGCTGCACTGACCAACCCAATTGTAGCATCTGAGGTATCAAAGGCTCTACACGACACACCCAGACACAAAGCCCCAGGCCCAGACGGCTTCTCAACCCACTACTACAGGGTTTTTGAGGACCAGCTGCTTCCCCACCTCACGGCCTTATTCAACCATATCCTAGAGTCGGGTAAGATACCCCCGGAAATGTTGGAAGCCACCATTATTACGCTCCCTAAACCAGGCAAAACTACTGATACATGCGCAAACTACCGCCCAATCTCACTCCTCAACGCTGACACAAAGTTGTTTGCCAAGACCCTTGCAAACAGAATACGCCCTATACTAGCTCAATTAGTATCCCCAGAACAATCAGGGTTTGTCCCGGGGCGACAAGTGGAAGATAACAATAGACGAGCCCTTGACGTAATGGAACTCATGAATAGAGATTGATCACAGGGCATAATAATGGCCTTAGACTCAGAGAAGGCCTTTGACAGACTCCACTGGGGTTATATGACAGAGGTCCTTCGTAGGTTCAACTTCCCGACAAAATTCCTAGCTGGTTTATTATCCCTTTACTCATCCCCCCAAGCCACAGTCATGAACTCCGGTTTCATCTCCAATAGATTCACCCTATCGAACAGCACAAGGCAGGGGTGCCCCCTATCCCCCCTCATTTTTATCCTGGCACTGGAGCCCCCGCTCCATAAAATCAGGACTTACCCCAGCATTATAGGCACCCCTTCCCCGATAGGCCCGAAAAAAATGGCAGTGTTTGCTGACGACATCCTTCACTTCCTAACAAACCCTTCGGACTCCCTACCGGCCCTCCTGGACCTACTACGGGAATATGGCCAGGTCTCTTACTACAAAAACAATGTAGCAAAAACACAGGTACTCCCACTGAACATGCCCAGATCCCAACTCACAACCCTACGAACGTTATATCCCTTTGAATGGAGGAAGGATACCATTTCCTATCTAGGCACACAACTAGCACCCTCCAAACAGCTCCTCATAAAACATAACCACAGGCGTCTCACAGCAAAAATGGAGCAGGTGCTGGAGGGCTGGGGAAGCAAAAACAAACACACATCCTGGTTGGGGCGCATCAACGCCGTAAAAATGATCATACTACCGCAAGTATTATTTCTATTCAGGGCCCTACCCATCAGTTTACCAAACTACACCCTCCGAGCATTTCAGCGACTCATCAACGCACACATATGGAGGAAAAAACCACCCAGATTCTCACTAGCGAACATTAGCACAGCCATGGGGGGAGGCGGGGTGGGTGTGCCACACATAACCAAATACTACCTAGCAACAAACATATCTCAGACGGCGCGCCTCCTCTCCTCCTCGAACTGCCCACTGTGGCATCGACTGGAAAGTGTGGTCTGTGCGCCCTACTCCCTCAGGGACCTGGTTTGGATCCCAGCCAAGGCCCAACCTCGACTTACGAACCCTCTCACGACAACCAAGCTGTCCCTGCAGCTATGGTTGAGATGGGCCCCAAAAATGCTTAGTGCAAAGATAGAGACCTTTGCCCCACTGACAAGTCTCCAGCACCACACACATGACCTGGCCCTGAGCGAGTGGGTAGACAGAGGGGTAACGCAGATAACACACCTCTATGGAGCAAATGGCCTGCTAGCATTCCCGGACCTCCAGAGCCAATACCATCTACCAAACAGCGAAATATTCACATATTTACGCATAAAACATATATTAGGGGCTACCGGCAAGGAAAGGACACCAACACAACCCCAAAACCACTTTGACTTGCTATGTCAAGGTCTAAAACACCCCAAAAAAAACACTCTCCCTGTGTTACCATAGGCTGCTAGACATAGACAGACCGGCCAAACAATCATACATGCTCAAATGGGAAAGAGATTTGAATTGCGAACTCGAGCATGGGAAGTGGATAGGGGCCATGACATTGGTTAAACGGGCGACAAAGTGCTTAGACCATGTAGAAGCAGCCTACAAGATGTGGATGCAGTGGTACTACACACCACACAGGCTGGCCCAAATATACCCAGGGGTACAGGATAGATGTTGGCGCTGCAGCCAACAAATGGGAAACATGAGCCACATATTCTGGTACTGCCCGGCACTCAGCCAATACTGGCAACAAATCCAAGACACAATTAAATCCAAACTAGGAAAACAATTACCACTCAAGCCTGAACACTATCTGCTCCACATGCTACCCCGAGACCTTACAGCCTATGAAGCAGCGCTGACTACCCACATCACTTTAGCAGCTAAAACGTGCATAGCCGCCTTGTGGAAAACCACGACAGTACCTGACATAAAGGCAGTACTCGCCAAAGTAAGCCTCACCCAACAGTACGAGCAGATGGCACATACAATAGGTGGCACACTAGAACACTACAACAGGACATGGTCTAAGTGGTGATGCCTGGGTGAATAACAGGAAGCCAATCTATGCCCCACCAAGCCTTAAAGCAAGAGAGCATCTCACCCCTCCCCCTTCCCCGTACTACACCCTTATCCCAGTTAACACCCCCCCACACACAAAATAAGGGCTTACGTTGCCTTACCGAGCCTTAAAATATGAGATGATAAGCAGGGAAATCAGTTTCCAGCCTACAAGACACGAAACCAAATAAATAAATAAATAAAACGCAAAAGTGATACATACCCAGCTGTTAACCATCTGGCCCACCCCGAAGAAGAGCGGAGGATACAGGTGGGAGGCTACCCCCCGGATGCCCGGGAGACACCACTTAGAGGCATGATAACACACGCCAGAAAGCATGCCCAGCCTACCGGGTACCAGAATCAGGGCATTACTCACCACCTATAACAAAAGCATGAATGTCGACTGAAACGAAACACTGTACCATTGCCACAAGGATGTATTGTAAAATGCCATTGAAAAATGTTATCACTATACACACTCTGTTTATGCAATATGTATGAAACGTAAAATGTATGTTAAAGTGTCAATCCGAAACCTTTTCATCTCAATAAAAATGAAACATTTAAAAAAAAAAAAAAGAACAAACAAACTCTCTATCACATTGTTGGTAAGATGGCACAAGTTGTAAGATGTGAGAAAAACGGAACATCAAGGTCAGGAAATTTGTGTTTAATTTGCAAGTGTGGGAGGATGGTCCTAGAGAGGTCATCTAGAAAGTTATGGATCCTGTTCCAGCTGTTTTTTATGATAAATATGGATATTGAGCCTCACCTTCCTGAAATTGTGTGTTGAGTAGCAGAAGGGATAAATCTCATGAATTGCTAGTGAAGCGCCATGAGTTTTATCACTCATTTCTACACCTTAAAAGAACACTATAGTACTAGGAATACAAAGCTGTATTTCTAACACTATAGCATCCCTCTGCCACTGTTCCCCCAGTTCTCCCTCCATCCATTAAAGGGTTAAATAACAATTTAAACACTTGCCTGATTCTAGCACGGAGGTCTCTCAGTACTGGAACGGACTCTTCCTCCTCTGACGTCAGCCGATGGAGGGAACCTAATGCGAATGAGCAGCAAGCACCGCAAGCGCTTTAGGGATTCCAAGGGGTTTTTCAAAATGTTGGACATCCCCCCGCTGGCAGACATGCGAGGCAGCCTTCAGACTGCAATGTAAAAATTGCAGTTTCTCGAAAACTGCTAAATAACAGGGGTGAGGGAACATGGACACTGCACCTAGATCACTTCAATGAGATGAAGTGGTCTTGGTGCCGATATTTCCCTTTAACACTGGGTGATAATAGGGGATTGTCTCAGGTTTCCTGTGGGATATATGGAGTATGATGTTGAAGAAGTGCAATGTGGTGATAACGCTGTGCCTTAAGGTGTACTACTGTGAATTGCCCCAAACCTCCCCTACAGTAGAAGGTGTGGCAATATTGTGCAGCTATGTTATAACGTTTCAGGTGTGGATTGTTAAAAAGACAGTTCACTTCCTAAATAAAAAAAAAATCCCCCCAAGCTGTTTTTAGATATACCCCTAATGAAAAATGTATAATTAAATGCATGCTTCTTTAACATGTTGTGGTACTGCCTGGAACTATTTGCATTCTGGTTACAGGTCTTCAACATTCTAAGTGATGTGATTAGTGTGTGCCTTTCCCTTGGACTTATGGTGCTATTAAATGGATACCATCAATCTATTTGACTTAGTAACTGAGTATTGCATTTGTGTCACAAGTTCTGCAATACTGCAAGAATTATATTGAGAAGTATTGGAACCCACACTCTCAATTCAATTCTCTATGTTTCTGAATAAAGTACACTTTCTCCATGAAATGGAAGACATGAGTGCCAAGTTTCATGACTCTTCAGAATCACATATCTTCAAAACGTGCATCTCAGTTCATATATTATTAATACATTTACCTATCTAGAAAATGAATATGGTCCTCATTGCCTCCGAGACCTAGCTAGCACGCCCTCTGATACTCTTTACTCTTCTTTCATCTCATTTAATTGTCCCCTTCACACTATAATCTTCTGTCCACAATAATCCATGATTTTCATTCTTTTGATCTCCTCTGTTTTCTAATTTACCATCATTTTTTTACTGTTTATTTACTTATGTTTATCAAAATTAATTTAAATTATGCATCCACACATTGTGACCATACTGACGTTTTAGCAACTTATTGTTGTACCATTTGTAATTGTATATATGTTGTGACAAATGCTCTTTTCCATGGATGTTTGCCACAAACTCAGTGTGGAAGCTGGCCTCCTGCCCACAGACTATGGTCCAGGTCAGAGACCCCGTTTGGGAGTTACCCTGCCTAGCCGCCCTTGGCAGCTTTCCCTCGGTGCCCCTGGTTCAGTAATTTCCCTTCTCACAAATTGAACTGAACTGAACGTTAGCTCCCTGGCAGCTATTCGCATGAACCAACCCACAAACGGTCCTTAGTGGCACTCAGCTCCGACCGCTATGGAACTAATTTCGACATTAGGACATCATGGTTCCCAGTCACCTTGGATTGTTTGTGCGCACTAACCTGCACATGGTACTCAGCGGTATTTAGCCACGAATGTTATGGAACTGTTTTCAGCTATATGACCTTGCGGTTCCCGGGCAACTTGGTCCTGTGTTTTCAACCACTTTGCGACCCTACAGGAGAGCGCCTTTTGGAGGGAAGGTGTCGGAGACTAAGAGGAACAAACACTCCCTAAAAGCCAGATGAAGCACCCTGTATTTCAGCCGCAGAAGCTCCCGAAAGTTGCACACATTGGTCTGTAGCTATTTTGGGCATAGGACCATATGAGGGAGTTTAAGCATGCATGGGATAGGCATAAGGCTATACTAGACTTAAGATAAGGCCAGGGACTAATTAAAAGTATACAAAAAAAATTGGGCAGACTAGATGGGCCAAATGGTTCTTATCTGCCGTCACATTCTATGTGTCTACGTTTCTATGTATACGGCCTGTCAGAACTTTGCCCTGATGGCTTTTACTCCTCTATACTGCATGGATCTGAGCTCTATTTGGACAACTTGGGTGCTCAGATCAGGGCTCTTTGGGGATGTAGGACACGTGGGATTATTGTATGTTTTTATTATGTTTTGGGGTACTTTTATGTTTTTGTGTTTGGCTCTCCTGGGAGATAATTACCATACTTTAACTTAATTATCTCCCAGGCACAGAGACACCTGGGCAGGGCTTGTATTGAATTGTATGTGCATAAAAGGATACATTTGGCACATTAAAATCAGTTGTACTCCCAGAACTATATGTTGTCTAGTTACTGGGAGGGGAAAGGGCTATTTACTGCTCAGCATCTTCTTCCAGCTCATGGAGGATTCAGCAGGGAAAGTCTTTGTAAGGACTAGAGTTCCCACGACTGTATGTTGTCCAGTCCCTGGGATGAAATAGAGCTGGTCCCCTACCCTGTTCCAGGATGAAGAGGCTCCAGGAGGACCCCAGTCAAGCCACGGCGACTGGGGCAGAAGCGCTGAGGTTTTCCCAGGTTCCAGCTAGGCAGCGATCGTTGGCGGAGGTATCCAGCCAGGGTACATGGAGCTCTGCTACACATGTATTTCATGTCTTCTCTCCTAATAGAAAATAGAGTTTAAAAAGAGAAATAGAAATTTTAGAGAATTCTTAAAAAAATTTACATCCGCTCTCAGTTTGTGGCAAGGAGCTGCTTAAAATATTTATGGGTTACTAATACTAATAGGTTGCATCCGTGAATAAAGTTTATCCTTATTTTTGGACAATATTGTAGCCCATTCATTATTTATGTTCTTTCATAGTTGAGGCTTTGGTGGTTCCCTCCCAAGGCACAACATCCTGTGTGGCACCAGGGTATCTGAGCAGACTGTGCTGTGTGTAAGCTCTGTAAATCTGTAAAACAAAACCAATGAAATATCAATATAACTTAAGAAAATTTTACAGTAATTAAGGCTTCTTTCAGTGAATTTTGTAAGATCAGTTCTTTAAAAAAATAAAATGTAAAATAAGAATGCATTCTCATGGTCACACTTCCTTCTCAAAATGTGTGTTAATACAAAGTACATCTGTTATAGTGTTTTGTAATTTAAAGTTGAATTCTTTATAAAAAAAAAAAAAAATGTAAAACTTGCTTCAGACATATTAAACATCATTGTCTATTTCCCATCTGCATTTTTGCATCAGGGGCATTATTTCCTGATTGTGGTAAACGCTCAAGTAGTCATTCTCACACCACTAATGGAGTTAGATGGCCCTAAACAGCTGTCCGAATCTGCTGAATATGTCAATAACCAAGCATTAAATTATTTACAATATGCAGTAATGGTTTGCATTGCATATACCTGCTACTTATAGTTATTGCCATGTTTAATGTGTCTAGGAGCTAGAAAAGATAGGGTTACCTGAAAATATGCTGGACAGGACTGTAGAAGTAGACAATATTTAGTCAGAGTCAGATCTTTGTTATATTAGCCATGTAGAGACAATCACTGGGTGTTTATTACTATTATTACCAATGCAAAACCAGTTGTTTCACACCATGCAATATTTATCGTTCTAATGTATCTAGAGCAGACTTGATTTCACTGGGCTGTTCACCGGATGCTGTTCCCAGAGGGATTTTAATTGTACATTGAGTAGATGCCTGTATACAAATGCACTTCAGTTAAAAAGGAATGATTACTTTATGTTCCAATAAGAAAATACCTGACTCATTCTCTTCTACGTATAAAATTATAATATCAAATTATCTCACAAGGAGAGGGTACATTTAGCTGCCACTAGTTTTCAAGCATGTCATGGGATATTGATGATATTCTTCTGTCTAGTTCCTCATATGTGTGGCTAAGTGTTGGAATTGTCAATGTGAAAATGATCCTGCTAAACATATATCTATAGATGTATAAAAAAAAGGCAGAACTGGAGAATGGCACGTGCAGCCTACTATCACCATAGGCACTGTAATGAACTGCAGTGGTTATAGTGCTTACATTTCCCCCTTTTACCAGAGATCACCAAGGGTAATTCACAACAGGAAGCAGTGCTGGCTTAATCAATTAAGCGGTACTCAGAAGAGATAATGTTATGTAATCCCACTTTTACTACAGGCACACGTGATAGTGACAGGGGTCTTTTGTGGGATTGAAATCCTCAACATGCTAGTAGCAGCCCTGCACTATTACTGCTGGCCATGGCCATGTTTGATGATGGCAGGCACAATGCATTTCCCTCTGCTCTGTGTATTTACAACTCAAGGTCACAATGTTGTGAGAGGAGGTAAGGAAGAATTGTGACATAACTCCATCCACTTGAGGTCAATAGTAAATTCCTTACAGAAATCCAAGGTAGTCGAGGTCAAAGATGAGGAGGTTGCTGCTTCGAGAATGTCAGGGTGGCAGTCCGAAGACCGGGACCCCTGTGCCTGATGTAGTTGATGAGGAGTCTTCAGCGTGGTAGTGGATAAGTAGGGCCTGGTGCAGGGTTGCCCTGGTGTTGAGCACCAGCGTTTGTGCGGCCACTTACCAAGACCCTGATGCAGCTTAGCGGAAGCCAGAGCAGATGAATGCTGAAATGTATCCAGTACTAGAAACAAGGTAAGACTAGAATAGGCATCAAACAAGAAAACAAGACAAAACTAGTAGAACCCAGAACCAGAGAAGGATGGAAAGCAGAACCCAGAACATGTACACAATACAAAAGGGAAACATTAACATAACATGGGCAGCACAGGACTGGACTGTACATGGAGTGGGAATACAAAATAAAAGATAAGATATATAAGGCAAAACAAGAGGAGACATAAGTAAGTACTATATATGTAAAACATTGGAGATTTAGACATACATAAATGGCCAAGATGTATGCAGCCCACCACTGCGCCAAAGTACTCCAAGTATGGTGGGTCCTAACTGCCTAGATAAACAATAGTAAAACACACACAGCACTTACCTGCAAAGAAAGGGGAAGAGGACTTGAAATAACTGCCTGCAGGAACCAACTGAAACAAAAGGATTAATTGAAAAGGAAAGGGTGTGGCAACATAAAACAATCATATAAAGGAATCCAAGAGAATGGGAATTCCAGGAACGGAATAAAGGAATGAACCCAGAAAACCCAGCATAAAGAAAACCAGACACAGAATAGAAAACCAGAAAAACCAAGAAAAACTAAACAAGAATTGTAAAAAGAGTACTGGATACCAGAAGCCAAGGTCAGATATCAGAACAGAGCAGAGCAGTTTCTGACAGAGAACAATTGCTGTATGACCTGGTCCCCTTATTATTTTATATTTGAAATCTGCCCTCCCCATTTTTGGATCCTCTCTTTTGCCATACCTTGTATGAGATAACAAGTAAGAGACATATAAATGACTTGTATGCTAATAGAGAATGATAGGCTCTTCAGACCCTACAAGATTCCATCTTGGGACCTTCTCACCAGAGCCGGACTGGGGATACAAAGCAGCCCTAGAAAAAAATCTTTGCCTGCCATAATTCATTGCGCCATGTATTGTCACATGTTATATGTAAGGCAATGTCTTGCCACTCAATATGATTGAGTAATAAATAAACACACAGAAATATATATTTATTTTTCTAATATAAAATATTGGTAATTTCAGAGTAAAACATTTAATTATACAGTAAGCATACTCACATGCAGACACAAACAATCTCACTGACACACAAGCTCATTGATACACAGCCTCATAGACAAACAATCTCACTGATATACATAAGCTCATTGACATAAAAACACAAGCTCACAGATGCACACACATAGGCTCACTGACAGACAATCTCACTGAAACACACAGACACGTTTATTGGTATACACACAAACGTAGTACAGATAAACTCTGACACTCACAAGGTTACTACAGACAAGCTCACTGTCACACACACACACACACATGCTCACTACAGAAATGCTCACTGATACACACATGGTTCCTACAGACAAGTTCACTGACACACACAAGCGCACTGCAGACAAGCTCACTGTCATACAAATGCTCACTAAAGACAAGTTCCCTGACACACACATGCTCCATACAGAAAAGCTCACTGCCACACACATGCTCCCTACCGAAAAGCTCATTGTCACACACATGTTCCCTACAGAAAAGCTTACTGACACACATATGCTCACTACAGACAAGCTCACTGACACACACATGCTCACCACAAACAAGCTCACTGACACACACATGCTCACTACAGACAAGGTCACTGACACAAACATACAAGCCCACCCACTAGAAGCCACACACACACAAGCTCACTCACTAGCAGGCACACACACACAAGCTCACTCACTAGCAGGCACACACACACACACAAGCTTACTCATTAGAAGGCACACACACACACACAAGCTCACTCATTAGCAGACACGCAAACACACACACACACACACACACACAATCTCACTCACTAGCAGGCACACACACAAGCTCACTCACTAGCAGACACACATACACACATACTCACTCACAAGCCGACACACACACACAAGCTCACTCACTAGCAGGCACACACACAAGCTCTCTCACTAGCAGGCACACACACACACACAAGCTCTCTTACTAGCAGGTACACAATCACTGTCATGGCTGAAGCCTACATGGCACTGGTAGGTGAAGTTGCCATTTTGTGGCCTCTTTCTTCCAGCAAGGTCAGCAATGTGTGTTGGGCAGAGCTTGCATATGGGAGGTGGCGCTTCTATTCAGGAGGTGGAGCTTGCATGCGGGGACGGGGCATGCAGCCAAAATTGATGTACATTTTGAAGGGAGACTAACTGGTTTCCCTTCGGCCACGGGCCGCCTAATTGCAGCCACACCAGGCCCTAGCTCATCCCTCTTTACTCCCCTTGGACTGACATAGGCTAGCACAGTCCGAGGGGAAAATACTTAAATTACAGGAGCCTAATGATTAGGGCTGTCTGCCGCGGCCCACCGGGAAATTTCCTAGGATCCCTGTGGGTCAGTCCGGTCCTGCTTCTCACTTAAACCCTTCAAAACCTCTTTGTTAACTCCTGCACAGTCTAGCTGTCCAGGGCATTTTAACACTATAAAGTAATGTTTCCATTGGACTAAAGATGTGCAGTCAACCAAATATCAGCAGGTTTAGAATTAAACATTTTCACAATCTCAAAATGCATGATAATGCATAAGTGCATAATCCATGTACAGCTGCACAAAATAATTTCCTTCCCTTATCCTGTGAACGTAGACTTTGGCCAGACTTTTGGTCATATATGTTGGCATCTATGCAGTTAAATGTAAACATAAATATGTGCACACACTTGCTTAAGGATTCAAACTATCCTGGTCTCACTTTTTCTATGAAATCTCTAGTCTACTTATTGAAGGTTACATTTATTGTTTTATTTAAATTTTTTTCAAAGCTGCCCTAGGTCGAGGTAAGTCGTTGCTCCAACAGACAATGCACCATCACCCCTGCACATGCCTGCCACCCATACACAAATATAATTCATGTTTCTTATCAATGTGAAATTATTTGAATTGCATAATTTGAATGTGTGTACATTTATATAAATTTTTGTATGAATATGTGTAAATGTGTGTGCTCTCACACACACCTTACATAATTAGCTATACATACCATAACCACACACAAGCACTTATACACATACACAATCTATCATACTAACAAACACACATGAACACACAATGTCACATTTACACTCTGTTACACTAACATACACACACGCACCCGCCCAGGCTTAGTTGGCCTACTGAAAAAGTATAACATTGGATAAAAGTCTTTATTTCTCAATTTCTTAATGTTTCATTCATACTACAACATTATTAACAGTGTGTTTTGTATACATAAAAAGTAACAAAAAAAAGTGTATTATGTTTCCACCTAATGAGAAAGCTTGAACATAGAGATAAATAATATAAATATTAATTTATTAAAAATAAATGTGTCAAATTTGCTTTAGCCATGAATGCAGAGATACTCAAAATAACAGTCATAAAGGGGTTAAAACAGTCACTGTGCAGAGTTTGTGTGTTCCTGGAGATAGCTCAGAACAGGTCATTTGAAGTTAAAAGATGCAGACCTGGGCAGTGCAGTTAATTGCAGTATGGTACTTTGCACCTGCTTGACTGTAATGAATAATGATATAGTGATTTCTCCCAAGTCAAATGTTTCACCTAACAAGTTAGTTGCAAACCCTTTTAATACATTATTATGTGATAAAACACAAACAGTATGTGAATATATATATATATATATATAGTAAATATATTTTCTGTGATTTATCTTTTTATTAATTTTCAGGCAGTGCCTAATCAGTCTGGTTTATTAAATAAAAGTGTACAAAGTGTTAACTGAATAGTTCTTTAAAAATAATGTATCTACTGAACAAACAATGAAAGTTACCCTAACTAGCTAACTTAGCCGAGCTTTTTATGTTCTTTATTAAAGGCTCACCTGGCCTGGTATAAATCTTGCAGAATATGCACAACTGTAATTATTAGCACATTTTCCAGATTACACTACACCTCACAAGTGGTGCAGACTGTTTGGGAGACAAATAAATCATTTTTACACCTGGGGTGGTTCAAGAAATTCTTTGCCACGTTTGTCATAAAATATATACAATCATTTGCATACTACAGCACAGCTGCAGTTCTTGTAGTCACAAGGTAATCACATGGCTACAGATTAATAAGTCATCTTTACTCGATTTTTAAATTAGATCAACATATTAAAGAAAAAAAGGTAATAATATGTAGAATTTGTTTCAATACCGAGGGAAGCTTTGGCAGGTGACTTCAGCATATGCCATTTGAAACTGACCTTACTTTAACAGTCAGAAGAAATAAAAGTGACTATATGTGAGCCAAGTTCCCAATATTCTTCAAGATTGTAAAAACACAGAGATTCCTCATTAATTATTTCAACCCATTTTCCCTTTTTGGTACGATATTCTTTTAATTTCAAAGAAAAAGAAAGACATTGTCTGTACTAGATAACGGTAGTGAAACTTTTAAAACATAACTTTTATTGGATGCCAATAATAACACTATTACAAACTAAATAAACCAAAAAATGGGTGGACAAAGGGATAAAGGGAGATAAAAGAAGGTAATAGTTGGCTAAATATATATATATATATATATATATATATAAAGAGACTAATTAATAGGATGTCAGTAGGGGTATGTGCAGACTGATCACTGCTACATTCAGTACTGGATTGCAACAACAATAATACTGTAAGGTGCGATTGCAACAAATGTGACAAGGTATCAATCTGAGATCCTAATAAAGAGCAAGTCGATCTGAGTAGAAGTTTCTTCTGACAAATGTAAATTATAATAAACTGCAAAAATCACGTAGCCCAGGTGTGGGAAAATAAAAATACGAAAATGGGTTGTAGGGGATAATGACTAAACAGTAGGAGGTATTTTTACCAAACAGATAAAAAAGAGATTGTTGTATCAGCAATAGCCCAACATGTACATCCCGAAGCAAGTACCTGTTAGAAGTAATACAAGAGAATAAATATAGAGCCAAGAATTACCTCCTAGGTAGAGGGTACAGGGTGTTCAGCAGGAATGTCCATGGCGACCCTGGATATTCCCAGTGTGGCCATTAGGGCTGGAGCGTCCCCCAAGGAGGAAATCTGATAGTGGTTGTCACCTTTGGTCACCCATAGCGTTCTTGGAGTGGCCCGTCGGTATGCGATGGCTGCTGTTTGTAGGGTGGACGTGACTGGCTGCAGGCTCTTTCGCCACAATAAGGTATCTCTGCTTAAGTCCTGGAAAAATGGAAGTTGGTGTATTTCGAAGTCATGTGGTGATTTCCCTTTGACTGCTGTCATCAGAACAATTTTGTCCGTGAGGGACTGGCATCTCAGGATTACGTCTCGAGGGGCTGCTTGTGGTTCTAGTCAAGGTTTAGCGATGCGATATACGCCATCAAATGTAAAATCTTTTGCTTGCTTATTTGGAAGGAGAGAGGCCGCCAAGCACCTTATGTAGTGGGGCAATTCGTCCAGTGGTACCTCTTCAGGTACACCTCGTATTTTGATATTCTTTCTTTTGCCCCTGTCCTCTAGTACATTTATTTGTCTATTAACATTAGCTTGTGCCTTTTGCAGCTGAGTGACTGTGTCTTTTAGGGAGGTGAGGTCCTGGCGCAGATCTCTCACCTCTTGTTCTGCAGCATGGGTGCGGGCTGACACCGCTTGTACTTCTGTTGCTAGTCCTTTTAGGTCACCCTGCCACATAGCTGGAGATTTCGCTGGAGGCCAGTCAGCATGATCTGAATGTCCTGTTTTGTGGCCGGAGTTAACTCTTCGGCGTGTTGCTGTGCTGTGTGTAGAGTCACCATTCTCTGACCGCTCGGGTGAGGCTGCCGTGGCGGTTCGAGTCCGCTGTTGCATGGGAGTCTGCAGCATGCTGCTTATGTCCCTAAGGAGTTGTTCTGGACTGGTTTTTGGGACCTCCGTCCCATTTCTTCCTGGGAGTAAAAGTCTGTGTCGGCAGAGTATAAGCTCGCCCCGAACCACGATGTTAATTCCGTGTTCAGGGTCTGCTCGCGTGTATGGTAGGCCCCAGTACCTTTAGCGTGGCGTTTCATGCCCGATTTCTGCATAAATGGCATCTGTGGAATCAAAATGTTGTCGGGAGTATGTTCCCGCCACTCGTTTTTTCCGGTGAGGTTTATTTTTATTTATTTTTAGTCGTTTTTCCGCTCTTAGATGTTAGAGCTGCTGGAAATGGCGCCCTCTCCCTGGCACTAACACTTTTAATAGTTTTAATTTTAAACTGAACATTGACCAAATAAAACCTCAGAGATTTCAGATCTCAGATGCCCAAATAGCTTATCAGTGCAGTCTTTGTGCCCAAATAGTTTACCAGTGCCATCATTGTTCAAAAATAGCTTATCAGTGCTATCATTGTCCCAAAATGGCAAACCAGTGACATCTTTGTCCCATAGTGGTTATTTAGTGCCTTATCTCTTTCAAAATAAATTACCAGTGCCAAATTACCAATCAAATAACTCATCAGCACTATCCTCATGCCAGCAGGTGTCTTTCATCCCAGCTCTCCACCATGCGCTGAACATGACAGGTGGAGACTAATGCAAGGGGGTACAACCTGCCGATTCGCTTCTATCTAGAGCTCCTGTGCACTGTGCACCCACCCAGGATCAGTTCTGCCATAAAAAATTCTAGATGTGTGTCTGGAGTATAAAATAAAGACAATTCACTTAATGTTTTGTTTTTTAATTGTCTGCATGCAGAATTTGTGCAGAAAACAGGGCATATCAGATATATGTAAAGAGGGCCCTGAGATTGGGAGCATTGACAAAATAGCATTAAAGTGGCTTTGTCATCAAAAATACATTTTATCAAATCTGTTTCTGTATAGTTCCCTGTGTCTGAATCTTGATATTTATTTCCTGAGGGCTTAAGTTCAAACTGGAAAATCTATGTTCCATAACATAAATGTTAAGGGATTTCTGTCACTAAAGTTTAATTTGGTATTTAGTATTATCTGATTTGGTACAGTTACACCAAATATGTGATAAATTTCCTTTTTCTAGTTGACATCTCCAACAAAGTTCTAAATTGTTCCTTAAAATTTTTATTAAGTCTTGTTCGAACCAAATACCATCAATAAATCAGTTTATAGTGCAGTTCTAACATGGAGATACAATAGATGTATCGAGATACCCGTTTAATACCCTTCAACCATTCCTCCATTGGAAATTCAATGTGCATTTCCTGTTCCTATTTACATATAGGGGAAATTTTATGCCCTTCATAATTAGTATTTTGATACATAAGATTAGTTAACGTTAAGATTTTAGATAGCATTTTCCTTTTCTGAGAAAGGGAGGAGCGAAGTAAGCAGTGGCATCACAAGGCGGGTGCGGAGGGTGCAGACCGCACCAGGGTGTGCATCATGTGGGGTTACACTATGGCCGGCGCGTCCTTTAGGGTGCACCAGCTCTGGGGGTGCAGGATACGAGTGCCGTACCGCCCGACCACGCTACACAGGGAGGTAGGAGGCACACAAGGGAAGGGGAGATACCACCAGAGGAGGGAGGGAGAGGGGAGATATCACCGGGGGGGGGAGAGGCGAGATACCACCAGCGGATGGGAGGGGAAAGGGGATAGATGACCAGGGGAAGGTGGGGGGATTTTTGTGAGCAGAGTTACAAACAGCCTCCAGTGGAGCCAGATTGCAGCCTGAGCCCATCATCAACCTCTTGTCCTCATCTGGTGGTAAGTAGTCTCACTAATCTTTAATTTACCTTAAAGGGACTATAGTCACCAGAACCACTACAGCTTGATGTGTCAATAGCTTGTTCCTGTAGGCTTTTAAATGTAAATACACTGCCTTTTCAGAGAAAAGACACTGTGTGTAGTACTGGCGTTGGCTCATATGGCAGATCATATGGGTGGGCTATTGTGATGTCACATGGTAGGCAGAGCGTATATGAGGGGGCGGATAATTTGTGTTTGCCTAGGGCTGCAAAAATCCTTGCACCAGCCTTGATGGGAGTTATGATTTACAAGTTACATTAGAAATACCCCCCCCCCCACATTATTAAGGGGGTTGGGGTAACACCGTGATTTACCACACCGGGTGATACCAACCCTAGTGAAGCCACTGGAAGTAAGTCATCCATACAAAAAAAAATAATTCCTTTTTCAGTAAATACATTTTTACTCTTAAGTATGTAAATATATCTCTGCTTAATAAATCTAATTTATGTTGCAGTTGATTGAAGGGCATTAGTTTCCCATCGTAGAACATCTGCAATTTTTTGAATTTCTATTAATCAATAATTTTATCCAACATTAAAAATATCAATGGCAAGTCAGTCATGTAAAAATACATAAATAAAGAGACTGCATACTAAGGAGAGAGAAAAAAAAAAAAAAGGAGTAAAATGTTATGTCCAGGAAAGCGGAATGTGTTTTTAGTCTCAGGCAGATGCTTTATCAACAGTTCTGCTGACATCCAAACTTACCAACACACACTGACAGACATGCACACTCACTGACAGACAGTCACTGACACATTCTCCTTGCCTGACACACACTGGACAAAACCCTGCTCTCTCTACCAGTAGCCACATGTCTCCGTGAGCCGCCACTCTGTGTGTTGTGATGCAACTTGGGTACAGTCAGGAATTTGGCTAGCAGGATATGGTGTCATGATGTACCTTGGCAACCTTCAACTCTGAGTTGTGACGTGCAACTCACCACTGCTAGTTGTCTCCCTTATTGTCTTGCACGATGCCAGCCTTAAGATGAAGCAGAAATGTATCAGAATGTATCAGATTTCCCTGAGAAACCCTTTTAACCTCTACAGCAAAATGGAGTAGGAAATACAGTGATACCATGCTGTTTATTATTATTATTATTGCCATTTATATAGCGCCAACAGATTCCATAGCGCTTTACAATATTTATAACATGTAACATGTCATGGAGGGGTTAACTATCTCATAAAAAATTCCAGGAACTAGATTCTGTAACATCCAACAGAGGAAAAATCCTGCTGACTGTGAATAATCCTTTTAAGCACATCCCAATAAGTGATGCTGAGAGGAATAAAACCAACTCTTCAGAAATGCATAAAACAGACATATTTAATGTTCAAATTAGTTACTTAAGCTTAATCCTATGAAAATAAACACCAAGAAATAAAATATTTAAATCTAAGTTTGTGGTTTGCCAGGGATAGCGTAGAGCTGATTATGATAACTTAGCATTCAGAAACAACCTGTCACTGGCTGCTAAGGCTTAAACACTCACTATGCATTAGCAACCAAACTACTTACTACACTAAACATGAACCTAGAGTGTCAAAATAAAGAAAAGGTGTTTATAATACCAGAAATGACCTAATTTATAGGGCCGTCTCATCTTAGTTCATGGAGGATGCTGTAGTAGGAAATCAGGCCGAGTATCCACAGAACCAAATATAAATTTAACAACCAAAACATGGTTCCGCCAGCCCTCCAAAATGGGCAGGTGGATGAGCGCACCAATCCCATAGACACACAGTGTTAGAATAAATAAGCATTTTCCTGTACATTCAATATATCTCAGTACTGTCTGAAAATTCCAATAGATAAAAGCCTCAAAATCCTGCCCACACTTATCTCTACATATAATTACGAAAGAACCCACAACCATTAAAATTATTAAAACCAATGAAAAATAAACAGAATAATACCTATTGTTAAATTGGTTCTCCAGTAATGTTGGCGAAGATTCCAAATGAAGAAACCCCTAAATCGGGGTTGTCCAAAAGGCAGATCCCCAGATTTTGTAGAACTACAACCCCCATGATGCTTTGCCTGCCTTTTGAATGACAAATCATCATGGAAGCTGCAGTTTTAAAACATCTGAGGATCTACCTTTGGGCACCCCTGCCCTAATCTAAGCTATTAAAAAGGAAAAGTAGGAGCAGCGCCTCCAGCAAATCAGACGCCTCAATATTCTACCGTCTAACTACATTTATATTTTTATTTGACTTTCAGTGCTGCTTTGTTAGAAGGTATTGCTGTTTGGCACTCTTCCCAGAATTATCCTGAAACAATTGTGTAGAAATCCAGAAACATATCTACATTTCTTTACTATTAAGTGTCTCTCAAGGAATATGTCTAAAGCATGTTCTCAGTTTGAAATCAAGGTAAAATACCATATTTGTCTTTATAAAAGTAGAAGAAGAGAGAGGAATATAGAATATAGGGACAGAATATAGAGCCACTTGAATTGACACTTACAAGCTTTGATCTATTCCCAATGCAATGAAACAAATGCTGGATGCAGTGCCTGAGTAACTTAAATAAAAGAGTTACAGATAAAGGAAAATGCACCCAGTGGTGGTGTATTTTTGGATTTGTGCTGGCACAACTAAATTTGGGAACCCTTCTAATCTAAATTTGCCTCACCACTTTGTGTCAAGGCCACTTTTTTGACTGACAGACACACACCCTCATTGATAAATGCACTGACGTACACTCACTGATAGATACAGTCATTGGCACACACATACAGTCATTGGCACACACACTGTTTAACCAACACACACTGTCACTGACAGACACACACTGACAAACCCACTCACTGACAGGCACACACTCTCCGATACACATACACTGACATACACTCACTGACAGACACACATTGACACACACATCTTCACTGATTTGACACATTCTGACAGACACACACACACACATACACACACATTCTCTCACTCACAGACACACGATGATAGCTACACACAGACTCACTGACAGCAACACACACACTCACTATCAGAACCAGACACACACTTACTGAAAGACACACACACTCACTGACACACACTCACTGACAGACACACTCACGCATTCACTAACCGACACACAAATTTTCTCATACACTCACCAATTCTTACCGTATATACTCGAGTATAAGCCGAGTTTTTCAGCACATTTTTTGTGCTGAAAAACCCCAACTCGGCTTATACTCGAGTCACTGTCTGTATTATGGCAATTTACATTGCCATAATACAGACTGGGGGCTGGCAGAGCTATTACTTACCTCTCCTGCAGCTCCTGTCTCCTGCAGCTCTCTCCTCCTCCGCGCCGGTCCGGTCAGCACCTCGGTCAGCTCCCAGTGTAAGTCTCGCGAGAGCTGCGGGGTCATAGTGCTGCTCTCGCGAGACTTACAGTGGTAAGCTGACAGAAGAGCTGCACGGACCGGCGCGGAGGAGGAGAGAGCTGACAGGAGCTGCAGGAGAGGTAAGTAACAGCTCTGCCAGCCCCCTCCTCCCCCCACTGAACTGCCAATGCCACTGGACCACCAGGGAAGGAGAGCCCCCCTCCCTGCCATGTATCAAGCAGGGAGGGGGGACAACAAAATAAATAAATATAATAATAAAATATTAAAAATAATAATAAAAATAATAATAAAACAAAAAAATTAAAATAATATTAATTAATAATAATATAAATAATAATAAAAAATAATTAAAAAAATAATATAACCAAAAAAATTAAAATAATATTTTTTTTTATAAAAATGCCCACCCCCCACCAAGGCTCTGCAACACAAACACACACTGCATCACACACACACACACTGCATTCATACACACACACTGCACTCATACACACACACACTGCATTCATATACACACACACTGCACTCATACACACACACTGCACTCATATCCACACACTGCACTCATACACACACACACTGCATTCATATCCACACACTGCACTCATACACACACACACTGCATTCATATACACACACTGCACTCATACACACACACACTGCATTCATACACACACACTGCATTCATACACACACACTGCACTCATACACACACACTGCATTTATACACACACTGCGCACTCACACATACACTGCATTCATATACACACACTGCATTCATACACACACACTGCATTCATACACACACACTGCACTCATACACACACACTGCACTCATATACACACTGCATTTATACACACACTGCGCACTCATACACACACACTGCATTCATCATAAACACACACTTTAATTAAATATTCAATTAATATAATTTTTTTAGAATCTAATTTTATTTAGAAATTTACCAGTAGCTGCTGCATTTCCCACCCTAGTCTTATACTCGAGTCAATAAGTTTTCCCAGTTTTTTGGGGTAAAATTAGGGGCCTCGGCTTATATTCGGGTCGGCTTATACTCGAGTATATACGGTAATATTTTTTTTAATTTAAATCAACCCAGCCTCCCTACCTTTGGAAGACCTGGAGTGGGTCCTGACTGCCGCTGGGCTGCTGGCTTTGCTGAGGCTGCTGGCAGTCCTGGTTGTGCTAGCTGTGTTGGCGGATGCTCAGTGGAGTCGGTGAGGGAACTGAGCTCTTCTTGCTCTGTCCCTCGTGCATTGCTTAGTGATGCGGGGGCTGGAGTGACATCATATTCAGGCTCCCGGCATCAAAGAAGGGCAGGCAAGGGAGCAAGAAGAGCTTAGGACAGTACTTCCTCGCCACCCAGCTAGAATATTAGCAGTTTAACTCCTCGTAGGCCCTAAGGTGGCCTGCTGGCTGGCTCTTGGGCACCTCCAGGACACAAGGAAAACAAGGCATTTGCCTGGGTTGATGGGGCGGTGTCAGTCAATGGAATGACCAGAGGGGTAAAGCTAATCATCATCTAGTATACTGACCACCTAATGTTATAGGTGAGAAAATAAATGTTACTACTGAAAAAAAAGAAATGGGAATTGATGGAGATACTGCACTTTTGCATTTTTAATTTTTTAATTTGTCTCATTGTATCAGTACCAATGTGTCTGCTTTGCCATTTGCTTAGTTTTACAGTAACCTGGTTCTTATGGATCGGGTGGTGTGGCACTCTGGGTGGTGGTTGGTCCAAGGTATCTTGCTCTTAACACCATTTCTAATATGTTTAAGTTAACCTTTAAAGGAAATCTCTGAACACCATAACCACTACATTGTGGTTGTAGTGGTTATGGTTCCAGGCTCTAGTGTTTGAAGTGTACCTGTAAATCCATAGTGAACACGCCCTGGAATTGCTTTGCAATGAAAGAACATGATAGAAGAAAAATATATATTTCTAAATTTAATTATTTATTTATAAAAAAAACTAAAACTTCATGAACAGGTTAAATCATTAAACTCTGAATTGCAGCAAATTAATATCTGATGACAAAATTAAGGCAAAAACACAAACTTGGCTATTTTCACCTGAATTTGAGATTATCCACAGGATTATTCACTTTAGTTTCAATGGCCCTTTGCCAAATGTGGCAAAACCATATGCTTGCCTACCGGGACCTTCAGACAGCAAAATAAGGATATTCTTCATAAGATTTAACAATTTCCAGATTTTGCAATTCTGGTTCCAAATGAGCCAGCATTTTGTCTGGATTTCAGCTGGACCAAATGATGCAGGTCAGCTAAAATGCATAAAATCTGGGTCAGGACACTTAAAATCCAGACTCAGATTTCAAATGTCTGAACTGTTTGTTCGCTGGCTGTGCTAGTAGTCAGTGGGCATATTGTTTTACAAAAACACTTTAGCAGTGCAAAGGTAAGGTTCTGTGTAAGCTGGTCTGTTCTTACAAGCCAGCCTCCACGTAAAAAGTAAAAAAGAATGGACATGCAATTGTTAACCCCCCTACCTATTGTCTTTGGGTGGGGTATTAATATAGTAAGCGTGGAGTGGACATGCCATTATCCCTCCTCCCAGATAAGCATGGCATCCCCCAAGTGGCTGGTGGTTCCCAAGCCTCAGGGGACATGGAAATCATTAGGTGCAGCAGAGCTGAGCTTGGCATGACCTCCACATATTACTAGACAAATAAAGAAGGTCTGTCCCCTCGGGGGTAACACAAAAGGCATGTTTAATGGAAGACCTTGACAAAGACTTTGGTTAGAGGTCAGAACATTGCAGTTACACTTCATTCCATTAAACTTGCCTTTTGTGTTACACCTAAATGCCTAATCATCCTTCAGTGAAGAAATCCTTGCTTATGCCACTTATAGAGGTGTGGCTATAAATCTAAAACCTAAATAAATCATACTTACCTCCAGAATTCTTATTTCTTCTAAATTCTTCTTGTTTTTTAGCCCCCAAACTGGCTTCAGTGGGTGCACTGCATAGGCCTGCTATTCCGGCCATGTGATCGCGAGGACCCCGCAATATCATAGCTGGGGGGGGGGGTGCCAGATCGGGCAGAGGGGGTCTGCCTGAGCTCCCAGGCAGACCACAGGATCACGACCGCTGTCGGCGAAATGGCGGTGACCCGGTAAGTACAAAGGGCGGTGGGGACGTTCTATGCTGCCCGCTGGCGTTTAGGACCGCCTAAAAAACGACGGCATAGAACGCCCACCGTCCTTAACGGGTTAAATAAATGCAAATATTTTTCAATCAAAAAGTGCTTAGTAGGGAAGGTGTTAAAGAAGCTGTTACTAGCAGAAGGAGGTTTATAAAAGATGGGGAGTCAGGCCTGGCAGCCTTGGATGCATGCCTCTGAGGATGATCCCCTTCTACATGGCCCACACCCCAGTGACGTGTTTTATCGATGCTGCATGTGTTTTCGGAGGGACTTTCCTTGGCTACTGATAAAGGACTGGGGCTGGAGGATTCTACTGTTGTGCAAACAACCTCTGTAGTGTGTTGATAATCAATTCGGAGGGCTGGAGATGTCCATGTGCCACATTATGTTTCTTATTCTGCCTACCTTGTTTTCAGTGTTTGTATTTGCAGTTTTTATGCTGTAGTGCTAATTAGCAGGTTCTGCTAAGCATGAAAAGGTGCCAGTCTTTTTGTTTGATCATAAAATAATTCTTTTTTGCCACTCAGTGGTTTATCTACTAGGGAATAAGTAGTACTCATCTCCTCTCCTATCGTTTCCTTTATTTTATTAAGCATGTTTGCAATAAGTTTATTTCTAACTTTACTTATTTACCAACTTTTATTCACTCAATGCACATCAAGATCTTATTGATTATTTTTGTTGCATTATTCGATTCACTTTTGTTTTCCTTCACTATTATTTAAAAGAGCCCTGGACACTCTATTTATGACTGCACATGCCATACCCTCTTGTAATTTTCAGTTGTCATCTATAAATGTGCCTGCTATACCACAATGCTACAAATGATTGTCTGGATATCTCACTGACAAATCAAGCGATAAAAAGCTTTAACAAAAGTCTCCCCACACTGTGAACTGTGAGTCACAGCACTTTGATCAGTTGTTTTGGAAGCTAACTCTTTGCAGTTGACAGTAAATTGTATTTCTAATGACAGGGAATATTCTGAAGGTAAGTATAATTTTATTTGCAGGTATTAGATTTATTGTACCCACTCTCACTATTAATAGAGTGAGTGGTTTGGTAGGGTTTTAATAGTTGAGGGGGATGGCTAGGATAAAAGAGACACCTTGATGTCTGGGCTTAATGGAAGGGTTTGCAACTTTGTTTGGGGGGGGTGGACAATGATATGTCTACACCATTTTTTTTAATACCCTCTCCTGAAGCCCATAGACGTGCAGCTCCCCTGGTTTTTTTTAATAACCCCTACCCGCTACTGATGTGTGTGGGCTATGTCATCTATGTCATCTTCACCAATATAAATTTAATAGGCTTGGGAACTCTGGCGTTTGGCACCAATTTGGGGGTGTGGACAATGTTTACCCCTGAATGAGGCTTACAGTCCCCCCCAATAATTTACTGGTTGGAACCTTGTTGGATTGTGGGCAAACGATGCTTTTAAGCGCACATGTTGGCAATTAAAAACGAGGATACACGAACATCAAACTAAAAAATAAATATTACAAATATGTCGTTTCTTTACATTGTAACCAGTGCCCTATTTGCAATCCAAAAAACTCTACAAGTTTTAAATATACTTCACTGGAAAGGAGGAAATAGAATAAAGAGACCATATTAAAAGGGAAACCCTTTGGACTAATAAGTTTAAAAAATCTTCAGCCATGGGGACTGAACATTGATTTGGTCAATGTGATTAAACCACTACAGGTGTCTAGTTCTTTTAATCAACAATTATTCCTCTGAGATGTATTCAGAAATATATTTTTCTTTTAAATATATATATATATTTTTATTATTTTCATTTCTTTCTATTTACTATATTTTTGTTATTTACTGTTAGTCTCATACATATTTTTGTTATCTCATATATCATTTTTATTTTGTTTACTTTTTAGTTTTATTTTTAGAAATATTTGTTTTTGTTTTGTTTCTTTTTTGTCTTATATTATTTTTCTTTTGTTTTTCTTTTTGTTTATTTCTATTTTATTATTTTCTTTTTACATTTTTCAATAAATAATTTTATTTACTTAAATTTTTGTTATTCTTATAAATATTTCATTTTTATATTCATTTTATTTTTAGATTTATTGTCAATTTTCTTTTATTTGTTATTTTCGTTCTTATTTTTAATTCAGCTATCTTTTCCATATATTATTTTTTTTTTTACGTTAGAAATTATAATAAACTTTTGTCCTATATTTAGGTCATCTAAGTTATAAATTCCTTCCTGACCCCATATTAGGGCAATTGGCTACAAATCTGTCCCTGGATATGTAGTAAATTTATTACATATATATCTTGCTCATTACCAGCACCCCATCCCCTTTTATGCCATTCTCTTCATTTCAGTTTGTTCTGATAATAGATATAAAATCTGATGACTACATGTTTATGATAAATTTCTAGCTAAACAATGACTGGCTTCAGTGGGTGCACTGCATAAGCCCACTATTCCGTCCATGTGATCGCGAGGACCCCAGGATCGTGACCGCCGTCTGGGAAATGTCGGGGACCCGGTAAGTACAAAATACGGCGGGGAAGTTCTATGCCGCCCGCCGGCATTTAGGACCGCCTAAAAAAGGACGGCATAGACGCCCGCCCTCCTTGAAGGGTTAAATAAATGCAAATATTTTTTGATCAAAAAGTGCTTAGTAGGGAATGTTAGTAGTATTAATTATGCATTGTTTTATTAGGAGTATATCTGAAAAATATTTACTAAAAATTGTTTATACAGCTTTTAATAAGGAGAAAATAATAATACAGTGATTAGGGGCAGCAAAATCCTTCCTTGATTAAGATTAAAAAAACGTTTGAGTGTAGCAGTCAAATAAAATAAATAAAGCAAGTAACTTGAAATAAAGATATCCAACAAAATATCCTTTATGAATAAGATAAAACTATGTTCACACATGATGTAACCCAACAAATCCAACAAGAGTAGACCTTTTGCAATAAAGTAAAACCTAACACCGGCATAAGTAAACTACCAATGCATTGTTTAATCCTCTATACGTGAACATTCTTTGATATGAATATTTTTCCATAATTTGAATATTCTTATTTTTCTTTGTGCTCTGTATATTTCACATGTAACATAAATGTAACTCTTGTGTTACATGTAAAGCATACTGAGCACAAAGAATAAGGTGGAGAAATGTTTTGGAAAAGGATTTATTTCCAATACTTTTCACATAATGTATAGAGGATTAAACACGTCTTTGGCATTTTACTTAGTTGGTAAATGGACTACTTCACTGGACAGATCTAATTTAGAGCTACTGGGTAACATTAAATGTGAACATACTTTTATCTTTTTCTAAAAGGATATTTTAGTATTTTAGTACTTTATTTTATTTTTATTTCTATTTAACATTTAACAATCTGTTTTCCTGGCACTGCAGGTCCCCTCTCCCTCCCACCTTCCAATCCACGGTTGCTGAAGGGGTGAAAGCCCCTTCAGATCACTTACTTGAGACCCCGCCAATGTCCTTCACCGTGCATGCGCACTAGAGCTCCCCACAGAAAAGCATTGAAAATGATTTTCAATGCTTTCCTATGGGCAATTGAGCGACGCTGGAGGTCCTCACACAGCGTGAGGACGTCCAGCGACGCTCTAGCACAGGTTTTCTGTGCTATAGAGCAGGAAGTGCCCTCTAGTGGCTGTCTAGTAGACAGCCACTAGAGGTGGAGTTAACCCTGCAAGGTAATTATTGCACTTTATAAAAAACTGCAATAATTATACCTACAGGGTTAAGGGTAGTGGGAGTTGGCAACCAGACCACTCCAATAGGCAGAAGTGGTCTGGGTGCCTGGAGTGTCCCTTTAATTTTCGGACAACCTGCTCAATTGTTCCAACAATATTTGAAAACAGCTTTCAAAAGTTGAAGATCTCTTGTCTACTACCTTTGCAAGCCCTCCCCTTCTAACCCCGCCCAGAGTTTCTTTGGCTGCCCAATCACAGACTTCCAAATGCAGCTCAATGAGAAGTTTTTGCAAGGCAGGTGCTCTGAGCAATTGATGCCTCTTGAGGTAAGCACCGAAGAGCTAAACTTCCAAGAAGTAACAAGACCGGTTGCCTGAATGAAAGCCAGGGGGTGTAGCTAGGTTATTTTATAAAAGTGCTTATTCCTATTGAAATCTCCACTTTTTGTAAAATGAAAAATAAGAGGACATACTCTCCTCACATAAAGAATTTCAACAACATCTAGTGCTTTATGTATTCAAAGTTCCTTTAAAAAATAAGCCAAAAACATTCCTTGGAAATGACACCATTGAAAGAAACATTAAATAAACATCTATAACTTGTATCAACCTTTTGATTACATTTATAACAATGAGACACAGGGAGCTAAGATGGAGGAAGATTTAAATACAGTGGTTTAGATTTCTACATGTGATGCTATTTTTCCTCACCAACACACATGTTCTAAAATCAGTGGAACCTCAGAACTGGAAAGTTCCCTTACCTGAACAATTCTGTATTCAAACATAAAATTAAAGAAAAAAATGACAGTATGAGCACAAAATTACACGGCATTAACCTCATTGGTACCCCATTGGTATGAAGCATTGGCCTCCTAGCACTAGACAAAGCAAACAAAGCTCCATGCTGTCAGCGAACAGAGCTCCATTCTGTCGGCAAACAGAGCTGATAAGTAAAATTGTCATTCTATTTATATTGTGTTTATTGTTTTTCTGATGATTTTATCCATATAAGGTATTATTAAACTGTAAAATTTGTGTTAAAATACTGTAATTGTGGGGGTCTGGCATGGATTAATCTAATTTACATTAATTCTTATGGAAAATGTTGATTCGGTTTTCTAACAAATGGGTTCTCAAAAGCCTTCTGAAATGGATTAAGTCTGAGTTCCGAGGTTCCACTGTATAGGAAAAAATAATTATATAAAAGATAATGGTAAGTGAGGGCATCCATTTAATTAGCACTTTTGATTTACAGTTTGTGTTTAACTTCACTGTGAACAGTAAATCCTTAAGCAGGGCCGGATTAACATAGGGGCTGTTGGAGCTGCAGCTCCAGGCCCAGGCCCATGGAATATGCCCATTGATTTGAAAAAATAATTATTATTTTTTTTATTTTTTTTACACATTACCCTTAGGGTTGCCACCTGGCTGGTATTTTATAGTATTTCAGGCTGCCTGGCCAGTGCCAGTATTGCAGTAAAAACCGCAATACAAATGCCGGCATATTTCTATGTATAAACAGAGATTACTCTGCAATACCTGCACCGGCCAGTAGGGGTCACTGTGTGTGGAGAGAGGCAGGGATATGAAGTTACAGCATCTCCCTGCCTCTCTCTACTCACTGATCCGTGGGGGAGCAGCTACACAGCACAGAGAGTCCAGACAGCAGCTCTCAGCCTGCAGAGACAGCCTACAGTTTAGGGAAGTGAGGGATGTGGTAAAGGCTGCAGGGAGACATGGGGACACTGGGAGACACTAGAGGGCACTGGGTAAACTGTGAGCACTGAGACATTTGGCGACACTGAGAGACCTGGGGACACTGGAAGATCAGGGGACACTGGAGACATGGGGACACTGAGACACTAGGGGACGCTGTGAGACACTAGGCACTTAGGGACACTGGGAGACATGAGGGCACTGAGACCCTGTGTCCCTAGCGTCTGTGTCACCATGTTTCCCAATGTCCCCAAGTCTCTCAGTGTCTCCATATCTCCCAGCCAGTGTCCCTAGTGTCTTAGTGTCCGCATGTCTCCCAGTGTCCCTATGTCTCAGTGTCCCCTAGTGTCCCAATGTCTCACAGTGTTCCCATGTCTCTTAAGTGTCCCCTAGTGTCCAAGTGACACTGGGCAACATGGGGACACAAGGGGACACTGGGAGACATGGGGCACTGAGACATTGTGATACATAGGGACACTGTGATACATAAAAGACACTGAGGAACGGGGACATGAGGGGAACTTTAGAGGGATGTATGGGAACAAAACTTGTGTAGACTGGCTGACAATGATATTAGTTAAGGTAAAGGTGACTTTGTGCACAATGCAAATACTTGCTGCTTCAGTCTCTCTAACACTGTGGATGTTCCCTTTCTTCTGCACTCACTACATACAGCTTTCCTATGTTCCAGACTATATACCAGGAGCTTCTGCCTGCTAGTAAGGAGGTTAGGAGAGGAATGGAGCAGCGAGTGCTAGGGGACAGTCTTTAGAAAGCGTGGAGCGAACTCATCATTAGACGCATTTATGCCAAGCTCAGGGTGCTGTCTGCATAGTATGCCCTTAGTTGGCCAGCCTGCATGATTGGCAGCAAGCCTGAAATGCATTCATGTCAGGCTGGCCTTCCAATTATTTAGGCAGACACGCCCCCCTTTTAAGGCATGTCCGCCTCTTTCGGCAGTTCTGATTACATGATTTGCATCAGTGGCCCGTCCATTACCCCGTCCATTCACTGCCTGCTTCACTAGACACTGCTTTTAGGGGTATGGATTTACTTGAAAGATGAAAGCATAAATTAGAGAAAGATTAGTGTGTGTGTTTTCTCATAGCTGCATCCTTTGAGTTTCCCTTCAGCACCACTTCCGCTAGATACATGATGATTGGTAGGTATGACTTTTTTAGTATTTTTGGTCAATAAGATTCTGTAATTAGGCCCATCATAATTGTCAGCACCAGGTCCACTGGGCTCTTAATCTGGCCCTATCCTTAAGTCTCTGTTGCATTGGTGGAGAAACTGGAGAAATGGGGGGACTACCCCCTATCCCTCCCCCCCAGAAAATCTACTGAAAGGATGTTTTTATCTTATAAAATATTTATTTTACTGTTTAAGACATTTTTAAGAAAGATGAAAATAAGCAAAATGTATTTGAAAGGAGTCTTTAACTAATCCACTTAGCTTTTAGAACAATTACATTTCAAGTACAAGACGTAAAAATATAATTGGAAAACTATTATTGAATAATTGTATATACATATACGAGGAAGTAACATGCAATTATTTTTAGGCAAAATTATAATTCTGGCTTGGCTTCCATTTATTTTTTGTTTGTTTTTAAATACTCAAATAACTTTACAAATTTGGAAGATTTTCCAAGGTAGAATATGGAATCAATGGGTGATATTTGTCAAAGTTTCCTGAAAAGAGATTTAAGAGAATTAAATTCTGTAATAACTTTTGTCACGGAAGCTTCCGTGCCACAGCCTGCTGGAGAGGCATAACAGCTAGACTCCTGCCCACAGACTATGGGCCTCGTCACTTTAAAATGATATATATATTCTGTTGGGTCCCCTTGTTCGCAAATCATATTTAGGCTTGATTGGAAGATTGTACTTGTCCCATTCTAAATATGATAAAAATGAGGCTTGAGTATTAATCTGTGGCTAGGTATTAATGTCTCTTTTGGATATGATATTGGAACACAAGGCTTGTTCATATCATAGGACTCCTTACCTGGGAGGGAATCTGGATTTATGGCAAGTGAGAGAGTTAGTTTGTGCTGAAGTCGGACTTCCAGGCCACTTATGTGTAACTTCTCACACCTTACAGAGTGGCTCTGCTGGGGTCCCAGCTTCAAAGAGGAATTTGGGTTGTAAGCTCTGACCTCCAATGCAATCAAATTAACCCATTTTGAAATTGACAATACCACCTCTACCAGGCAGCCAGTTCATATAGGCATAACTTTTATTTTACCAAACCGATCTGAGCGCTTTTTGGATATGTTGTGCGCTCTGATCGGGGCTATTCGGAATTATAATTTTTGTGGGGTTCTGATGCTGTTGGCATATATTTTTGTGATATGTAAAAATTGTATGTAAGTTTTCCTATTTGAGAGATAATTGGATTAGCTTGATTGGAGCTCAATTATCTCTCAAACACAATGGCTTTTGGGAAGGAAACCCCTATGATTTTGCATTAGAAACACCATGCTTGGGGCACTGCATAAGAAGCCGAGTGTGGCCTAATAAAGTTCAGGTTGCTGCTTTTACCCAATACGACTATGAACACTATATTGGGGAATTTTACAAAGTTCCAGAGGGCTATAATCACTGTATGCTGTAGCTGAATCCAGGAGCAGTGGATGATTCGAGAACAGGTGACCAAGGGACACTAAGAGATCCTGGAAGCCGTGACACTGGTGTTAAGAAGTGGGATCCTCCATGAAAAGCAGTCCAGACTGATGTTTAGCAGAAAGTATTTATCCAATTGCTATTTAAACATCTGTACAGACTCTGATGAAACTACCTCGGCAGGGAGAGAATTTCACATCCTTATTGTTCTTACTGTAAAAAAAACCTTTCCTTTGCCTTAGAAGAAACCTCCTATCATCCAGTCTAAATGCGTGATCTTGTGTTCTATGAATAGTCCTGTTTATGAAAAGATTTTCAGACAATGGTTTGTATAATGCTATTTTATCCCCTCTGAGGTGCCATTTTTCCAAACTAAAGGGATTTAAATGCGTTAACTTTTTTTCGTAACTAAAATGCTCCATTCCTTTTATCAATTTTGAAGCCTGCCTCTGCACTTTTTCTAGTGCCAAAATATTCTTCTTTAGAACATGTGCAAAACATTGCATAATCTCATCAGATACACTACTATTTACTCCATTTTTGAGAAAGGGTTTGGGAATTTAATTAAGACTTCCCAGTCATTTAAGGATCTTGAGAATTTCCACCTATTTCTTTCCTCAAATAATACCAAACATGCAGATCCTTTGGTTATCAAAGGTACCTAATGCCTCTGATCTTCCCAGCTGCTGGTGTGCTGAATACGGGATAATAGTTGCATGTTGGTTCATAAATATATTTAGGTTTCTTGAGGCCCTATGATTCCCCCAATATGTCTATGGAATGTAAAGTGTGGTGCATGAAACTTACCAAATGTAAAGTGTGGTGCATGAAGTTACACATGCAGAGGTAATTCTTTAGCTCTGACAATGCACAGTGGAAAAGAAGATAATCGTACTGGCTGCCTTATCACACTTCACATTGAATAACATGGAGCTGTATGTGCTTTATCATAAAATAATCTGCCGAGCCACATAAAAAAACAAACAAATTAGTGCACTTAAGAATTTTCTAAATGACTACATCATAAAAGTGAAAATTATTGACTTGCATTTCCAGAAACCTGGTTCATTTTGCTGTACTGTGAATTCCATGATCTTAGTTTTCTAATGTACTGAAATTTAGAAAATCATTAATAAAAACACTCACAGATGGATAGAGACAATGTGGGATTTTGTCTCTAAAAAAACAGAAGATTAAGAGCATCTGGAGAATATATAGGAACATAATATCCTCTACAAAACAGTTCTTTTACTTAAATACCTAACATTAATGCGAACATTACGTTAAACACATTAATTATTTTTTCACATCATGAAAATACATCTTGTGTAACATAAAAAAATAAAGTTGATCAAATATATCATGTAATCCATTGTGGCCAAAGCATTTTAGGAAAATTAGGAGAAAATAAGAAAACATTCAAGACAGCATATTAATAAAGAGATCTTCCATACCAACTGTCTCATACAAAAATCTATTTCCTGTCAAAACTTGATGTAAGGATTATTTAATTAAAAAATTGTTTTTCAGGTGATAGTATCCTTTACCACTGAAGGAGGTTGGAAAGGCTTCCCATAGCCCCAACCCCACTGAGCGCAAAGATTACACACTTTGTGTAGCTATACCAATTAATACCTGCAATGGCACTGTGACAGGTTAAATGCAGTCAGCAGATACTTTTAGCCAATCACCCATTGCTACTCAGGGTAATGTTTCTTCATTAGCTCAAGCAGCACAGAGGGAATGAGATTGCTGTGGATTCTTCTTTAGCGTTAAAACATTAAAAAAAAAAATATTGCTGGATGGAAGAAGTGCCAGGGGACTCCAGACACTATAAAAAACGTAATTGACATAAAGCAGCTATAGTGCCTGCACTGTCCCTTTAAGAAACATAAGAAGAAAGCAACAGGGCTTAGAGTAGTATCCTCAAACCTAAAGAGTGGACTGTACTTCATACTATGAGATTCGTAGGTCTCAACCATTTAGTGGGCAGAATGAGACACATTGGCTGTCTCCGTTGCAAAGCTAATTTACTAACAATTCATGAGTAAAAAGAATCCCACAGAAGATTGTACTGCAGATATCATGGGCAGTGAAACAACAAATGGTGGCATCTGGATAATGAGCTCTGACACAAGGAAGACAACATAGTAAATATAAACAAACGAAAGTTGCAATGAAGAAGTGAAATCACTAATGCTTTAAACAGTGAATAAAAACAAAACTTCAAAGTACTAGCACTGCTTATATCAACATTTTGCTTTTTCTAATATTAAACTGTTTATAGGGTTATGAAAAAGAATGTTTCACAAGTCAAGATAGAGGCAGAAAGCAAGACTTGAGATGGGAACAGAATTGAATTTGGAATAGTTTGGAGTGAGCTCAAATAGAGAGGAAATTCTTGAAAGATGATATGCAGACTACAAGAAGCAAATATGGATAGGATTGGTCTGATATGCCAGAATGAGATTCAAATTTAATAAGGGGAAGTGAGAAAAACAAATAAAAATAAACTATAAAAAGGGGTAAATAGGACTGAAATGATGAGTGAACAAAAACGGCATCTGGACGCTTTTGAATCAAATAACTTCATTCATGCAGAAAATTGGACATTAGGACCCAAACACATTTGGCATCACTTCCCTGTCTAGTAGAGTTAATCTTGAAATTTTAAGTAAATAAATAAATGTAAAAAAATAAAAACCCTTTTACAGAGGAGACTGGTCCTTGATCCATGGGCCTGTCTACTTTCTAGGCCAACAGAGGGACTTACTTAACTTACGGTAACTGAACAGAAGCTATTGAACATGACTTATCTGGCTGCTCACAGGGCATTGGCTCAGAGGTTGTCCAGCCCAGAGACACCTCAACTCTCCTTAGTGATATCCAAAATTAAAGACAACTACTTGATGGATAAACTAACCTCACAAGTCCAAAACACTACTAAAACCTTCCAGAAAATATGAGATCTCTATGAACAATATGACAAATAACCCAGTGTCATCCTGGACATCCAAACAGCGTTAACAAGAGCTTGGACGGTCCTACTAACTGCAGCCTCCCAGTGTCATGGAACCTTACTTTTATCATTCTTGTTTCTTCTTACTTTTCTATTAATATTCCACAACCTTTGTTTGTCCCCACCGATATATGTTGAAGACCTAGATACAGCCCTAAAGCAGCATGTGTAATACAAACATTGTCAGTACAACATTAAATAATGCAACATTTTCATAGATGCAATACATGAGTCTTATGCATTATATACTTGCAAGGCAAACACTGGTTCATTTTTACTGTTAAAGTTTTTTGTTTTTTTTGCATTGATAAAGTTGACAGACTGAAAGATAACATTAGCTATAGCTACTTGCAATTCTACCAAGCAAATTCTACCAAATTAGTCCTACGTACAAGAGCGTTTTAATGACAAAAACTTCACAAACGTCTTGAAATACATAATCTGAACAATGTTTCGAGGTGTGGTAACTGTAGTATAAGCGGAATAATTGACTCCGGGCCGTTGAATTATTAGAAAAAAATAATGCACACCCGAGGTGTAACGGCCACTCCGATTCGCGTCGTGACCGCATTACCACCTCGGGTGCCCATTATTTTTCTAATAATTCAATGGCCTGTCGTCAATTATTCCTTACATAATATGCCTAGAACATCTGCAATGTACCTATTTCAGGATATATATGTGGATGTACTAAATCACCGTGTTGCCTTCAAATTATTATTGTATATCATCATGTTCTACGTCAATGCAACAAATGTACCTGTCTGCCTGTCATTCTATAAATAAAGATTTTTCAAAAAATGACATTATTTGTTAAGGTGCTAAATCTGTAAACACCCTAATTGATCTTCAACATCTCCAAGGCAAGTAACATGCAAGGATAGCTGTGACAGTTACAGTGGTATTTACTAAAGTAAAAATCTAAAGTTAATATCAAATTTAATGCCAAAGTAGCCAAACTGTTAACATAACTGACGTTCCTGTTCCTGACTTTAAAGGGGCTGTATTGGCAATTTAACCACTTCATCTTAATGAAGTGATCTGCGTGCACTACCGCTGGCATTTTTAGTCCTATAAAGTAAAACATTGTTGTTTTGTAGATAGGTGGTGGTTTCATTGCCAGAACTAGCACACCTGTAGTGGCTGTCTTTCTTTCACACAACTTGAGGGTGTTAGTGCTGCTACAACCAATTCATATTAGGTTTTTAAATCAATGCTTCTCATGAGAAGCATTTGTTGGGAGGTGCAGGCGGACAGGAAGGTGAGCCTTGTTGATGCATTCATTATAGCCTGTAATAGGTTAAGTTGGGAACATGTAAGACCACTGAGAAGTTTATTACAGTATTCAAGGCGAGACAGGACAGCAGCATGGACAAGCACCTTAGCTGTATCAGGCGTTTAATAGGGGCAGATGCATGCTATTTTTTTGAGATGGAAGGCCCTGACCCATCATCCCAAACCCACTTACTCAAAATATCACCCAAACACTTGACTAGGAGACAGTTGCCAACTTAGAGGAACCCAACATACAAACTGAATTAGTATATACTGTTAAATTATCCAAAAGTGGAAAAATCCCTGGACCTGATGGCGACACAATAAAGTTTTAGAAGAAGTGTTTGCAAATATCTTAGTACTTAGTTTACATCTACTTTTTCCCAACCTGATTTCCCTGAACCAGGTGGCATTTGTCTAGCAAAGAGAGGCACACAACAATATGGCCAGGGTGCTGAATTTGATTTATGCTGTGTCCAGACAGGGAGCTCATTCTCTCCTGGCCTCCACCGACGTGGAAAAGGTGTAGTTTGGTCTTATCCATTTACGGCCCTACAGCAAATAGGACTAGGCCCTAATATGATATCATTAATTGCGGCTCTCTACTCAAAGCCAACAGTGCAAGTCTATGTGAATAGTGTGCTGTCCAGTCCCTTCGATATCAAGAATGGAACTAAGCAGGGATGCCACTTGTCACCCTTATTATTCGTCCTAAACCTGGAACTGTTCTTTAATGCAATATGCACTAACCCAAATATAACGAGAATAGAGGAAGGATTGGAAGGGAATGCCTCCAAATTCTTCTATTCTGGCAGCACGTCCACAATCTACTCTCAGACATCTGAGAGTACACCAAAGGTGAATCTATTTCATTGCTTTCAAATCCCAGTCAAACAATATCGTAAATCAGTGCTTCCATATCTAGTAAAGGTTGCCTGCAGTCTAATACTGATGTTCTTGAGGCAGAGGCCTGCACCCACGGTCCATGACAAGGTCACTACAGTGTAGGAAATATGCTCAATAGAAGAAATACATAAATACAACTAAATCTGGTTTTACTGGATGCATTGGTTGTCCTCAAGAACCATTACCCATGTGACAGTGACACAGGAGCACACATTGCAACACTCCAGCCACATGACCTATGGGGGCGCTCTGGCCTTGGAGTAATGGTCAAGCCCCCCACCCTCTTTTTTTCTTTTCTTTTTTTCTTTCTTCCCACTCACAGCCCCTTACCCACCCTACTGCACCCCTACACACCTCACAGTTTCCCTACCCATCTCACAGTCCCCTACCCATCTCACAGCCCCCATACCCACCTTACAACCTCCCTACCCACCTTACAGCCCCACTACCCACCTCAAAGCCCCTCTACCCACCTTATAATCCCCTACCCACCTCACAGCCTACCTTTTGACAGCCCCGCTACCCACTCACAGCCCCCTACCCTCCCCACACCCTCACAGCCACCCACCCTGTCACAGCCAACCCCACTCTGTCACTCCACACACACCTTTTCACAGCCACGTCTATCCACACACCGTCACAGCCACTCCCACACACTCTGTCACAGCCCCCCCTCACACCCTGTCACAGCCCCCTCACACACCTGGTCACCTCTCCACACACACACACCCTGTCACTCCCCCCATACACGCACCTTGTCATCCTCCCACACACACTGTCACCCCCCCACACACTCTATCACCCCATAGAAAAAACACACTGACACTCCCTCCGTACACTATCACCATCCCCAATCACTTTCAACCCCCTCACACCGTCACCCCTTCACCCTCCACTCTCATTAACCCCTTTTAATCCTGTCACTCTCAACCCTCCAAGCATATCAAACTCACCAACCCTTGCTTTGCTGCATTTACCCTATCATATTAATCCCCCCAATCCTGCTCGACTCACCTTCTCTCACACTGTCACATTCACCCCCTTCACCCTGCCACAGTCACCCTACCACATAAACCCCTCCAATCCTGCCCTCCAACTGTGCCACACTCACCCAAACCCTGTCACACTCCCCCCCACTCACCCTGTCACATTAACCCCCCTTAATCTTGTCACACTCCCTCCTCCAAACATAGCACATTCACCCCAAACCTATGATACACCTGCCCAACTATGCCACACTCACCCTGTCACATTAATCTCATCTCACTAATCTCACTAATCACATATTAACATACTAACAAACCGTGCTGCTAGGATTAGGTGTAAGGTAATGTTTAGGTTGTTTAAATGTAAACTCTATGTCAAAAAATCTATATATTTTAAATGCAAATAAAGTAACTGCAAAAAAATATCAATTTACTAAGATTTTAAAACATACCTTTTATTAGCTGTAGGGCTAACCTCTACTTATAATGAGGATACATTTCCTTTTTGGCCTGCTTACCTTTTATTTCCTTGTTAGTATTGGGTTTTGTACAATCAAATACTTCTCACAGAGAAGCATTGATGATAAATCTCCAGTCAAGAGCTTCTCATGTCCCTGTATTAATGTGTAAAATTATGCCATTTCCCCTCTGGAAACATGTGCAACTTTTCAATCCCCTTCATAACCAAAATCTTCCATTCTCAATTCCATAAGTTTTATAGCCTGTCTCTGCCTTTTTCTAGTTACAAATGTTTCTTTAACATGTGTGCCCAAAATAAAACAGCATATTAAAGGTATGGTCTTAACATTTGCTTACAAAGAGGTAATGTGCATTTCAATTGTCTAAATATTTTTTTTTTTCACATGACAATGCCTTACTGATTTTGCAACTATTGACAAATATAGCGTATTGGTGCCTTGTTAGTTGTCCACAATTATTCCCAAGTTTTTCTTATTTGATGTATGCCTAACTCATCCAAAACACATAACTTTACATTTATTTACACTAAATATCATCTGCATCATGACTGCCCAATCTCCTAATTTATCCAAATTCTTCTATGGAAAATTAATAACCTACAAAATAATTACACATAACTTTGAATACCTTTTGCAAGATCATTGATAATTAATTTAAAGAGAAGTGAACCCAGGACAGATCCATGAGATACTACACTTACTATTATTGAAAATTTTCCATTCACAACTGCTCACCATGCTCTATCTTTGAGCCATTGTTCAAGCATTATTAGCTAAAGTAATTGCTTTTAAAAGTTGATGTGTAGTGCATATGTGCAGTTAACTGATAAGCACTCTAATTAAGTCCCACGTTTAGCCACTCCACTTAACCAAATAAGTGCAAATTAATATAAATTTAAGCACAACTCCAAATGTCATAATTGTTCCATAATGGAACAACAGCATACCCTTTGTCAAATGTTCTGTACATTGCTCATAATACTTTTCTATTTGATTTGTTATAGCAGTATTCCACAGAAACAAATTAGTCCATGTATGTACAGGATAGCTATGACTGAAGTCTGTGGGGATTTGTTCTGCAAAAGTATCTATTTTCCTAAGTGGGAAGCAATGCAGGTTAGACATGTGCAATTGGTTTCGTTCCAAATCGAATTTCGGCTGAATTCTGCAGTTTTAAAGTGTATATTTCTGAATTGGACTGAGCCAAAATAATTTTTTCGGATCCATTGTTTTAATAAATATAGCAAATTAGGGACTTGTCTACTAAACAACTGAAATAGAAAAATTAAGAAAAAGTGCTTTTCTTAATTTTACAATACAAAACATATATTCCTGTTGAAGTAACCCTTAGTGAAGGGATAGGCAACCTTTGGCACTCCAGATGTTGTGGACTACATCCCCCATAGTACTCTTAGACACATAATGCTGGCAAAACATCATGGGAGGTGTAGTCCAAAACATCTGCAGTGCCGAAGGTTGCCTATGCCTGCTAGTGCATACGTGTAAAATATAAAACACAGACTTACACTTAATCCAATATTATTTCTTGCATCCCAAAACAGTATAAGATTCATAAAACACAAGAATTAAAAGCACACAGTGTGAACTGTATCAACAATAATGACTTAAGGAAGGGGTTAGAGTGTCACTCACATAATCCAGATTAAAAACAGAAACGTCTGGGTTAATCCCTCACTGGTGGTGAGTGGCTATTATATTGTATATTTTATTTAATACCTCTTACCATCCTACCATAGTACCCAGAGATTTTTTTTTTATTATTCTTTATTTTTTGTGTGCATGAGTGAACAAAGCAATTTACATTGCCACAGTAGCATATGCAAGCCCAGTAGTATTACAACAATTCACAAGTGTGGCATTTAGGTAGTGGCACATTTTTAAGTATAAATGTAAACAAGCAATGCATGCACGTCTGATGATTATGCATAAGAGGTAAAGTGAAGCAAGTATACCAGACGTGATGGATTATGAGATAAGTAAGTTAGTAACAAGATAAACGATTTTGATGCGCTTGTCTATTATGCTAGGATGCTAAAAGTTATTCCCTGCACGAAATCTGAACTCAGGTTGGCGCTATAGGTGCTAGTGCTGTTGTGCTCTGATTAGGTGAGTAATGTAAAGGGCAATTAGCATAGCATGCATTTTACAAGAAACAGGCTCAAGAGAAACCACTGGGGCTGAGCAGTATTTGATGTTATGTGTGTCCGTGTGAACCCCGGCGGGGAGAAGCGGGCGGAGGAAAGGTATGGTTGAATGCTTTGTCCAAGAGTGTCTATTCCTAGGTGGCCTGAGGTAAGCAGCTGGCTCTGATAGATCCCGTTCTGCATAAGGCTGTGGAGGACTCTGTGCTGGTATCGCATGGGCAGAAGATGGGCAGGTGGTGACGCTTCCCCCCCCCTCTTCTTTGACAGACTCATAGTTCTAGGTACCCTTCTCCCCTAGGCCGGGGTCCGCTGTTTTCTCTGCCCCATCGTTCGTCCAGACAGTTGTTGTGGCTCCATGTCGCAGGAGCGGTGAGGTAGGTGCTCTGAGCCGCCACCATATTGGGCTGTGGGCCTTGCGTGTTCTGCACCCTTTAGTCAGCTCGTCAGTTGGCTTGAGTTCGTCCCAGTGGGGATCCGTATGACCCCCACGGCCCGGGGGTGGGGGGAACAGGGACCGGCTAGAGTTCAACATACCAGCGTGTGGCAGTATGGTAGGGAGACGGGGCAGCGGCCATCCACCCCACTCCCCCCAGAGTTGGCCGCGGCCTCTGAAGTCTTGCGTTGTGTGAGTGTTTTCAGGTTCTTTGTGAGTGTGAACAGCTGCCTATTATAGCTTAAAGGCCCAATTCCTCTGGAGCCTCTCCGCCATGCGACCGGTCAGCATGGCGGTCCGGCCCCGCCCCCGAGATTTAGTATTTTTATGTGTGTTTATTTGATATATTTGTTATTTTTATTTCTGTATAATAAAATACATCTTTGAGGAATTATCTGTTTTTCTTGGAATCCATCTTTGGGAATCAGATTCTGTGGCCATAAGTGGCACTGTTGCACACTTTATACAGAGCCTGGCACATTTCTGGGCCATGTGAGTGACACTTTAACCCCATCCTTTAGTCATTATTGTTGATACAGTTGACACTGTGTGTTTTTAATTATTGTGTTTTAGGAATCTTATACTGTTTTGGGATTCCAGAAACAATATTGTGTTTTGTATTTTACACGTATGCACTAGGCGTTACTTCAACAATTTTTTGCATTGTTTTATTATCTTTTTGAGTGTTGGTGAAGCACTTTTATATCAGTTTGACACATTTTAAAGCACTTATATATTTATGAAGAGCCTAACACACTTTTTGTTGCTGTTTACTTTTCTTAATGCTAAACGCTTAGGGAAACCCTCTTATCTTTTTTAAAGTTTTTGTTCATGCTGTCAAAAGTCAGAAGGAACGAATGATCCAAGGCCAATGTGTCTCATTCTGCCCACTAAATGGTTGAGACCTACGAATCTCATAGTATGAAGTACAGTGCACTCTTTAGGTTTGAGGATACTACTCTAAGCCCTGTTGCTTTCTTCTTATGTTTCTGTTTACAGTGTTTACGTTCGGAAAGAATTAAAGACCTGAGACCTGCATATTTTACCTCAATAAGTGCTTGGCCTGTCTCTAACGACTGAACGAGCATAAGTGACAAGTCATCAATCCTACCCTTGCCTATTTTGCGTTTACATCGTGGCACTTTATATTTTTTATACTTGCTTTCATCTCAATAAAAATATGATTTGCAAAAAAAATTGTGTAAACTTTTGCCATATTTTCTGTCAAAAAAAAGAAATTTACAAAAATATATATATTTTACCGACAAGCAGAAATTAGAAAATGATAAACTGAAACGAAATGAAATACATTTTTCACTCATGCACATCCCTACTGTGGGATGATATTGCATGTGCTTTTGAAGAAACTAGGGATTGGTTAATAAATCTAAGAATTCAGAATTTGTTATCCTATGCTACTTGCCACTAAAAGCACACATTTACAATAACTTGTAAGGTTACATACTGTGTATTCACATTGAGCTACTCTACTCACTCATTCGCATATATACTTAACTAGCCATGCACACAGCTACTCAGACTCACACATACATACGCTACACACACTCACACACAATCATATTAAGGAGGGGGGAAAAATACACCTCTTTATGCGTTTGTGAAAAAGGTTTTCTGATGTATTGAAAAAGATAAACATTTAAGAAGCCTTAAGAATGACCTTCCTGAGGTTTCCTTCTAGGTGGCAGTGTTTAATGAAAACAATCTCCGAAAACCACGTTGCTGTCCTGCAAATCTGGTCCAGCATGAGATATGCATCTTCTGCCCAGGATGCTGAAAACACTCTACTGGAACGGACAGTTATGTTGATACCATAGTTCATATGAAAGCTGGAGACACAAGCACACTGGGATATTTCATAGGATAATTCTTTCTTGGATCTCCTGCAATGTCTCAAATGCAGGACCCTGCAAAGCGGACATCACCAGAGCCAGTTCCCATGGTGGACAAAAAGACCTCATAGAAGAATATTTCTGCTTTACTTCTTTCATAAATCTAGCTAAATTCGAGTCCAAAGTCCAACAGAAGCCTGAAAATGCTGACCAACACAAGTACTTTAAGGGGTTTTGTGGCTTAAACCCTTGCCTAATATATTCTGAAGAAAACTAAGGACCAGACTTGGACAAAATTTGACCTAGGCATTTAAAGGTAGAGCAGCCCAGAGATGGGGTAGATTCAGAGAGGGGACCTGCTTTGTCAGCACCACTAACAGGTATGACTTTCCCCCCTAATTAGGAATGTCAGTTCTGTACCTATCCAGGTCAGCCCATGCGGAGAGGCCTGCTGAAGAGCTCTTGCATGGGGAAAATTCCTGTGTTTCTTCAGCACACCACAAGCGAATTAAATGACATGCTTGCTTTGTGTCAGGATATGGAAAGATCCTCAGCAAGGTAGAAGTCAGCGACCTAAAGACAAAGTGAGAACAGATAGATGTTAAAATGGTTGAACTTAATGCTAGACAAAAATAGGAAAGGTCAGTGCTAATATGAACAAAATAACATTAAGTTAACAAAGTTAGACAAAATGCAGTCAAGGTGAGATGGAACTGTAACACTAGAACTCAGGAACAGTGGCAAGGAAAACCCATAGTCAGGGAAAGACTGGGTCTGGAACACAGAAAAAGCAATCTGGCTCAATGGTAAGCCGGATCAGAAAATACACAGGAACCAAGTAATGCACTTAAGGAACTAGAGACCAGAAAAGGGCACTGGTCTGGACGTCAGAGGTATTTAAATAGGACTTGGCCACTTGCGTTATAAATGCAGGGCAACAACTAATTAAGAGAAATATGAGATAAGGTCGCAGCTCACATCACTTAGAATGGATGATGGAAAGAATAGTTACAATGGTGCTGCACTCAGATGGAACAGTTTGGCATGGATTTAATGAGGATGCTTCAATCTGAGTGAGTGGTCTGTGATGTTGACGTGAGTACCATGTCTGTTGAGAGCAAGATGTTGGAGGTCCATTGTAATAGGTAAGTGCCCTTGTATTTTGACATTGGTATCTGGAATGTTTGTGAGATCCTTTTTTATGCAAGTGCATTAGTATTGGAATGGGATTACATTTCCAGATTAAGATGCAGATGCATCAATATTGGATGTGGACCTTATACTAGGTGTTTGCTGATGATGAGTCTTTGGTTTCCACATAAGTGGGACACCAGAAGACAAAAGCTGGACATGGCTGGAAGAGGGTGATATGTGTGGGGGAAGGCTGCCTGTTTGGTGTTGTATGTGATTGGGGGGAATTTTCCCCGAACATAGATTTGCAGGATTCCATGCACGAGTGAACTGGCCTATTTTGGGGGGAATTTCCCTTAAAGTACACCTGCTTTCTAGCACATGATTGCTAATGTTTCCCCCCGAATAAGACATCCCCCGAAATTAAGCCTTAGTGCGTTTTTGAGGGGACAAATTAATATAAGATCCTGTATTATTTTCAGGGAAACACAGTAATTACTAGTCTATTGAATCCTCTGCACAGATATCCCCTACCAATTTAATATTAGATAAAGATTTCAAGAGGCAAAACATGCTGACACTCTCTTTAATGTCCACCTCCAACTTCTCTTTTTGTTGTTTCAGAATTCTGGAGAATGAGGTGAGTGCTGCTGCAGGATGGAGGTCAGCTCCTGAGGCCACATAAACCTTAGACAGTTTATCAGTTTTCCTCTCCATAGTATCAAAAAGAGATTTCACGTAATCCACTGGCAAAGTAATCTGCATCACTAGCTTTACCACTGCATTAACCACTATGGGAGCTGCATTCCAAGATGGGGGAATGTGTTTATGCCTGAATGCATAATTTTCCTTTAAATTAGCTGGAAAACTGTAGATCAAGTAACGCTTCCTAAACACTTTCCATAAATGGTGAAAGGTGAAAAAAAATAGATGCAAAGGTCATCTGACAACCCCACCATAAATACTTTTCCAGTTATTTCAGCTTCCTCTGAGAAAGTCAAAACCAAAAAATTATATAGTTCTGGCAATGTTGAAGCACATATACGTTTAGTCAAGCTTGTAAGCAGATGTGCTGTGCAAATAGAGACCAACCATGCAAAATGTATTATGTCCCACATGTTGAAAAGATTCTTGGAATAACTATCTAAATCATGTCTTGTACAAGTTAAGAGCACGATTAAAATGTGTGTCAAATCCTTACATTCCATCTTTCATTGTAAGGCTAGTGTGCAAAAAGTGATGTGCTTCACACACCACGTGGCACATGGACTGTGAGTTGTAGTGCTGAACTGGTCTTAATACATTGTGTTCTTTAAACCAGACTCAATTTGTGGTCTTCATCTCGGTATTCTGAACAACCTTTCGGTAAACAGGCAATGACCTCGGCAAATATAAGCACTTAAATAGTGTCAACAGTGATGTCCCGAACGGTTCGCCGAACGGTTCGCCGCGGACGGCGAACATAAACATAAACTTTGACCCTGTACCTCACAGTCAGCAGACACATTCCAGCCAATAAGCAGCAGACCCTCCCTCCCAGACCCTCCCACCTCCTGGACAGCATCCATTTTACATTCATTGTGAAGCTGCATTCTTAGTGAGCTGTCCAGGAGGTGGGAGGGTCTGGGAGGGAGGGTCTGCTGCTGATTGGCTGGAATGTGTCTGCTGACCGTTCGGCGAACCATTCAGGACATCACTAATTGTCAACTTTTCTTCAATACTGGTACATGATAATTACAGTCTTCGCCCTCTATTCTGTCTAAGTATAGTAGATAATATACAGGCTGAATGTATCCTGTAGTGCTAATGGTTTGTAACTTTTGCCTCTTTTAATAACTATATTAAAACGTTTATGTGTGAATTTTGACACCTTTTACTAACAAAATAATTTCCTCCTTTATTTAATTGCTTAATGTCCCAGTGTCCATACACTGTCTGTGTTCCCCAACTCCTCTCTCCCCACCCCCCCCACCCCCCTCAAAAAAAAAAAATCAATAAAAGATTATGACTACAGTTTGTCATTATTCATAATGCACACACACAGAGAGCACCTGTACTGTGCTGTAAAGAACAGTAAAGTGTTAGACACTCCCCGGCCCCCGGTCTCCCCTCTCTGTGTGTGTGTGTGTGTGTGTGTGTGTGTGTGTGTGTGAGGGGAAGGTGTTGTGTGCGGGGAGCAGTGCGCGCGCTCTTTCACCACGCTCCCCAGCATTGTGCTGAGAGTCATCAGTTATGCACGGGCGCCGGCGCGCGCTGCGGAGGCTCCAAGATGGCGACGGCCGCAGTTCCTCCTGCTGCAGCCTCCCCACCTCTGCAGTCCGGCGGCGCCTGCAGGGACTCACGCTAGCGGCCGGAAAAGTAAGTGCGAGGGCAACCCGCGAATAACTTTCTATAGACACGATATAAAATGACAGGGCTAGGACCGGTGCAGGACTCTAAAGAGAAGTGCCCCGGGGACCGGCCCATTGCTGAATGTGGGTCTGGAGGAGGGAATGTGGATCGGCTGCTGCTGCTAGGGGCCCGCTATAGGGAGGAAGGGAGATCCGGCTCAGCCAACTGCCGCAGAGACCTTACTGGCATTTAACTTTGTGGGAGTGGGAGTCCCCCCAGTCACCTGCATGCCCTGTAGCTGAGCCCTTTGCAGAGGGCATCCCATCATCTCATCACACCCCTTGAGCCCCGACATCAGTCTGGCCAATACCCAGGGGGTGCAGAGACTGAGAGATGGGTGTCTTATTTTGGGGGGGTCACTGCACCAACCCAATCCCACCCTGACCCTATTGAAAGTGGCCTGATTTATTTCCTGTGGGATGGTGCTGCATCCTTGTGGTGAGTCCTAGTCAGTGATTACCAGCACCCCCACTTACCCCTAAAAAGTAACTCACAGTGGGGTGCCCAGGTATATTGAATGGAAACACCAAACTCCCCCTCTCCTCCCCCATAAAGAGTGCGATGAAATTCACAAGGTGTCATCACTTTCTGTCCCCTGCCCCTCCCTGGCACGCGAGCTGTGAGCACTGAATGTATAGAGAGGGATGGGGGGCTGGACAGCTCCATTAAATCCTGGAAGGAGGTGCTGCCGAGGCTTACACTCCTGCCAGAGTTTGGATCTGAGGTACCCCTCGTTATTCTCCGAGGGGGTAAAGAGACTGGGAGGTATGCGGGTGTGGTGGGTGTAGAATCCTGCGCATTGTGCTCTGTTCTGTGTGTTCCATCCTGTGTGTTCCATGTGTAGAGCAGGTTAGAATGCTGAGATCTGATACATTGTATTGCAGTAGTGCTGTGAATGGCCGGGGCGGTGAGTCTTGCAGTATAGATACAGTAATACAGGCGGCTTTCCTATCTGTTTCAGCATGTTGGATGTAACCTGCCCCTGTACACTGCAGTATTTTTTTCCCTCTTGTGAAGCCTGTGGCCCTTACGTCCTGCAACGAAAAAATGTACATGCACAGATCAGCTTTTTTCCTGCCTGTAAATTGAATGCTGATTGTCCCACGCTGTTAGGTTTTATTAGATAAATGTGAATGAAAGGGTTTTTTAAGTACTGATGGTGTTCCTATGTTTGTGGGAAATAGTACATCCAACCTGGTACAGGGGGGACTTAATGCAGCTTTGAGTGCTTCACCTTTTTTATATATATTTTTTTTACATTAAGCTAGTTTATATCTAAATAAAATGCATCTAACTCTCATTATGTGTTTGATTTCTAATTCCACCATTAGAATCGTTGCACATACTCTATAGCACCTTATAAAAGACTAAGCTTATCAGGATATGATATGTCGTCTGATGAGTTAGTCACATGTACCGTTTTTAGGCTGTGGCCAGCATAATGTCCCTTCTTGGAGTGAGAATATCCATATATTTATATGCCCTGTTGGCACATGTCCAGCATGTTAGCATGAGTGTTCAGACAATGAATGCTGGTAGTGGTACTCGATGGACAGCTCCTAGAAACTGCTGGCCTCAGTTTATAGTGCTGCTGTATAAAAGGGGTGCTGAATGGACAGCTCCTTAAGAAAGCAGTTCTTGTTTTTTTATAGTAATGTCTTGTAGAACTTACAATAAACTAAAGCTGCATCATTTAGCAAACATTACATATTCCATTGTAAGTGCAATGTGTTGCAGTGTGTTTTAACATTTTTGTACTTTCAGAAAATATATATTGTATTTTGTTTCTTAAATATTGGCAAGTAACTTGGAAAAAAGCATAATAAATAATCTTTTAAGTTTTCATGAGTTACAAAACACCGCCAGATTGTTAAACTATGTTGCTGCATTATTGAAATTTAAAAAAATGATTTTCAATTGTGAATACATTCATTGCTAAATCTTTTACTTTAGATGAAAATCACCATTTTTATCTGCTTTTTTTTTTTTTTTTTAAATATGCCCACCTTTTGTATTTCAGAGTTTTGATATCTACTTTGAAAATTAAATATGCTTTGTCCTTTGTACAACTTTTATATTTTTTATATGATATTTTTAACTGAAATTTTTAAAATTCAATAATTTTTTTTTTTTTTTACCTTTCATTATCTGTAGTGTCATGAATTTATTATTCACTAGATTTGCAGGTCTGACAATAGAGCCAGGTTTATATTGAATTTAAATCACAACGTGTAATCTTTTTGAAAGTTAAAATGCAATCGAAGTATTTTAAACAACAAGCTAGAAAACCCCCTAAAATAAATGTACCTTATAGCATCATTACAAGCAAAGTGATTTAAAATCGATTGAATTTGAGACATAGTAGAAAAGTGTAAATTCTACTCACACTCTCTATAGGAAAAATAATGTTCTAATATCTTTTACAAATTTATGTTTTTTGATTAGTTTTTTTTGTTGTAAGTTTTTCTTTATTCACAATCCACAAATAGTATTACATGACAAGTGTTGACAACACAATTATTGTATGTGGGTTATTAGTTAAATGTAATATAGAATATCAAATGAGAACTATGCATTCTACCCCTGTGTAATATGTTGAGATTGAGAGTTATAGGATTAAGTACATAAGGGCAAGGAGCACAAGATGCCTCAAAAATAGTAAGCAAAGTTCTAAGGTTTAAGAACCTAAATGTAAGCTGCAGAGGTTTAATTTCCCCCCCCCCCCACTATAAAATATTTATAATAGTGTGAACGGGTTTATATATGGTGGAGGAAAGGGGAGGGGGGTTGGGGAGATTTTATGATGGGGGATCTAACTCCCGCTATTACGAAGGTAAAGTCAAAGTTGCAAATTCAAGTATTTTTATATACTTGAATATGCAAAGTGATTTGTTTAAAATTCCATTTTACCTTTATAAAATGTGCAATGTTACAAGACAGTCAGAAGACTTTCTGAAGTACCTGACATTGCAATCATTTGGAAAATTTGAATACATTAGGAAACTAGAACTATTGGGAGGAGAAAGTATACATTTGGCCAGATTACAGTCAAGATGAACAATATCTATGGAAATTGTTAATCTAAGCAGTATAAATGATCCTTTTTATCATGCATGGCATTTCTAGCCAAACTATCATAAATGTTGCCTAAAATGAGGTCTTATTTTTGAATAGTGTAACTTTATATATCAAAAACAATAGCATCAGAATGATTACTCTTTTACAGACACAAATAACCAGTTCTATTTTTCTGATGCGTGAGTTTACTTGTATACTTGAAATTCAATTTGGCATACCTATTGCTCATTGTACAAAATGTACTTGGTGTTTCCGGGAATTCCTTGGCGTACTATATTCATATTTACTGCTAATGTGGATAATTTTGTGGGCTGCTGTGATCAATGCTGCCACTTTCAGTCTGCAAATATTCTTAGAGAATAACCCATGGGTATAATGATGTGCATGGACCTGCACTCTACTGTCACTTGGGGTCATGCTTTTATAATTCTGGGTGATATAGAGGGGAGAATACCAGTATGGAACTTTGTCAGAACCATTAAATTAACAAATGGGGTTGGGAAAAATCTCCTTGCCAAAGACAAGGCTTGCATTTGCATATACATCTTTGATCCCACCCTGGAAATGCAAGATGTTCTTATTTAATAATATGTAGGGATCCACTGTGTACTAAGTGTCTAATTTAGGTCCTCCAGAATTAGGTGTGAAATAAAATATATTATGCATCATATACATCTGTAAGAATAATATAAATGTCCTGCTTTTTCTTTTACTTAATTCAAAAGCATTGAGAATTAGCATTTGCGCTTTACAAATACGTATTTGTGAATGCTACTTTTTTTTTATTGGTGCCATGGCTTTTTTAGTACATTTCTACAGCTGGTCCTTAGAGAACAGAAAAAGTGACAGGAATGAAGAATGTTTCTCCCTTTTCACAGATGTGTTAATGTTAGATTCACCTATTTTGATTAAGTGGTTGGAGATTCCCTGATTTAGAGTGTGTCCTTAAATTGACAGTACGATAAAGCAAAAAAATAAAAAAAAATATATATATATATATAAATATAATAATATTAATGTCCATAACAAGAGACAAAAACTCAAAACCTCAAAAGCTTATTTCCCAAGATAAGAAAAAAAGTATTTAATGAAAGATTTTCTTAGAAGGAGTAGAGATTAATATTTTTTTGAAAGAGCGAAAGGAAGTGAAGTTCTCTCAGGCTGTCATGGTGTCTGTAGTACCAAACATAATTTGCATACGTTTTCATTTACTCATAGGCCGTTCAGGACATAATACTGCCTAATGAATAAACACATTACCATAGCAACACTGGAATTGTGCGCAGTGACATCTGAAAGTGAGCTTGTGTTGAGTCATGCATGTGCAAGCCACATGTTTGTCCTTAGACTGTGCGCTTGTGTGAAGCAACATTGGGTGAGATTGAGAATCACTATCTGAAAAGTGGTGCAAAGTTCTAAAAGTTCTTTGCATAAAAATGTAATGGAAAAGGAGCCTGACACATACATGCACTATAACCTTGTAAATGGTCTGTGTAAAACTATTTATCCTAGTGCTCAACAAACATTGTAATACATGCTTTATTCCTCACTTTGGGCAGATTTGTCAAATTATCAATGGTTATACATTTAAAAAAAAAAATGAACTTTAACAGAAGCAATGATTTGTAATTCTTTACTGCTTCTTGAATATTTTGGCTCCTGTGGTTTACTTCTGTATTACTAACACACTTGATGTGTACACTTTAGTATGTCTTATACTGGTGAGATTAAATAATTTTAATTCAGGATAATATATAGTATTCCTGGTTGCAATATACAATGATCACTGGAAAGTAGATGTTTTATCATTTACTGTCATATCTATGATTCTTTGATCCATTGATATGTAATTTCATATATTTTGTAATAAATTAATTTATTTATCAATGTTCCTCTTTCAAATTTAATTTTGTTTAGATGTAAATTTTCCTCCACTGGTTTATCTCTTATTTTATTGTGTACTTTTCTCATGAAAATGTTTGCCAAATATGGTCAAAGTCAAACGAAATACTACATACTCATTTTTTTTCTAAATTGTGATGACAAACATAGAGAGAAAATAAAACCTAAATACAAATTGTGACTATCTCAGCCATATGGCCATTTACAGAATGTATCTATCTTGTTTTTGACTGCACCATTTCCTCCATGTCCCTGATGTCCTTTACCTTTGTAAGTTATTCACATTTTTATGGTGAAGAGATTTCCAGTATTGGGGAGGTAAGCTGCATTCAGAAGACAGTGTCAGTATTTTCTTGTGGCATATAGGGCTCATTTTTAAATCTGTAATATTTAATTGAATTTTTTTTTTACCAACTGGATTTACTGTTGCTGCTAGTTTGTATGATTTTTGTTTGTTTTTTTTGTTACATATTTACTCTATTGTAATAATATTTATTTTCTTTCTACCAATTAAAGGGGCACTATAGTCACCAAAACAACTTTAGCTTAATGAAGCAGTTTTTGTGTATAGATCATGACTCTGAAGTCTCTCTGTTTAATTCTCTGCCATTTCGGAGCAATTCTTAGGAGCCATTTAACAAACTTTTGTTTCTTTTCCTCCTCCCCTGGCTGTAAATCTCAGCATGCATGGACAAAAATGGGATACATTTTAATTAGATGGTTTTTTCTTTCTTTTTCTAATTTGCATTTTTATTAAAATATATGGGAGCCAATCTATACATATTTTAACAGTACAGCACAATATGATGATGTAATGACAATTCACAAAAAGTATTCATATCTTGTATTTTGTTTAACTAGCATAAACATGTAAAATAATGTTTCACAGCCACAAGAACAGCATTTACAACCACATATGACAGCATTTACAGCCATATATGACAGGTGAATTATGTACTTGTACTGTCAAGGAAAGTGGTCTAGAGATGAATTGTTGATATCTAGCATCTTAATAAGAGTATGAAGCCTACCTGACAACTAGAAGAAAAATAAATAGAGTTGTGGGTCCCTAATATCTCGAAGGGAAGTGTCAGGATGTATTCAAGACTGTTAAAACAAACTTTTTTGTGAAAACTTCTTGAACTACCCTCTAATGTAACCAGGTATATTGAATTGCTTTTTAGCCCTCCATATACAGGAGCATAAGGGGTTTATGTAGAATACGTGAAGGCATCATTAGTATGCATGAAAGATATCCCTCTTGATATTGTGCATGCTCAGTGGGGATAAATAACCCTAACCATGGGGTTACAAGGAGGGTTAGATGTGGGTAATATTATGCCAAGAAATGGTGGTTAGAGCTGTTTGTGGTCACTGGGTCCTGAAGTGGACCTTTATCCAACTGTAGAGCCTGAGAGCAAGCCCCTAGATACGACTAACATAAAATAAAACTGAACATATCATAACATAGCAATTACTGAATGGAGAAGCCAGTGTGGTTCATAAGAGTCAAGTTCCCATATCTGAGTCCTGATCTCCACGCCATACAATGGTAACTAGTCTTGAGCAGTCGGTACTGAGCATTCTGGTGGAGGTGTGGTAAGTCACAGTTCCTCAAGAAATGTTGGAGCCTTCTGCAGAGATGAATTTCAATGGACAGTTCCGTCATAGGTCACTGACCAATGGTAAGGTACATGAGCTACTGCAGTAGGCTAGTAATTGTGTGAAGGGATCTTCTCCATTTGAGGGTTGCTCTGGTGAGATTTGCTTGACTCTGGCCTGAGATGACTCAAATGCTTATGGCATCTTCCTTTGTAAAGTCAGCATAATGTGCCTTTTATCTTAGGAGGAGGAGGAGCAGGTTATCACATCCCTGGAGACCGATGCTGGTGCCTGTTGGGACTTATTGATGCAATACACCCCAACAAATGTAGTTTTCTTTGCTTAGAGCAAAAAAGAAGGGCATCTATTAACAGGGTAGAATGTTTAGATGAAAGTAGTAGGTGTATCTCTAGCTTTTGTTGCTGGATCAGCTGCAAATTTTCTAGTTTTATTGTGATTTCAGTGTAGGAGATAAAAAATTCTAAATTAAACAGAATTTGCAATAAAGGATGTATAAATATTAGATCTCACTTTACAGGAAGTGTTTAGGAAGGCTGTGCACATTACTTGCAGTGAGGTGTGACTAGGGCTGCATAAACAATGTGATTTAACTCCTAAATGGCAGAGATTTGAGCAGTGAGATTGCAGGGGCATTATCTATACACCAAAACTGCATCATTAAGCAAAAGTTGTTATGGTGACAAAGGTAGTTTTCTTTGCTCAGCTGGGAGGTAGAATAGATACATTTGATATTGTAATGCTTGCTTTTATTTTATGTTGAGATTATTTTGTGAGGTATGGAGGTTATGTAGGAGTCCTTCAAAGATGACATACCATTACATAGCTCTAAGATGTCCTCCTTTGAGGCTCTAATTTGATCAATAGACATAGAAACATAGAATGTGACGGCAGATAAGAACCATTCGGCCCATCTAGTCTGCCCAATTTTCCAAATCCTTTCATTAGTCCCTGGCCTTATCTTATAGCTAGGATAGCCTTATGCCTATCCCACGCATGCTTAAACTCCTTTACTGTGTTAACCTCTACCACTTCAGCTGGAAGGCTATTCCATGCATCCACTACCCTCTCAGTAAAGTAATACTTCCTGATATTATTTTAAAACCTTTGCCCCTCTAATTTAAGACTATTTACTCTTGTGGTAGTTTTTCTTCTTTTAAATATAGTCTCCTCCTTTACGGTGATGATTCCCTTTATGTATTTAAATGTTTCTATCATATCCCCCCGTCTCGTCTTTCCTCCAAGCTATACAAGTTAATATTGTTTAACCTTTCCTTGTAAGTTTTATCATGTAATCCATAAACCAGTTTAGTAGCCCTTCTCTGAACTCTTTCCAAAGTAGCAATATCCTTCTGGAGATACGGTCTCCAGTACTGTGTACTGCATACAATACTCCAAGTGAGGTCTCACCAGTGTTCTGTATAATGGCATAAGCACTTCCCTCTTTCTACTGCTACTATCTCTCCCTATACAACCAAGCATTATGCTAGCATCTCCTGCTGCTCTACAACATTGTCTGCCTACCTATCTGAAATAATTACCCCTAGATCCATTTCCTCAGATGTTGACCTTAGGACCCTATCAAATATTCTATACTCTGCCCTTGGGTTTTTACATCCAAGATGCATTATCTTGCACTTATCCACATTAAATGTCTGCTGCCACAGCTCTGACCATTTTTCCAGTTTAACTAAATCATTTGCCATTTGGCTTATCCCTCCTGGAACACCAACCCTGTTACATATCTTAGTATCATCAGCAAAAAGACATACCTTACCATCAAGACCTTCTTCAATATCACTAATAAAAATATTAAAGAGAATGGGTCCAAGTACAGATCCCTGAGGTACCCCACTGGTAACAAGACCATGCTTAGAATATACTCCATTGATTGCAACCCTCTCTTGAATGTCACTCAGCCACTGTATTACCCATTCAACAGTATTGGAATCCAAACTTAAAGATTGCAGTTTATTGATAAGCCTTCTTTGTGCAACAGTGTCAAAAGCTGTACTGAAACCTAGGTATGCAATGTCTACTGCACCACCCTGATCTATTATTTTAGTTACTCAATCAAAAAAATCAATAAGATTAGTATGACATGATCTCCCTGAAGTAAACCCATGTTGTCTCTGATCTTGAAATCCATGTGTTTTTCAACAATCCTATCCTTTAACATAATTTACATTATTTTGCCCCCGTACTGAAGTAAGACTTCCTTATCTATAGTTGGCTGACTCCCCCCCCTACTACCTTTCCTGTGAATAGGCACAACATTCGCTAACATCCAATCTTCTGGCACTACTCCTATTAATAATGATTGGTTAAATAAATCCGTTAATGGTTTTTCTAGTACACCACTAAGCTTTTTTAATAACTTTGGGTGTATTCCATCAAGCCCCATTGACTTATTTGTCTTTACTTTTGACTGTTGAAATAAAACCTCTTCCTCTGTAAACTCACATGTAAAAAATGACTAATTTGTCCTTTTTCCTAACTGAGGCCCCTTCCTTCATTTTCATCTGTGAATACTGAACAAAAATATTAATTAAGGCCGTCAGCTAGACCTTTATCCTTTTCTACATACCTTCCTTCTTTTGTTTTTAATCTAATTAATCCATGTTTTGCTTTCCTTTTCTCATTAATGTATCTAAAAAATGTTTTGTCCCCCTTTTTTTTTACTGACTGTGATTTGGAAGCTCTTATAACTTGCTTAGCCTCTTTCTGTCTAGATCTTTCTGTCTTCCTCACTCTGTGTATTTTTTATAATTACTAAATGCTAACTCTTTGTTTTTTACTATTTTGGCCGCTTCTGCAGAGTACCACGGTGGTTTCATAATTTTTTTTGCTTTTACTGACAAGCCTAATGCAATTTTCTGTTTCCTTCAGTAGTGCAACTTTTAAATAATCCTATTTCTTTTGAAATCCATTTAAACTGTCCCAGTCTAATAAAGACTCATTTAAACATATTCTAATTTTAGAAAAGTCTGTTTTTCTAAAGTCTAAAACTTTTGTTTTTGTGTGGTGCGACTCAGTCATTGTTCTTATATTAAGCCGCACTGACTGATGATCACTGGTTCCTAAACTTTCACCTACAGTAATATCTGATACCAAATCTCCATTTATTAACACTAAATCTAGTATGGCCTCCTTATGAGTTGGCTCCTCAACGACTTGTTTTAGAGACAATCCTAGTAGGGAGTTTAGAATATGTGTGCTCCTGGCACAAGCAGCTATTTTGGCTTTCCATTTCACATCAGGAAGATTAAAATTCACCCATGATGATAACTTCCCCCTTCATTGTCATTTTAGCAATTCCCTCAACTAGTAGATTATCTAACTCTTCTATTTGTCCAGGGAGCCTGTAAAACAAACCTACACAAGTTACTGTGTGATTAGCAAATTCTAACGTAACCCAAATGAACTCTATGTTTGCCTTTCTAACTCTTATTAGGCTAGATTTTATGCTATCCTTCACATACAGGGCCACACCTCCCCCTTCCTTACCTTCCCTGTCTTTTCTATATAAAGAGTACCCTGGTATTGCTATTGCCCAGTCATTTTTCTCATTATACCATGTCTCAGTAACAGCGACTAAATCTACATCATCAGTTGCCATTGTTGCCACAAGTTCATGGATTTTATTCCCTAAACTGCGAACATTTGTAAACATGACTCTAAGCTTATAATTTTTTTAACACACTTGCTACAGGCACTTTCTGTCCTTGTTTTGGGGGGCAATTGGATTACTGTTTTATTACCCTTTTGCCCTCCTCCCCCACAGTAGGCTTCTGATATCCGCATCCCATCTGTGCAGAGTTCCGTGTGTACCTTGTTAATCAGTAAAAACAAAAGTGGTAAACCGCGCCAAGATAGTGTATATATTAAAATATATACATACAGACGGTCCTGTGATTTAGGATGTATATAACCCTCAAAGAGAAATAATAAAAAAATAATAATAGTGCAATATGTCAAATAAATAAGAGCATATATATATAGACTAGTAGAGGTCTCACTCACACTTTGCAGAGCTACTTAGAGCTCTGCCGTATAATGCCTGGACGGTACAATCCCCGTCTCTGGATCTCAATGGTGGTATAATGCGGTGTCCAATCTTCCACAGTGGTATATATAGAAAAAATAAAAATAACATCCAATTGTATAGTATAACTATAAGGAATATACAAATAAAAGAAAAAGTATCCTACTTACAGATTCCAGAGCAAATATCTTGCTCTGGTATAGATAGCATATGGTGGTATGATCTCCACCAAAGGATATAAGCCAGGCTTCAAGTTGTACCAGGAACAATAAATAAAGTAGTGAAAACTAAAACTTTATTAATACAAAATAAAATTTAGGATAAAAGAAATTGGTTTCAAATCTCTTACTTAACGCGTTTCGCCCAATCTGGGGCTTCTTCGGAAGTATGAGTCCAATCTAAGTAAAGTTCTCTTTTATATATGGGTTCCTGGTTACCTTGATTCCTTCCTGGTGTGAATTGACTTCCTACTCCCAGGTCGCGTATGGCCATCCCTGTCTTTTCTATATAAAGAGTACCCTGGTATTACTATTGCCCAGTCATTTTTCTCATTATACCATGTCTCAGTAACAGCGACTAAATCTACATTATCAGTTGCCATTGTTGCCACAAGTTCATGGATTTTATTCCCTAAACTGCGAGCATTTGTAAACATGACTCTAAGCTTATAATTTTTTAACACACTTGCTACAGGCACTTTCTGTCCTTGTTTTGGGGGGGGCAATTGGATTAATGTTTTATTACACTTTTGCCCCCCTCCTCCACAGTAGGCTTCTGATATTTTGTTCAGGAGAAACAGGGCTTTCAATTCACATAAAATATTGATATATTAAACATAATTTAAAATGCATAAAAAAGTTTGAGTAATTAAGAAATGTTGTTATTTTCCAAGTTCTGCATGGTATTTTAACTGTTAATATCATATACTGTTAGTTGTTACTGCAATTAAATACACACATTTGTGTTCAGCGATGCCCCCCAAAACACAGCGATGGTGTTTTGGAAAGTTACAGGGTTAAATATGAGCTTGCATTTAAATTCTCTGGACTTTCTGCCTGGGTTTTTTTTAAAACGAAAAATACATTTTAAGGAGCTCTGACTAAACATTTTTTAGTCCACCACAAGCAAGTAAACAATCATAAGTCTTAAAGTTCCACCTGACAATATTGCAGCTGTATGCCATTGGACATAGTTTTCACATACAGGCTGTTCCGTAATCTACAAACAACAATCTGTTTTATTTCTTGGCTTGCGAGAAAACAGGTGTACTATGCAATCAAAAATGTTTGTAGCTCTTCATAATTATGAAGATATAAAGAGAGAGGAGTATTGGAGGCAAAAATATGGATACCATAACATATCATGAATTAGAATGGTCAAGTGTTTCAGAAATGTTTACAGAAACAATAGATGCCCTTGTTTTTCCTTGGGTGCTTCTATGTTATGTATGTTTTATATGGCATATTTTCAGTTTTTAGTGGTAGAAAGAGGATCCAGGCACCCCAAGAATCTTCAATTGTATTTATTAGGACAAGTGAGACACTGCAGTGTTTTGGCCCCTGAAAGGTTCTTTGTCAAAATCTTTCTACCACTGATATCTACTCCCCGGGGCTGGTGCTGGCCCTTAGTCCAGTTTTGCAAAAAGAGAAAAAATTTGTTTATTTTTTTCTCTTTTTGCAATTATTTTCAGTTTTTTTTACATATTTTTAGCACATTTTAGATTAGTATTAGTGTTAAGTGCTAAGGTGGTGTAGAGGTTATTGCTTAGTGTTACGTTACTGAAGGGGCCAATGTTAAGTGTTAATGTAGTGGTTGGTCTACTGTAGGGTTTAATTTGTAGTGATGGTAATATAGTGGTTAGTGGCATGTTAATGGTTAATGTAGGCATTGATGTGGAGAACTTACTGTAAGGATGGCACTGATAAAGTTTATTGGGATTTACAGTCCTGGTATTTCTTTGCATTGAGGTCATCAATGCATTATTATCCATTCTTTCTGTGAAATAATTGCACAGATGACATCACCATCTTTGTATTACAAAAATCTAAAATATAAAATAAAAATAAATAAAATAAATCTCTCTCTCTCTGTATATGTGTGTAAACTAAAAGATGAAATTAGTATCTTGTAATATCTTTTTTATTGGAGTAACAGAATGGTGGAACGACAAGTTTAGGTGATCCTAAAGTCTACATCATTTTGAACTTGAGAAAGGGGGATTGACCAAAAGCTTGTCATTCCAAAATTCTGTTAGTCTAATATAAAGGTTTAACACGATACTAATCTGTTATTTTACATCTGCATCATGGTACTAATACAGCTAAATTTTCAGCTTAAAAATATATCTATATATTGGGCTTGCATATTTGTTTTTAGCCGAATTGTAATTTTTCCAAATTTATGCTTATTTGCTGTATTCCAAAGCGCCATGTTGACATATAACAGAATGAATTACTTACGTGATGGACAAGCAGCTTGTTTAGTATGAGTGAGTTGAGTGTTGGAAGTCATGACCTAAACTTCATTTTTGGTAAAAATGGTTCTGCATTTTTTATCCATGCAAGTATTATATATAACGAAGTAACTGCTACAAAAGGTAGTGGAGCACAGATCATGGGTCCGGAGAGGAAATCAGGGGCCCATGAGCTGTACCCCTAAAACCACCTAAAAGAAGAACTCCTAATCAAAGGGCATAAACCCAAATCCGATATAACAAAATTAAAGAAAGTGTAGTATCCCGGTAAGGGAGCCTACTAACAGGAGTGCCACTAAAGTAGAGAGGAAGGAATAAAGGGCATCCTAACTTTAATAAATCTAGGGATATATAAAAGGAATGACAAAACAATTACAAAGAGGTTAACAAGTAGGAGGTCCACTAAACAGTGCTATGAAAGATACTGGAGTACTCAAAAGTCCCCTATACAGCCAGTCTCTCTTGCAACCAACTAATAGGGATGGGTAATATAGGCAACAAAAATATGGGGCATCACATCTAAAGCCAAACGACCTCAGAAACAAATCTCCCTAAAGTTACCTCGATACCGTGGTCACCCCCACACAGTAAAGGAGTTTAAGCATGCGTGGGATAGGCATAAGGCTATCCTAACTATAAGATAAGGCTAGGGACTAATGAAAGTATTTAGAAAATTGTGCAGACTAGATGGGCCGAATGGTTCTATCTGCCGTCACATTCTATGTTTCTATGTATCTACCTAAACCAACTCTCCATATAATAGTTAACCTACTAATACTTCTAAATACTAAAAAGAAATCATGCAAACATAGAGGTGGAAAAATAAATAAATGTACCACCAGTGATAAATCAAAAACAATAAAAGAAAAAAAGGGAAAAAGTGCATGACGCGCGTTTTAGCGTGTAAAACGCCATCATCAGGAGCATATGAGCGTTGAGCGCCTTTTTCCTTTTTTTTCTTTTATTCTTTTTGATTTATCACTGCACTAGGTGGCACATTTATATAAATAACAGATTATATATACAGTGCATTAAAGAAACTAAATAACAGATTATATATACAGTGCATTAAAGAAAGTATTCTGGTCCCATCATTTTAAAAAAATGTGTTTTTAAGTAGTAGCTACAATTGTTTACATTATTTTTTCTCAACATCAATCTACACTCAATAACCCATAATGACAAATCAAAAAAAATAATTTGAAAACTTTGCAAATGCATTAAAAACAAAAAGCTGAAACATAACATTGATATAAGTATTCAGACCCTTTGCTATGACACTTGAAATTTAGCTCAGATTCATCCCATTTCACTGGATCATCACTGATGATGGTGTTTATACACTTTGATTGTAGTCTACTCGTGGCAAATTCAATTGAATGGACATGATTTAAGGTTTCACTGCTGTAAATGTACAGGGAGTGCAGAATTATTAGGCAAGTTGTATTTTTGAGGATTAATTTTATTATTGAACAACAACCATGTTCTCAATGAACCCAAAAAACTCATTAATATCAAAGCTGAATATTTTTGGAAGTAGTTTTTAGTTTGTTTTTAGTTTTAGCTATGTTAGGGGGATATCTGTGTGTGCAGGTGACTATTACTGTGCATAATTATTAGGCAACTTAACAAAAAACAAATATATACCCATTTCAATTATTTATTATTACCAGTGAAACCAATATTTTATTATTGAACAACAACCATGTTCTCAATGAACCCCAAAAACTCATTAATATCAAAGCTGAATATTTTTGGAAGTAGTTTTTAGTTTGTTTTTAGTTTTAGCTATGTTAGGGGGATATCTGTGTGTGCAGGTGACTATTACTGTGCATAATTATTAGGCAACTTAACAAAAAACAAATATATACCCATTTCAATTATTTATTATTACCAGTGAAACCAATATAACATCTCAACATTCACAAATATACATTTCTGACATTCAAAAACAAAACAAAAACAAATCAGTGACCAATATAGCCACCTTTCTTTGCAAGGACACTCAAAAGCCTGCCATCCATGGATTCTGTCAGTGTTTTGATCTGTTCACCATCAACATTGCATGCAGCAGCAACCACAGCCTCCCAGACACTGTTCAGAGAGATGTACTGTTTTCCCTCCTTGTAAATCTCACATTTGATGATGGACCACAGGTTCTCAATGGGGTTCAGATCAGGTGAACAAGGAGGCCATGTCATTAGATTTTCTTCTTTTATACCCTTTCTTGCCAGCCACGCTGTGGAGTACTTGGACGCGTGTGATGGAGCATTGTCCTGCATGAAAATCATGTTTTTCTTGAAGGATGCAGACTTCTTCCTGTACCACTGCTTGAAGAAGGTGTCTTCCAGGAACTGGCAGTAGGACTGGTAGTTGAGCTTGACTCCATCCTCAACCCGAAAAGGCCCCACAAGCTCATCTTTGATGATACCAGCCCAAACCAGTATTCCACCTCCACCTTGCTGGCGTCTGAGTCGGACTGGAGCTCTCTGCCCTTTACCAATCCAGCCAAGGGCCCATCCATCTGGCCCATCAAGACTCACTCTCATTTCATCAGTCCATAAAACCTTAGAAAAATCAGTCTTGAGATATTTCTTGGCCCAGTCTTGACGTTTCAGCTTGTGTGTCTTGTTCAGTGGTGGTCGTCTTTCAGCCTTTCTTACCTTGGCCATGTCTCTGAGTATTGCACACCTTGTGCTTTTGGGCACTCCAGTGATGTTGCAGCTCTGAAATATGGCCAAACTGGTGGCAAGTGGCATCGTGGCAGCTGCACGCTTGACTTTTCTCAGTTCATGGGCAGTTATTTTGCGCCTTGGTTTTTCCACACGCTTCTTGCGACCCTGTTGACTATTTTGAATGAAACGCTTGATTGTTCGATGATCACGCTTCAGAAGCTTTGCAATTTTAAGAGTGCTGCATCCCTCTGCAAGATATCTCACTATTTTTGACTTTTCTGAGCCTGTCAAGTCCTTCTTTTGACCCATTTTGCCAAAGGAAAGGAAGTTGCCTAATAATTATGCACACCTGATATAGGGTGTTGATGTCATTAGACCACACCCCTTCTCATTACAGAGATGCACATCACCTAATATGCTTAATTGGTAGTAGGCTTTCGAGCCTATACAGCTTGGAGTAAGACAACATGCATAAAGAGGATGATGTGGTCAAAATACTCATTTGCCTAATAATTCTGCACTCCCTGTATATCAGAGCAAAACCTAAGCCATGATGTTGAAGGAATGGCTTCCTGAGTTTAGAGACAGGATTGTGTCAAGACACAGATTTGGGAAAGGGTACACATTTTTTTGGCTGCATTAAAGGTCATTTCCTAAGAGCACATTGACCTTCATAATTCTTAAATGGAAAAAGTTTGGAACAACAAGGACTCTTCATAGAGCTGGCCACCGTCCCAAACTGAGCAATCAGGAGAGTAGGGCCCTGGTAAGGCGTTGACCACAAACCAGATAGTCACCCTGGGTGAACTCCAGAGATCATGCGTTGAGATGGGAGAAATTTGCAGGACAACCACCAATAACTGCAACACCCCACCTATCTGATCTTTATGGTACACTGGCCAAGCAGAAGCCTCTCCTCCCTGCAAGATACAAGACTGGACAGCAACAGAAAATCTTGGGCTGGGGAAGAATGTGGAGAGGCTTTCAAAGTCTGCAGACAAGAGATCTAAAATGTATGCATGTTTTCATTGGCAGTATATCTACTTAATTGTTAAAATACAAAAATAAATCCATTGTGTGTTTCCTTGTCCAGAGCGCTCAAGCCGTAAGCTGGGCCAAACTTTCACTTTCTTATAGGACAATGACATTAAAAACACAACCAAGAGTGGCTTAGGGATAACTCTGTGAATATCCTTGCCAGAGCTATGACTTGAACCCAGTCAAAATATCTCTCGGGAGACCTGAAAACAGATACCAACTGACAGCCCGATCCATTCTGCCAGAACCTGAGAGTATCTGCAGAGTTTACTGGCAGTAACTATCCAAATCCTGCAATGCAAAGCTTGTCACGTCATACCCAAAAACACTTGAAGCTGCAATTACAGAGTTAAAGGTCTGAATGTTTATGTGAATCTGATATCTATTTATCTTTTTCTGTTTAATATATGTGCAAATGTGTTTTTGCTTTGTCATTATGGGTATTGATTAATGTGAACAAAAAGATAATTGTAACAAGGCGGCAATGTAAAAAAATTAAGCTGTGTGTATAAATACAAGATCCTGCGCACTCACTCATTCATTGAACAGTTTAAAAGCTCACAAAACTGCAACAAACTTTAAAGATCACAGATTTTTATTTTTTGGCTAATATACTTGGGGTATAATTACATTATATGATCATACATTGCATAAGTCTAAATATATAATATTGGCATAAATGCATATTGTTATTTGTAGGCAAATTTCCCCTATGTACTTATTTTAGCATTTGAATCTCTGTCTTCTTTTATTATTTTTCAAAACTTCAACTTAGTCGAAAACGTGCTAATGTTTTATTTTTAGACAATATGCCATACTGAAAAAGTCATATGAAGTGAGAGTTGTTTATTTAAAAGGGGACATTTTAAGTCTAACAACTGCAGTGCTATTCTGTCCCCTAGCGAGGGCTTGTGAGGTAACTCTCATTTAGATACCTGAATTTTTTACCAAGCACACCGTCCAGGGAAATAATGCCGTAGGCCAATGATAAACCATTGACAATCTTGCAACTGTGGGCTGTATTTCCTGTGATACTCAACCAGGTTCCTGAATAGATGTGCATCGCGGGAAATATCATCCAGAATAATTAAAATAAAGTGGCTATCCATCCCTACCTTGGCAAGTTTCATTTTTAAATATTAAGTAATTCAAGTGTCTTTTAAAGGGCACTATAGGCACCAAATCAACTTTAGATTAATGAAGCAGTTTTAGTGTATAAGTAATGCCCCTGCAGTTTCACTGCTCGATTCTCTGCTATTTAAGTTAAAGACTTAAATCACTTTTGTTTATACAGCCCTAGTCCACACCTCTTTGCATGAAACTTTCACAGTCGTTCTAAACTCTTCCTGTAAAGAGAGATCCAGTGTTTAAACTTCCTTTATTGCACGGTCTGTTTAATTTAGAATTTTTTCCCCCTGCTTTAATATTCTTTTAAACCCTGCAGAAGCCTCCTGTGTGTAATTAAAGTTCAATTTACAGAGAAGGATATTTCTTATCTCCTGCTTTAATAGTCTTTTAGACCCTGCAGAAGCCTCCAGTATGCCATTAAAGTTCAATTTACATGGAAGGATATAAAAAGTAAGTTAATATCTGATTTTAAAATACACAATTTTTTTCCAGCAGGCCGTATAGGTCACAGGCAGAGACGTGTGGCTAGGGCTGCATAAACAGAAACAAAAGTGATTAAATTCCCAAATGTCAGATAATCGAACTGTGAGACTGCAGGGGCATGATCTGTAGTGTTTCTTTAACACACATATGTCAATTTAAATGTCTACCTTTTTTGTTGAAACATAATATAGTTAATGGCAAATGTTCTTCACTGAACCCAGACATTCACTACTCCATCTAGCACGGTCTTAGAATTGCAAAGCTGGGGTTTTTGACAGATTATCCAACCATTATGTTCTACATTAAATGACACTGCACCCTATATCAGTGCTCCTCAACCCTCTCCTCACGGCACACCTAACAGTCCAGGATTTAGGTATTACTCGGGTGTTTCTCAAGTGTTTAAATAAAACAAAAAAAAAACAAAAGCACCTTAGACTCTAGGGTGTTTTTCTTTCTTTTTCTAAACACCTTAGGCACACCCAGGTAAACCCTAAATCCTGGACTGTTAGGTGTGCCTTGAGGAAAGGGTTGAGGAGCACTGCACTATATATACAGCATATTGTATTGTTTATGGATCAAAAAGTCTGTGTTTATTTATCCCAGTTCGGGAAAAAAAAAATCTGGGCTCTCCTTGCACCAAAGCACATACCCTCTGTAGTCACTGAGACAATGTGGATTTTCATAACCTCATTATCATTCTGAATTTATATAGCAGCAGTGGTGCTGGTTTGACAGAACCTGGACCTACTGCACTGAAAGTCTCCATGTGCCATAATCATGACATCAGTAAGATGTAATTCTGACCCCAATATCACACACATCTCAGTTAGTTGATATCGATTGTGACTATACCAGGCACTGGTTATACTGGTATAATGCACTGGTTGTATTTTTTTGGCCTTTTTTTAATATATATTTTTTTGTGCACACGTATTTCATGTATTTCCTTGGGAATAAAGGAGTACACTCACCAGCAGAGCATTTGGGGGGAAATGCTAGGAACAGATATTATAATTTTCCAAAGACTGAAGATGCATCAAAACACACAAGTGATGTTATGTGATCTACTATTTAGATTTTTTTCCATCTCCTTTTTGTGGACTTTAAGGGTCATGCCAATCTAGAGCTGACCAATTATGCAAAGTTCCAAAAAAAAACAGTTTGACCTAAATTGCCTGTCTTGCTCTTTTATTAGGAGGTGACATGGCTAATCACAATGCACCCATAATTTCTATGAAAATACTAAGCATATCCTAAACCAATGCAAAACAGAGCTTTATGGACCAGGCAAAAGGTTTCTGGGATTTGAAGTTTATGTATTAACTTTCTTAAATTCAATGCTGTCAGCTGAACTGCAAATAAAAACCTACGTAGCTCAAGTGACATTCACAGTTTCCCGACATTTTAAGGCACTTTTTACTTTGAGACAAGAACAGGGGATCTCTGTGCATCATAATTAATGCAATGAACGTTTGTTGGTATTGCGCTTGGATTACCCCTTTAACTGTCCCACTGGTCATGACCATTCACAAAAGCTGATATTTGAAATTAAAAAACAATGTTCCCCTTTATCCTCTGTAATTTCCTAAAAACATAAGCAGTTAAATCATGTGGGGTTTATCATAGTCTGGAGATGTTATATCTGGCAAAAACATATTTGACCAATTCTTCGTAGTTCTATAAAAAATACTGAATATTATATGAAATTGTGAATAAAAAAATAACTCTAAACAGTGCAGGCACTTTGTTGAAACAAACAATGTATAATTCACTTGATTTGTTTTCGACTCTGCTTTACTGTTAATAGAAAAAAGTAGCAAATTCCAACACCATGCCAGTCTTAAAGACACATACACTCGGTCTGTCCTATAGCTGCCAAAATGAAAAAAACCAAAACAGATAAAAGCAGCTGGTGTCGGTAAAGTTTAGTTCTGTGCTTAACTGCTAAGTCTAGCTGTCACTAGGGAGCAGTACACTGTTGAATATGAAGCAGTACCCGGGTAGGTAAGTAATTTAGCATACGGTCACTAGCAATACAAGTCCTGTGTATCCGCCGGCTGTCAGGATTTGTTCAGAATGGAGGGAAATCAGAGTAACCACGGGTAGAAAGGGAGCCCGTATGCTACACCACTTACCTACCCAGGTACCGCTTGATATTCAACAGTGTACTGCTCTTTAGTGACAGCTAGACTTAGCAGTTTAGCACAGGTGCCCTCGAAGGCACAGATTAGGACCTACAGGAGCAGTCTACTGATAGGATTTATGCTTTAGTTTTTGACAACTTTATAAGATTCTTTTGGTACTCTACCTCCAATTCTTATATTTTCTGATTTTGTATTAAGTACTGAGCACCGCTTAGCTGAGGGTTCCCCCTGGCCCAGCACACCAGCGTTCCATCAGACACAATGTTGCCTATTTTCCAAACTTGCTACATGCTATCTTGACGTCCAAACAGACATTTATAAATTGCTATATTGCTGTACCTGTGACAACTACACTGACAGTTCATGGTAAACTCCAGCATTCATATATTTAAGTGTACTGCTCCCTAGTGACCGTCAGACATTGCTTAGTAGCTAAGCACAGGTGCCCTCAAAGGCACAGATTAGGACCTACAGGAGCAGTCTACCGATCGGATTTATGCTTTAGGTTTTGCCAATTATATAAAATTCTCTTGGTACTCTACTTCCAATCCTATATTCTCATATGCTAAATTAGGTACTGAGCACCGCTTAGCCGAGGGTTCCCCCTGGCCCAGGATAGCAGCATCTTATTAGATACAACGTTGCCTTTTTCAAACACTTGTTGCATGTTGTCTTGACAGACATTTATTAATTGCCACATTGCTCTACCTCTAACTACTACATTGATATTTCAGGGTAAACTTTAGCATTCACTGTTCATTATTTTGTATATACTTTCTTTTTTTCAATTTCTCTCTGTACATATTGATAGGTATTATGTGACATGTGTCTTTTACACTTGTACTTATACCCATACCTTTATCTTTCTGTTTGTTTGGCTTCTGATATTCTGCGGTCATACCATTGTTATGCCTTTTATAATTATCTAGAATTAAAAGTTAAGTATTACCTTTCTCTACATCTATAGGCCAGGGCAATTAGTTGCTTCGTCTTCTTTTACTCATCACTTACCTGGGTTCATGCCCTTGTCTTTTTGCTCCTGAGACCATAATCCACCTCACTTCTGTTTTCCTCTCCCCCTTTTTGTTAGGATAACTTCTGCAGAAGTGACAGCTGTGGCAAGGCAGTGAACATTACCCTGGTAACTATTTTAATAAGATTATCTAATACCTAGGAGAACTTCTTTTTGCATCCTGAACAATTTGGGTTTTTCACAGAATTGATTAAATAAAGCTATGGGAGCATTCCATTGGGATTTGGATTCCTGTTGACTTGATAGCATCATAGAATCTTGCAGTTCTCGCAGATTTTCCTGCCATCTAGTCATAATATGAAGTGTTGCTCTAGGTCAGGGATAGGCAACCTTCGGCACTCAAAATGTTTTGGACTACATCTCCCATAATCCTCTTACAAATATAATGCTGGCAAAGCATCACGGAACATGTAGTCTCCATTATCTGGAGTGCCGAAGGTTGCCTATCCCTGCTCTAGGTGAACACAAAAGACAGCACAAGAACAACTGGAGTCCACAAAGGAATGATTTGTCAGCACAACTATCATCAACTAGTACATGAAACTATAAATAAAATACAATACACAAGTGAAATATCATGAGAGTAAATAAAGTACTGGTGCTACTATCACCTTAGTGGGCCACAATAACCACTAAACAAACAGAAGTGATTGGTAAATAGAAAGAATGGTGAGAGCACTCAAAGAAATTGAGATAATATTACCCAAAATGTAGTAAATCTCTGAAATAAAACAGAAAATATTATAGGGTAATAACGTAATGAATAAGACACTTAAAATTCTGTGTTAGTCTCACTCACATACGTAGAGCCACTTATAAAGCTGGCTCAGACTGCACGCCTTGAACAAATCACTGCTTGGACTTTAGCTGGCTTAAGCTGGGTTCTTCCCAAATTTCAATCTGATGTGCCACCAGGAACACAGGTTCAGGGGTTAACACAATTCTTTATTTTTCAAAATTAAATAAAAACCACAAAAGATGATAAATAAATAAAATAATAGGAAAGTCCCATAAAATAGTCCAAATGAGTGCACCTAACTCGTTTCGGCGATGTGCTTTCGTCGGAGGTGATACAGTTGACTCTGGCGTGTAGTCTTTTAAAACCGTTCTTGGCACCCTTTTCGCCGCATTCGCGGCACTTCATTTCCGGGTTTGACGCCAGGACGCGTCCTGCGTCATCACGTCCGGACGTCATTCTCTACTTCCGGTTCTGGTGGCCAAGACTACTTTTAAGTAGAGAATACTTTGATAAATCTCCCCTAATGAGTTTGACATTGTATTCTTTGTAGGACAACAATATTCCATTCAGAAACCACTTTTTAAAAACAAAACATTTGAAAGACAATTAAAAATGCATATAGACAATTGTATTTGTTTGCAATACTCCGTAATTGGGATTTCCTGAAGTATATTTTACACGATGTATAATGTAATTCTCCTCAATCTAAGTGATAGATCTCAATATCAGATTGTAACTTTATAATTGAAAATCACTTTTAATTGTCCTTTGAGCTATTCTGTATTCTACTTGTTCTAGTTTCAAAGCTTCTCACTTGGGTACTCGTGTTTTTGTTTGACATAATGCATTACCTTACAGGATAAAATTATGATTTATGCATAATTACCTGTATGACATAGTGTCAATTTTGCAGTTATAACTTTTTTTGTTTTTAAATAGAAATAATTAGCAAAATATTGTACAAATTTGGTTCTTACAGGGACACTATAGTCACCAAAACAACTTTAGCTTACTGAAGCAGTTATAATGTATAGATCATGCCCCTGCAGTATCACTGCTCAATTCTTTTCCTTAGGGTTAATTCACTTTGTTTATTCAGCCCTCGTTACACCTCCCTGCATGTGACTTACACAGCCTTCTTAGACACTTCCTTAAAGAGTCATCTAATGTTTATAATTCCTTTATTGCAAATACTGTTTAATTTAACATCTCTTATATCCTACAGTTAATAGTTTGCTATAACCTTTGGAAGCCTCCTGTGTGTGATTACAGTTAAATTTACAGAGCAGATGAAAACTTTAAAAGTGTCAAATGAAACCATAGACAGTGTACTTAAATATCTTCTGACATACTTTGTTGAAGTCATTGTTCAATAAAATACAATCTGACAAAGTCACTACCTGCCAAAATAAAATTTTTACTATAGTAAAAAAATAAATAAAAAATAAATAAATTGATTTGTACTTGCTAATATAAATTCCTTCACATTTTGTACAATTGAATGGTGGAAAATGTTGTCCAGCTTTGAGACTGTGAGCCGAAAGCAGCCTGCAAGGTCTTTTGTACTGCCCTGAGGCTGGCTGAAAAACAATTCTGTTTTATTGCATAAATTAATTTATGTCCAGTCCTCAATCTTCCTGAATGATATAAAGCTTTCCTTGTTGTAAAGTTGTGAAGCCCTTGTGGAAAAAGAAAATGTGTAGCTTAGTGTGTTTTTAGATATTTTCTTTTATGAACCCTAGAACAACAAATATCTCTGTAAATCAAGCATGTCAAACTCAGGCTAGCACAGGCCAAATAAACAAGGTTTAAGTTTATGTGGGCTGCAAACCCCAAAACTTACATTTTCATAGAAACATAGGTTTGTTTTGAAAAGTACAGTATAAAAAAACAGCATTCCCCTCTACTAAATTCCAGTCCCCCATATATACTAAATTCCAGTCCCCCTTCTATACTAATTCCAGTCCCTCCTCTATATTAATTCCCAGTCCCCCCTCTATACTAAATCCCAGTCCCACCCTCTATACTAATTCCCAGTCCCCCTCTATACTAATCCCAGTCCTCTATACTAATTCCCAGTCCCCTCTATACTAATTCCCAGTCCCCCCTCTATACTAAATCCCAGTCCCACCCTATCTACTAATTCCCAGTCCATCCTCTATACTAATTCCCAGTCCCCCCTCTATACTAAATCCCAGTCCTACCCTCTATACTAATTCCCAGTCCCTCCTCTATACTAATTCCCAGTCCCCCTTCTATACTAATTCCCAGTCCCCCCTCTATACTAAATCCCAGTCCCACCCTCTATACTAAATCCCAGTCCCATCCTCTATACTAATTCCCAGTCCCATCCTCTATACTAATTCCCAGTCCCTCCTCTATACTAATTCCCAGTCCCTCCTCTATACTAATTCCCAGTCCCCCCTCTATACTAAATCCCAGTACCACCCTTTATACTAATTCCCAGTCCCCCCTCTATACTAAATCCCAGTCCCAACCTCTATACTAAATCCCAGTACCCCCCCTGTACTAAATCCCAGCACCCCCTTTATTGAACCCCTGCCCTTTTAAAAGAAAAAAAAAAGAAAAAACAATATTAGCCAACAAGCAGACTCCACTCACATATGCCACTGCCTGTATGCGACTCCGGAGTCCAGCCTCTAGTATACCCCCAAGGCGCCGTCCGCACCCTCTGCCAAAGCGGATCCTCCCACTACACCTTGAAACCCTGTGAAGGTGGAGCAAGTTGATGTTACGTCAGAATGTGACGTGGCGTTACGTGCCTCCCTGCACCTCCTGGTTCTCCACTATCCAGCCACGGCCATCGCAACACTGACCAACACACACTCCCTGACAGACACATACACACACACTGACAGACACACACTCAATGACAGAAACACACATATTGACAGACACACATACTCACTCTCTAACAGACACACACACTCACTGACTGACACACACACACTGACAGATAGAAACGCACTCTCTGACAGACACACACACACACTCTGACAGGCACACACATTCTTGCACACACTCACATCATTTTATTTATTGCTCCCTACCTGTGGGAGCTGGTGTTGGGCCTCTCCTTGGGATCCAGTGGGGATCTTCTCTCGGGAGTCTTCCTGCTCCTCACTGCTCCCTCACGCGTGCAGTTTAGTGATGCCGGGTGCCGGAATGACGTCATATTCCGGGAACCCTGCATCACTACAGAGGGCGTGCGCGAGGTAGCAGTGAAGAGCAGGAAGACTGTACTCCCTCGCTGCTGCCAGCGTCCTCTTCCCCCGGCCGGGTAAATTTTAGCAGAGTAGACACCTGCAATGTAAGGAGAGCAGGTGTCTACTCTTCCTTAGCAAGCATGTTAAACTCGCGGCTCGCTGGGCCACAAAGATATTCATTGTGGGCCGTGAGTTTGACATGCTTGCTGTAAATGGAAGGTCGAACAACTGGTAGAATTTAAGAAGAATCATCGCAGAAAAATCTAAATTGTAAAATATTAGCCAAACTGGATGAGAAATTCAGATTTGGCTATTTACTGAAACAGATCTGGATACATTGTTGAGTTTGGTACAAATTTAGAAAATTTTTTCAGTACAATTTGATATTTGCCATTATTGTCCATATTTCACAAAGGTTAAGGGAACTTGTATTTGTATCAATCACCAAATGTACTAATATGAAGTTGATTGCTAGATGGTTGCCCAGCCCTTCTGGCAACTGTAATTTTCGACCAAACATCCCAGCCTCCTCATACAACGCCATGAGGAGGTAGTCACTATCAATAAAATTAGGAAAGGTGCCATTAGTCCTTCATCTATAAGCAAAGTGTCCAACGTTGCAAACCCTGCAAAGATAATTGCATTATCCCACATTGATTTGTTTTATTCATTCTAAAATGATTTGACTACTTACAATGGGGGTGGAGAGATACTCCTGACACCATAACAACTACAAGGTACAATAGTGGTAGTGTTCCATTAAATTAAATTAGAATTATTTATTTATCTTATATATTCCATTATGAATGGCTAACATAAATAAAATCAGTGTTTATTCTCCATTAAAGTGTTCCACGAAGAACCATTTCTTTTTCATTTAGGCAGTAGAGGGTGTCAAAGTGGTGATGAGAGAATCTGGACATATGGGCTAGATTTGGTCCTAAGGCACAAGAACCCCATGAAAACATTTCTACTTCTGTAGAACATATGTAGATAAGGTAGCAATGACTTTTATATACTGAGTACCATTAATATTATTTCCTGATTTTTTTATTGATATCCCAAGTGCATTATTTTTAGCTATTAGCAGTAAATTACAGTTAACACATTCTTACTCATTTCCCTAATGTCCTAAGTCATAAATCATTTTATTTGCTCATCACTAATGCCCTGAATTGGATCCATGTTACAAATCAAGCCATCAGCAAAAAGGCATACCTTTCTTTACAGTCCATTTTATTTTTCTTAGAAATAGAATGCCCTAGTCCCTAGTCCCAGAGGTCTACTCTACTTGTGTCCTGTCCTTCATCGCTGTGCAGTCTATTTCTCTTGTGAAATAAAAAACTATTTATTCGCCTATTTCTCTAGTGTTATAATTTGTGTATTTGATCTCATTGCCAGCAAATAAACGAGAGTCATAAAAGAAACCTAAATACTCTATTCTTCATACCAAATGTATTATTTTACTTTCATAATTAAGTTTAATCTGTTGGTAATATGACCAAGAATTGTGTGTTCATAAAAGATCACTAGTAGACGTATATGTTATATAGAATTCCCATTGCGTTTTAAGTTATGGTATAAATATAGCTGCTTTTATTAAAACTCAGTGGACAATAGAGCATTTAGAAGGCTTGTCAGAAGGGGGATACAAAGTTCACCTTTTCATATGTAAATGCATGTATGACATTTGTTTTGTTTTTAGTAATGGATGCCAAATAAAATTAGATAACAAAAGTGTTTTTCATCTTTTGATGCAGTTGGCATCTCTGCCTCATTTAGGGGGATTGCAAATAATGTCCCCTTCCACCCTTCCCTTTACATAGGTACCGATTCAAAACTGCTCAGTAGTAGCTAGGAGGAGAAGTACAACGGGTTCTGGGGCATATTAGTACACCTCTGCAGGCTTCTGTCAGTGAAAATACTTGAGTACATTATATTATAAGTGGAACTTAATTGTGCTGGAAAACTGTCTTAAACGCCATTACACCATCACTGCCCATCACTGCCAGCCTGTACCACAGACATAATGAAATAGTCTATATGTGACTGAATAATTTGAGATTCAGGAATTGTTCAGATCATGTGACTGATCTCGTCTCACCTTCCTGAACTTCTTTTTTCCCCAGGACTAGAATCTGGTGTGATTGTTTGCTGCTGTACCACATCTCTATTAAGGCTGCACACTTTCTGTGAGCTTGGTCATTCTCCTCTGTGTTCTCACAATTTAACCAAGGCGCCCAACACACACACATACACTTTTTTTTCTTTGCACATCATTCTTGGCAAACTGTAGAGATCCATACTATGCTATAACAATTGGTAGGGTATCCACCCTGGCCTGTCCCTTTGTCCTTTTTTAAATGGCAAGTTCAGGTACATTGTGTCCCACAAACCCCCTGCTGCCATTTCTGCTTCCATTCTCAGTTTTATATACATATTATAGAATGAAATGAATAGTGGTATAGACCATAAGAGATACATCGAGATTCACACTTAAAATTAGAATGATAGAATGAGACTACAAGAGAGGAACAAAAAAAACCTGCTAAAATAATTTTTTTTATTTTATTTTATACATATTTAGAGTATGTCTCTTTAGTTCTCTTTTTAACTACATTTATTTTTCTTATTTAAAAAAAAATAATACATTAAATCTCACTGAATGAAAGTAGATACAATCGACAAAGATCCTGGCATAAATTATAATTTACTGAAAGATAAAATTATTAATCTAATCCAAACAACTCTAAAATAAATTGACTGTAGGTTAACACAAAACATATATACATTAAAGAAAAAAAAACTAAAAAAAGCGCAGACAAGTTTTTAATGAATGAGAGAGAGCCTGCAGTTCACAGAGTCAGGAGGAGATCAGCCTTAAAATGTCTTTTATAGACTCTCCACCTGAGTCTAATCACTCACTAACTCATTTATTTAACGTGCTACCAAATTGTTGTACCCTATTTCAGTAAAGATGGAAATTGTACTGGGGTTCAGGATAAGTACAGCACCACCATTAGGAAAACGACTTTAAAATGTTAAATGAACACTATAGTGTTAGGAATGCAAACCTGTATTCCTAACACTACAGTACCTTGTCCCTAGGTAAATTCAGGGCACCCCCTCCTTGCCTTGAAAATATTTTAAATTGGGTGTTTACTCACCTTTTTCCAGACCAAGACTTCTTGGTGCTGCTCGCCTCTAAGTCTCCCGCGACATAATGGTGTAGGCATTGCTTCCTCAATCAGTGGTCCAATCTATGAGGAGCATTGGGGATATGATACACACATCCAATTCTTCTGATGCAAGTTTTACTCTGTTAGTGCAGCAAGAGTGCCTATATTGGCTTTCTGGAAGACAGCAACTACTGGTGTATTTAACCCTGCAATGTAAACATTGCCGTTTCTATAAGACTGCAATGTTTTACTTTGTAGGAATAAAATGACACGACCACTCACCGAGACCACATCATTGTGAAGAAGTGGTCTGGGTGATTTTAGTGGTCCTTTAAACACATTTTAAGTAAGTTATTATGTATCTGTAATTTACTGTAGTCACATATGGGAGTGTAATAGTGAGTCAGAAACTGGCTCACCGTATTCTTGCTACTTTACCGTTCATGATTAAACAAATGTCAGCCATTTTTTGTTAGACATTACTATTCTGCTATTTATAGTTTAATAGCAAAATTAAATCATCTAAATCTAAGGACTGAAGTTGAATATACATATGCAGGGAGCAGCAAATGTATTGTAAAATGTTTATCTTAATCAAAAGTTTCTTCCTCTGCATTAGTTTTACTATAGAGAGTTGTATCAAATTTACACTGCTTGTTAGTAACACTGTTTTCCATCCAAGTACTTCTAATGTTATCATCTTACTCAACACATTCCCCTAAATATCAACATTCTTAAATATCATGGATTCAGCCTGTTACAATTTAATTTTAAATACATTTATTTATTAAAACCTGCATATTACTTGTGTTTAAAAGTTTTAAACAAATTATCTGAAGCATACTGGATTTAATGTGGCTCTGAATGGCTTGACCCTTTTCTGCTGGCAATGGACTTGCAATGACAGTCAGAATGTTAAAGGAAGTATCTTAATAGACTTGAAGGCACTTTTTTTTAGCACAATGTATAGAATGAATTTAAATGTACCTGAATGTTTGTCACCTGCATATTTTGTTGATTTCAGATTCCCTTTAACCTTTAATTCTTATTGTCATGAACGCACGCTACTTCAGTGTGTGTGTGTCAGGGTACCTTATGTGTTGGCACAGGCTATGCCACACACTGAAGATATCCTGCAGGAGGTTGGGAACCTTTCCGGTTCTCTCGCTGGCCGTGATAGCTCCGCCCCTTTCAATGATGAGCACGTGCGCGCCGACGTCATGACACTAATGACGTCACGGCCCGCCAAAACATTTGAATTGTCCCAATCTAAATACAATAAAAATGAGGCTTAATTATTAATATGTGGGTAAGTATTAATGTTTCTTTTGGATATGATACTGGAACACATGGGATTTCTTGAAGGTTAATAGTCCTTCATATCAAAGGATCCCCTATATGAGAGGGAACCTAGACATATGGCAAATGAGAGAGTTAGCTTATATTAAAACCAGATTTCCAGGCCACTTATGTGTGACTACTCACACCTTACAGAGTAGCTCTGTTGGGTTCCCAGCTTCAAAGAGGAATTTAGGTTGTAAAAATTCTGACCTCCCATACAATCAAATTAACTCCTTAAATTGACAATGCCACCTCTACCAGGCAGCCAGTTCATCTATGCATTATACAAATCACATTAAATTGCAATATTCTATAGTGCTACACCTAATAATGCACCTCTGGCGTGACACTTATGTCTCTCTATCATTTTATAAAGAAATGCGAAATTGCATATAGCTATGAAAACAGATATGTCCAAATTGTTTTTAAATTATATATATATGCTTTTCTTGATTAATTGGACTATGTGAAAGCACATTTAATGCATTTTGTGGTTCCTTAAATATCAGATGAATAAAAGCACGTTGCTCATGTTTGCTGATCTCATAATTGAAGGAAGTCTCAGCAGAGCATGTCAATACCAACCTCCCTGTGCATAAAGTGATTTTTTTTTTTTTTAAATCAAGTCCTGTTTCCTGTAAAGATGAAATTGGTTAGTCATTTACTATTCTCATGACGTATTCAATGCTAAACAAAAGTGCCTGGAGCTTTTTCTACTAAACTGACTTGCCGTTCTAAATTTTAAAAAATTCAAATTGAAAAACCACACAAAAGCCAGTATTTTGTATCATTTATTTAAAAAATATGTATTGATTACATATGTATTATATAAATAATATAAATATTTATGTAATAAATAATAAATATATTTTTTAAAATTAAAAGAGCAATCAAGTAAGGTGCAGTGATAATGATACAAATATTACCAGTATTAGAAGATCTAATGGCATTTCCGAAAACCTTTATATATTTGAAATAAAACCATATATACCCAAATTACTCAAAATTACATTAATTAGAGGATCCAGAACACTGACAGGGTTATTCACTAAAAATATATATATATATATATTTTTGGAAGCCAAAAACAACAAAGTTAAATGCAAATTGTATAAAAGAGCTAAAATATTGCCAGAAAAAAATTCTTAAATTACCCACGTGCTCGCGATTCTCCTATTCTGAGAAGGGGGAAAGCAGGGGTGTGCTACCTCCCACTCCAGTTACCTCTGTGGAGTTAACGGAAGTTGATTAAAGGGACTCTCCAGTGCCAGGAAAACAAACCGTTTTCCTGGCACTGCAGGTCCCCTCTCCCTCCCATCACCCTTCCCAAGTTGCTGAAGGGGTTAAAACCCGTTCAGTGACTTACCTGTATCCAGCGCTGATGTCCCTTGGCGCGGGTTCAGGGTCCGCCCACGCTCCTCCCCCGCCGACATCATCCGGCGGTGGAGACCTATTGAGCATGTGCGGCCGTCGGCGGAGTAGACCTAATGCATTAGTCCTTTCAGCGACGCTGGAGGTCCTCACATAGCGTGAAGGCGTATAAACACAGAAGTGCCCTCTAGGAGGGGTTAACCCTGCAAGGTAAATATTGCAGTTTATGAAAACTACAATAATTACACTTGCAGGGTTAAGGGTAGTGGGAGTTGGCACTCCAATGGGCAGAAGTGGTCTGGGTGCCTGGAGTGTCCCTTTAAAAAAACCTTCCCAGTGACTGCCAGTGAGGTGTTTCTGCCCCAAGTATAAAATTTACCATTTCTATTAATATCGGCACTTTTATAAACTATTATGGTTAAATATGAATGGCATGATGGAGATAAAAACTTCCCAAATCAATTATAGTCACTATACGCTGAAAAATTTTCCCATTCAATAAATGAAAATTTTGAGTTTAGTAAATAACCTTGGGATAGCTCAAATAAATGCATATAATTCCAATATCGGGAACAAGAATTCTTCAAAACGTTTCTAATATGCTTGAATAAGAACAAATACAAAACTCATAAAATTAGATTTACATGCACCAAATAAACTTGCAGGATAAAAGGAAACCATGTGATCAGCAGCATCATCTTGTGACCACGCCAATGATATAAAGATACTGAGGGCGTAAGTCGCATCTTTCTTCTCAGAGAGACTTAAATTTCCAGACCAGAAGCTGGTGCCATGTTGATGAGACCCTCAAGGTCGAAACTGCAGTCTGGCTGGTTTCTGATCTCTGATCATTTTGAGTCATAGCCCATGCTTTGGTTTAAAAAAATAGTTTAAAAAAATAGTTCTATTAAAAATAGTGTCCAGTATTTTTTCTATTTACAGTACTGTTGAGGCGATTCTTTGTGTGTGTAACTTTTTTCACAACACTTTTCACTGGAAATGTACTTCATCATGTGATGTTATAATCCAGTTTATACTTTCAAGTCAACTCCCTTTGGTTCTTTGTTTGAATACATTATTTGTATGCCTTCACAATTGATTGCCTTTCATTTTAATGAATAGATTCCATTGTTTTAGTTCTGCAAAGCTATGCAACCTTTTGTGTATATCAGCCCTGTAGTGATGTCCCGAACGGTTCGCGAACGGTTTGCCACGAACGGTTAGCCGCGGACTCAGCTGTCCAGGAGGTGGGAGGGTCTGGGAGGGAGGGTCTGCTGCTGATTGGCTGGAATGTGTCTGCTGACTGTGAGGTACAGGGTCAAAGTTTACTCAATGATGAGTCCGTGGCGAACCGTTCGGGGAACAGTTCGGGACATCACTATAAATGTACACTTTTTCAGCACACTGCCTGGTATTAGCTAGTTATGTAATCCTTCACATTTATTGACCAGGAGAGATGAATAAATATGGCTCATTGATAGTTTTTTATGCGTTTATTATATAATCTTTTTTTATTAATAATATGTGGATGACCATGGTCTTATTTGTGTACAAAACCATTTTTTAAAACTTACTGTGATGACTTAGGCTATTCTGTATTCACTACACATTTCTGATATATCACTGACCTTTATAGAAATTCAAACAGATAAACTGGTTGTATAAATGATATATACAATTTATTTTTCTAACATAGTTGGCTATGTGCTTCAGGAAGCCAAGCCACATGTAAATATTTTAATAAAATATGTGCTTCTTTGTTTTCATAGTGCCAAAAAGTGTTTGATAGGAAGTCTTATTTCCTGCACTAATATAGTTTGCACATTTGTTATTAAATGCTTTTAGACTGGTCTGACTGTCTAAGAAGTGAACACGTGTTCACATCCATAAGTCGTTTAAAGAATAGCGAAACACAAACATTTTATGCATATAATTGAATATGAAACAGTTTAATAACTTGCATTTTATGTTCTGGAAGTGGAAAAATATGTTTTACTTTCTGAAATACATCCGTGTTTACAATGGTTTGAATGTATGCTTTCTTGAATCTTATTGTTACTTCTCTTTTTGTTCATGCAGAATTAACCTGTCTCAGGTGCTCTATAACGAAAGAAGTTGCTGCAGGATGAAAAGATGGCAGCTCCGCTTATGGCACCACCTGGCCCTAACAGTTTCAAAGCTTTTACACGCGAATCACTGGCTGCTATTGAAAAACGTATAGCCGAGGAGAAAAATAAAAAACCACCAAAGGCAGACAGTAGCCACAGAGACGATGATGATGAAAATAAACCAAAACCAAACTGTGACCTGGAAGCAGGCAAAAGTGTGCCGTTTATCTATGGCGATGTTCCTTCAGCGCTGATTGCTGTTCCAATCGAAGACTTAGACCCTTTTTATTTAAACCAGAAAGTGAGTCTGCAGCTGGAAAAAAAAAAAAAATTCAATGGAATTGCAGGTTTATAGCTTCTGATGTCCTTTTTTTGCAAACGGTGAACCAAGAAAATTAAGTGGGCAACATTTTAGGCGTTATTGAGTATTAATAGTTCATAGCGATTTGATATATATTTTTTTCAGAGATAGTTCTCTTATTGCTGCAGTACTAATTATATGGATGTATTAATTGAGTCAATACACAGTATTGCTGAAAGTACAAGGAAAGTTTATTATTTTGAGGTTTTAAGACCCAGATGCCAAGATTGCTTTTGAAGACTTGGAGCCACTATTTGGTTACTAGGTTTGATTGATTGATTTCTGATAATGTTCTTATTTAGATAACTGTTTTTAATCTACAGATGCCATGTTTGAGTCAAGATTTATCCAGTTCATCATATTCATTATTCAGTATATTTTCCTCTGTAAGGAAAATACAATGTTCCAAAAGAAAAAAAAATACTATTAAGCATGATTATATTTCTAAGGCACACATAATAACAAAAAGCACAACAGGAATGCTCTTACAGCTTCCAACTTTCTCTCTTTGCGTGCTTTCAAAGCAACACTCAAAGCACCATAACTACAACATTGTGATGTAGTGGTTATGGTGCGAGGAGCGACCTGTTGCCTCCCCTTTGTTAGTATTTAAACAGTATTTAAACAGTTTTACATGCTTGACTTCTTACCAGTGAGCACTGCTCCTTGCCTCCACTACCCACAAAGATGACACTTTCAGCCAATGAGCTAGCCCTGCACTGCAAGTCTTAGCTCAGAATGGCTCCAGTTGGAAGTAGTGGAGGCAGTGAACAGAGCCCAGTGAACCCCAGGTAAGATTTCAAACCATTCTAAAACCTACTACTTAGAATGAAGGAAGGCTATGGCATGCCTGTAAAACCAGGACACTGCAGTGGTTATGGTGCTTGGAGTGTTCCTTTAATACTTATAGGCAGCAACCCATCATCTTAACTGAGCAAAAAATAAAAAAGATGTGTTCAGTACTCAAATAATCAACAAATGTAATTAAAAATTGTTAATCTAACATCTATAGTTCATAGTGTAGTGACACAGTGAGTTGAATTCACTGATTGAAAAAGGAAAACAACACGACAGAAACTGATTATTAAACTGCAGCCTAGTTAAGATTCCTCTGAGCACTCCAGGCACCATGAAGAAGGAGTCTACATATGTTTGGTTAATGGTCACTGAATAAGGTAGGTTGTCTTTTTTAAAGATTGGGAGCAAAATCATTGATATTTTTCGTAAAAGAAGCTGCCTCACCTACTGTTATATTCTTTAAACCTTGTGCATATAACTCAGTTAATGGTTTAAAGTTGGGTCTGATACACAGTGTGCACCCTGTGGGGCAAATCTGGGTGCAGTTGGTGTCATTTATGGAAACCGCAAATTAAGAAATTTTTTTTTTTTATTTATTTTTTTTATTATTAGAACACTGTCCATACAGTGCATTTTGGAATGTTTTTTTTTATTTTTTTTTTAAGTATGAAGATAATTGTTTGCTTTGCAGGTTTCTTATGTAAGCGTTCATGAAATGTGCATAAAGCTTTAGTAGAAAACTATAGAAACACCAGGTTAGGTTGAAACTGTTTTTAAGATCTCACTGCAGAATATGGGAAACTTGGAGATTTGCCTCTCAAGAAATAACTTGTTCTTTATCATTGTAATGCAATTTGGTGCATTTTTTAAATTAATTATCCATATGATACATTAAAAAGAGGTTAACTCCAGCCTGGAATGCAACTACATGTGTTTAGATAAAGTGATACTATAGTCACCAAAACAACTTTAGCTTATTGAATTGGTTTTGGTGTATAGATCATGCTCCTGCAGCCTTAATTCTCACTTTGTTTATGCAACCATAGGCACACCTCTCTGCATTAGCCTTCCTAAACACTTCCTGTGAAGAGTCATGTAATATTTTACACTTAATTTTTTAACACCTAAATGGCACAGAATTGAGCAGTGAAACTTCAGAGGCAAAAAACAAAGTACTTCATCAAGCTAATTGTTTGGTGACTGTAGTGTCCCTTTAATATGTATGTTAGTTAGTTGTGCTCTGCTTCATTCATGGATTTTGACGGAAAATTATTTTGGAGGGGGCGGGGTCGGACCGCCGAGCTGGACAGTCGCAAGCGAGATCAGCTCCTACAACTCACACACATTTAAGCTTCTAAAACATGAAAAACGACCTAAATACAGACTGACAGTGATGGTCCTCAGTGCTACGGGGACACTGGATCCAGGGTGAGGCTGGCTCCTCGAGCTTCAGTCTCCTGCAGGTGAGGCATTCGACGACCAAGTTGGGGCCTATGCCAGTGGTAAGAGGGGCGGACGGCCACTGCCCCACTATCCTGGCTTATAGTGCCTGGACCGGTGGGGGTGATCCCGGTCCTCACCCCAAGGCAACCGGGGTCCAAAGACACTACCACCCCGCTCGAAGGCCCGAGCGCAGCACGCATGATGGCGGATGCCATGTGTGCCAGAGTCAGTGGAAGGGACTGCTCTCTCCAGAGCAGTCCGTGGCCTTCCTACCATGCATCGCAGCTCAACAGGTGATCTCTTACCCGTCCACTTAACGAGCCATGTCAAAGGCGAGCAGCGGCGGAGGCCTAGCCGGATCTATAACGGCTGCTGAACTGGTAGAACGGGACACCGCACAGCGTTTGCTCCTGCCAGCGACTACCGTCCCCGCCACGAGCACGGTACTCCCACAGCAGGGCCGACCACATCCTCACCCTACGCACACCCTGCAGCCAAACAATGGCACCCGGCAGCAAGCCATATAAGACAGCGTCCAAATACCCATCCTGGTAGACACTTACCTCCTGATACCCAGAAGTGACAATCTTAACCCGACAAGGAAGCAGCCCAAAAGAAACTAACGAGGAGTCCAGAGATACACCTGGAGAGACATCGCGTGAATCCCTGCCCTGGCAGACACTCGTGTCCTGTCACACCGACACAGCAGATTGGGCATTGGCTAACCATGAGTCCACTACTTCCCACAAAGCCTCGGGCCCGCCATTCAGATGGCTCCTGGAGCATATGTCAGCTCACGAACTCTAGATCAGCCAGGGTGATACTCTACATGTAGAATACTGTTTAGTCCCAGCATGTTTATATATTGAGCTTCTTGGTTTGGTGAGAGCTTACTATACCTAGCATGAATGATTTTAGTTTTTTGATGATGAGAAAAGGTATTTATATCAACTAGCAATAAATGTCCTTGCATATTTATTTAATATTAACGAGGTTGTATGGTACTTCATTGAGTTATGACATCAAATCTGGATATTACCTTTTAAACACTTTAGTTCTGGTGAAAAACAGCCCACCAAAAGAATAATGAGTTTCGCCATCTGAATTGCAGTCTATTATTCAGACCAATAAGTTGGTACTGTGATATAGAGCACTATAAATCAACTATGCGTGAGAGATTCTTTATGGAGTGGAATTCACATTACACTCAACAAAAGTGCACATTTTAGGCCAAAAGTCAACAACCCTGTTATATCTTCAGCTTGTCTATTTTTGGCCCAAACTGTAAAATTCCAGTCAAGGTTTTTTTTTCATAATTTAGTGAATACATTTCACTGCCTTTGCTAGACAAGGAGAATTGCAAAAATCCATACACCGGTAATTGTAATAACATAAAAAATATCAATGGATGAGCCAGCAAATTTTACACTGCACATAAGACCCTGACGTTGACATGCCCACTTGGTATGCAGTGGTCATGGGGGAAGCAAAAGGTAGATATGCTTGAAGCTGTCCCTGGAGGGCACGGCCATCTTCTTTATCAGCTCATCCACCTGTACCCATGTCACAATTGCCAATAATTGCAAAAAATTACCTTTGGTATGGAATTGCCGTTTATTTGTTTCCTTCATTGTACTTTTAACTGTTTACAGATGTTATTTTATTATTGAATATATTTAGTTGAAAGATGTCACATACAGGTAAGACAATTTATTTAATATGTTCAAGGGTAATTGTTTCCATAAAGTGACTAAACAAACACTGTATTTTCAACTTTCATTCTCTTTCAATGCTGATTATATTTGGGGAAATAAAATTCAGATTCAGACAGAACTGCAAAAAACATTTATTTCCCCCAAAATCCTCTACTAGGCCAATAAGTGTTTCAAGAACATGATGATCAATAAATTTGCTTTAATGTTGTTTTGTTATTATATTAATAATCACTGCCCAGTATGTGGCTTATCAGTTTACTTCCATAATGTTCATTGTATTTAAAGAGATCCAGGCTAGACAAATGTAAAAGTTTTGTTATCAATCATGTTCTCGTGATAGGGATGCAGCAAACGGGTGACTCGGTGATCGCATATTACATGATACATGATGAAACTCAGGACGGAATTCTTCATTGTAAGATGCTGCTTGAAGCACAATGTATTTGAACATCATTGTCAATTGTAACAGCTAACATTTCAGTATACCTTTAGAAGTGTGAAATATGATGGACCAACCCCAATTTGGAAAGTGTGTTTCTTCATTCTGTTTTTTTGTTGTTACATTTTTGTATTTTTTCCCCTTCGTGGTGTCCCTTGTTTAGTGATGTGGGAGAAATGTGTGTACACACACTTAATAGTTTACCTTAAAGGGTAAAACCAAGCACAATGATCACCCAGTGATTTTAAAGTGGTCATGGTACATGAAGTTGTATGTGCAGCTTTTCAATATGAAACTCTGCACATACTGAGATATTTTATATTACTGTTAGAGGTATAATTTACACCTCCAGCATTATCATTAGTATGTCAAATTCCAGCCTGGAACAAGAGTAATGCCAGCTCTGTACATACCGGTATTAGTTGCACAGTGGGCCATTCATTGGAGGGCTTAACTGATTTTTTTCAGCCAATGAATGACCGGTTGGATTGCTATCTGGTTTCTGCAGCTCTGCAGAAGCCGGATGTGCATCATACACATTCAAAGAAAGCTTGGCGGCCAGGGTAGACCCCAGGTAACAGGGCACACACCACTGCAGTTCAGGTTTTTTAAAACATGTTTTGTATTTTGTAACAGACATTGATGCTTAAAGAAACACTATTGCCACCAGAACAACTACAGCTTAATGTAGTTGTTCTGGTGTCTCCTGCCTGTCCCTGCAGGCTTTTTAATGTAAACACTACCTTTTTAGAGAAAAGACAGTGTTTATATTACTCTAGTCCGCCACTGGAGGTGCTTCTGGGGGGATGTTTAGCGTCTCCACACTCTGAATGGGGATGCTGAACGTTCCTCATAGAGATGCATTGATTCAGTTAGCGCAGTGCACAATTGCCTCCCAATGCTTTCATCAATTTTGATGATCTCAGCCAGGGGAGGAGGTGAGGGACCTGCCACGACTGACCTGAACAGCGCTGGAAATAAGGTAAATTTAAGGGAGGTATCACGACACCTAAACTGTGATTTTAACACTATAGTGTTCCTTTAAGCAGATACAAGAATATGCATGCTATGTAATAATATTTTAGTTAAATAAAACAATTTAAATTGTTCTCCAAATATGAGTGACTGACTATTAAACTGGAGATAGTGCATCTTGCAATGTTTTCATCACTATCTATGTATTTGTAATGGTATGTCACAAAATCAGTTCTGATATAACTGTTAAACTAACCTGAAAAGTTATTATTTTAAATATGAAATATGAAATTGTCAAATATTAAAAGTACAATAATCCGCAAGAAGGAATACGTTTCAAAATCATGCATTAAATCAAATCTACACTGGTAACTATACAAACATGGTTAATTTGAGAACTTTTGTATGAAATATATTAACTCTAGGTATTTTTTTGGCATTAAGATTTAAACATTGTTGTACAACATGGTGTCTGTTAAAATCCATTCATCCAATTACTACTGCTATAATCAGGAGCAAAGTCCTAGTCCAGAGTTCTATACAATGTTTGAATGCTGTGGTAGATGCATAGCATTCTATTAGGAGTTTTTTTGTATTCCATTATGTTGTGACAGTGTTCTACATCATATATAAGCACCTGTATTCAGCTGATTTCCTGGCAAATTAAAGGTCGGACAGTTTGGGCAAAGTACAACCTTTAGTAAGAGCTCTCGAGTGACAAAGTTTGCATTCTTCATCTCTGGTTTATTGTACGTCACATTTATTGCGTTTTCCAAGAGCTTACACAAAAGAAGCATTTCTGTATGTTATAAATTGGTAGTAAAGAATGCTTGCATTGGTTCAGCAGGTTTGGTTAATGGGAGATTTATGAGTTGTGAGTGACCCTATTTGTACCAGTGCTGATCAGTGCACTTTATTTAGTTTTAAGGACTATTAGTAATAGGTTTAATTGCCAGCTTAGTGCATTTGATAAAAAAAAATCATTATGAGCCTCCTAGCATCATTTAGGTTTTCCTTCCTACATGTATTGTCAGAACCAGTCAAGAGTTGTAATGCTTAACTTGTATGCAGTAAATTTAATGTCATAATCAACTCTACTATGGATTGGCCCATGCAACCTTCCAGTATTCAAAACTATTCAGGGTATGCCTATTCTCTTAGTTAAATGTATCAACAAAAAAATAAAAACTAGACAATTTGCACAATGTCTTGAGCAGATCACAACATGATATTTATTGCAGTTAATGTTTCCCCACTTGCAATAACTGTGTTTAGTGCGTTAATGAAGGTCTTTTGCCAATTTCTTCCACACATTATCATATGTCCCCATTTATTCTGGAGTACTCCAAGTTTAATTCATCACCTACCATCCCACATCCCTTATATGGTCAATATGTAAAGTCAACCTACACAGTATATACTTCCTTTTTAGAAAGGAATGGAAACTGGCTGCAATTCATTCTAGAAACATAGAATGTGACGGGAGGTAAGAACCATTCTGCCCATCTAGTCTGCCCAATTTTCGAAATACTTTTAATTAGTCCCTGGCCTTATCTTAAGTCTAGGATAGCCTTATGCCTATGCCACGCATACTTAAACCCCCTCACTGTGTTAACCTCTACCACTTCAGCTGGAAGGCTATTCCTTGCCTCCACTACCCTCTCAGTAAAGTAATACTTCCTGAAATTATTTTTAAAACTTTGCCCCTCTAATTTAAGACCATGTCCTCTTGTTATGGTAGTTTTTCTTCTTTTAAATATAGTCTCATCCTTTACTGTGTTGATTCCCTTTATGTATTTAAATGTTTTTATCATATCCCCCCTGTCTCGTAACCTTCCTGGTAAGTTTTATCCTGCTATCCATGAACCAGTTTAGTAGCCCTTCTCTGAACTCTTTCCAAAGTATCAATATCCTTCTGGAGATACAGTCTCCAGTGCTGCGTACAATTCTCCAAGTGAGGTCTCACCAGTGTTCTGCACAATGGCATGAGCACTTCCCTCTTTCTACTGCTAATACCTCTCCCTACACAACCAAGCATTCTGCTAGCATTTCCTGATGCTCTATTACATTGTCTTCCTACCTTTTAGTCATCTGAAATAATTACTCCTAAATCCCTTTCCTCAGATGTTGAGATTAGTAGGGTATCAATTATTCTGTACTCTGCCCTTGGGTTTTTACGTCCAAGGTGCATTATCTTGCACTTATCCACTAAATGTCAGTTGCCACAGCTCTGACCATTTTTCTAGTTTACCTAAATCATTTGCCATTTGGCTTATCCCTCCTGGAACATCAACCCTGTTACATATCTTAGTATCATCATCAAAAAGACATACCTTACCATCAAGTCCTTCAGCAATATCACTAATAAAAATATTAAAGAGAATGGGTCCAAGTACAGATCCCTGAGGTACCCCACTGGTACTAGAATAACAAAAACAGCTTCAAGATGAATAAAATCAAATTGGTAAATAAATCAAACCAATATAATTAGGAAGCATTATCTGACTAACACTCTAGCAACCATACCTTCCAACATTTCAAATAGGCAAAGACGGACACTTTAATTTCAGGAGTGTGAGTGGGGATGACTTTCTAAACACATTTAATGTAGTTTAAAGACACATTGCTCCACATTGCTGTGGATCTCTGTTATACACTCAAACACACCATCAATATGGAGCTCTTGGCAACAGGGACTAATGAAAGTATTTCAAAATTGGGCAGACTAGATGGGCCAAATGATTCTTATCTGCCATCACATTCTATGTATCTATGTTTTAAGTTTTCATAGAAAAGAGTGACAGATGGATTTGACCTCAAAATAGTGACTGTCCTTAAATAGAGACACTTGGGATATATGCCCTAATGAGCAGACATTGCAAAAGTCATACAACAGAAATATTCAGTATGTATATTAATTTAAACTTTATCATCAGAAATGCAAAATTCCCTAAAGAATGCATAAAACATGCCATTTTCCCCAATTTTCCTTCTGTTTTTATTTATTTATTTATTTATTGTTGGGTAGGTTTATTTTTTTAGCCAGCTAATCAATTTATTGCTGACCTCACCAGTAGATAATGATCAGATGAGATTTCTAATGGTAGGCAGCCAACATATCGAATATTCTATACCTTCTTTTGTCCTTATAAATGAAGGTTTTTTGATTTCCCTTGTAGGAAATACTTAAAACAAATCTCTTTACTTTAATTTCCCTTTTGCATGCACTGAAGTCAAAATGTTATAATACGAATATTTCGCTCTCTCCTCTACTCGCCCTCTCCCCAGTAATATACTGATATCTCTTCATTCTAAATCCAAAGACCACTACTCCATACTAATTCTTTTTGACCTCTCTGCTGCTTTTGACACCGTTGATCATGCTCTACTTCTTCAAACTCTTCAGTCACTCGGTCTCTTTGACTCTGTCCTCTCCTGGTTTTCCTCTTATGTCTCCTATCGCTCATTCAGTGTCTCCTTTTCTAATGATACCTCCTCCCCTCGTCCCGTCTCGGTTGTAGTCCCCCAAGGCTCTGTCCTTGGTCCCCTTTTATTTTCTCTGTATACTGCCTCTCTTGGCAAACGACCTCATTTGGATTCCATTACCACCTGTACGCTGATGACACCCAGATACATCTCTCCTCCCAGGACCTCTCCCCTGCCGTCCTGCAACGTGTCACTTCTTGCCTTTCTTCCATCTCTGACTGGATGTCCTCCCGCTTTCTGAAACTCAATCTCTCTAAAACTGAGCTCCTTGTCTTTCCTCCTCCTCATACTGATTCCCCCTCTTTCGCTCTCCCTTCAAGTTAGTTATATCCACATATGTCCATCCTTGGCGTCATACTTGATTCTGGCCTCACCTTTGAGCCTCATATCCAGTATGTTGCCAAACCCTGTGGATTCCATCTTAAAAACGTAGCCTGCATCCGCCCCTTTCTTACGCAAGATGCTACCAAGGAGCTTGTCCATACTCTAGTAATTTCCTGCATTGATTATTGTAACCCTCTAATTGGTCTTCCTAAAAGTTGTATTGCCCTGCTACAGTCTGTAATGAATGCTGCCGCCAGTCTGATTTTCCTCTCTAGTCGATCCTCTCACCCCTCTGTCAGTGATTACATTGGCTTCTTGTATCCTATAGGAGTCAATTCAAAGTGCAAACCCATACCTATAAAGCACTGAACAATTCTAGCCCCTCTTATATCTCATAACAGATCCATAGGTATGCCCCTTCTCGGTCTCTCTGCTCTGCCCGTGACCTTCTCCTGTCTGCTGCTCGCACCCATACAGCCAACTCACGCTTGCAGGACTTCTGGTGGGCGGCTCCCTTCATATGGAATAGCCTGACTACCTCCATCAGACTCTGCCCTAGTCTTGCATCTTTTAAGAAATGCTTTTAAACCCATCTCTTTAGGAAAGCTTATGGCCTCCCAGAGTAACCTCTACCTCACATACCTGTCTCTTGCTCTCTCCTAAAGGGCAGCACTCTACTCTCTCCTCCAGCTCTTCTTCACTCCCACCTTATTTGATTGCCATTTCCTGTCCCAATGTGTTTTATACCCCACCTCTTATAAGACTCTTGCTCTCTTGTTATTTTTGCCACTTTCACCTATTGGTGGAGATAATAATTTGACTGCATCACTTATTAGATACAGGATAGTCTGCATAAGTCCCAGTTAAGCCCAAGAAAAGCTTGTTGGCATCTTGCAGTATGACTCATGCCTTCAATGGTGCACTGCTAAGTTATAATATTCTCCAAACCACTAGCTCTTGCTCCCAACTATCTTGCTCCAGTCCACAATGTTCTGTTGCCCTTGGTTCCTGCTGATCTTTCAACGTAAGCCTTCCACTACTCAAGTCTGTTTTTGTCACCCAGCCTAGTATTAGCCAGTCCAGCTTTTACAGGTTCCTGTTCTGAGATTTACAGTTAGATTTTCAACTTTCTGTATATGAGATTATATTGTCAGGCCAGAAATACATCCAAAAATTTTTGGTTACATGCCGCTGCTCATTGCAATCTGCTATGTGTTCCTTTGTCAGGTTCGAGATGAATCCTTCTTTTTTATTTACCTTTCACAGTCTCTGGGAATTTATGTAGATGTTAAACAACATGTTACTCCGGTGTTCTCACTACTCATTCTACCCAACTATACACATTCTAACATTGGGCAAACATCAGTCTGTCAAAGTATACATTACTTGGCCATTGCTGCTATCCAAGGACAATGTGTATTCATTGTGTGCCAGTTACAGAGGTATGTTTAGTTCTGCAGCGCTGTATGTAGAACTTGTAATTTGCTGAATAAATATTGTGAAACTCCACTACCTACACACACATAGGGAATACATGTAATATGAATAATGTATAATGGTGACACACTTGGGAGCGCAGTAAGGTGACTGGGTGTGAACAACTGGCAGATAATCACTTTTATTCAAGGTGATTTCAAGGACACAATGATTGTTTAGTTCGGGTCTAACTGAGTGATTAATTTGCATAGCTTCCTATGAGCACTTTCTGGTTCATTGGGGGTCGCAGTTATTTAATTTAATTCTATATTTACACAGTGACACACCATCTAAGGTGGGGGAACATTTCTCGTTGTTTACACCTGGGAAATCGTCTATTCTGCACTTGCCTAGTGACTCTTTAGCATTTTATTAATAACTTACAGTATACCCAAATTTAAAAACGTCCACTTTTATAGGGCAATGTTTACACAGCTCATGCAGTCTCCTCTTCTCATTCATATGGTAAAGGTGCATTTTTGTATGGTAATAAAGCTGCACAAAATTCACATCCACAACCGTTTTATGTAGAAGAATACCAGCAGTAATGACATCCCACTCTTTCCCATGGATACACAAGATAGTATTGCTGAAAGATGGCCTGTAATCAGAGCTTTCCAATAGCCTATTACCCATTTCCTTCCTCTGGTTTTCCATACTAATTTAGCACTCATTGCTTATGTGTTGCAAGTAGAAAGAACAGTGCAGGCTGGTTGTAGCCAAAATATTATTTATGTTACGTGTTCATTGTAAAGTACATGTATGATACTTTTGCTTTTTTTTACTGTAGGCAAGCTGTTTGAGAATTGCTGTCTTTAAAACTTTACAGTGCTTTTCAGCTGATTTAACACAGAGATTGCCCTGCAGGAATAATTAATGAATTACAACTGTAATTCACTACAGTTTTTGTCCTATTAGAGCTATTTTGGGGCCATGTAGAATATGACCCCAGGACTCTGTTATTAAGCCCAAAATGTATGCCAATATGATCACATCATTGAACAACTTTTAATATTTTTTTCCATTCATTGTAATTTTACTTTTTTTGAGCATTTCATTATTATTTTTTTCTTGCAAGTGAAGCAATTAAAACAACTAAATTTGGCAAGTGTGATAATCTTTATATTTACAAAATAAAGTACCAATTTTTGAGTTAGCCTGATCCAAATGCATGCACATAATGTAAACTGACTTACCTTTTTGTTTAAGTATACTGGATGTCAAATTTGTTTACATTTACACAATAGGAGTGGTTGAAAAGCTTGTATTGTGTATAGTGTGTTCATAATTACATAATGAGCGTGGTTCTATTACTAGTTAGAACAAATAATATAAAATCAATGTTCTTGGAAATGAATGCACAGTCATATCTGTCTTGCTAGTTTGACATATATTTTTCCTTTTTTTTTTTTTCAGTAGCTCTCTATAAATTAAAATTTTGGTTAAATGGCTGCTGTTAAATTACTTTTGTGTAAATATCCTGAATGTGGTTTGTATTGGTAGAAAAGACAGAATGAGCAAATTAAATGTTGTCAGGATGTGAATCAGCATAACTAATCCTCAGAAAATTCAATGTCAATCACTTTTCTCTACTCACATAATATCAATATAGCTGGGAAATAACCTTCCTGTAACAGAGACTAACAGAAAGCTCTCAAGCTTACGAGCCACTCAGACCTAATAAAATTCTAACCTATTTTTATAGGACCCGGGAAAGAGGTGCATTTTGGTAAAGCTTGCCAGGAAAAAAAAATACTATTGGAATTGGACATCCAACTTTCCTTAAGCATTGGAGAAAGCATAACAACTTACAAAAAGAAAATTGGGGAGACTATACTTCCTATAACAAAACTGCTACAGTTCCAGTTTTCTTTCCAATTTGCTAAACTCGCTTATTATATTAACTCGCTTATTATATATAAAGTGGTGTTATATCTCCAACAGCCATCTCATTATCGTAATGTCTGTCTGTCTGTCTGTCTATCAAGAGCACAAACTAAGCAAGTCTTATCGGTGCAAAAATTGCTTTTGCAGAGCATCATTATTGCATCTTCCATAATTTCCATTGTGTGCCTCTTAATGGTTTGGTGAGCGTACATTCAGTCATATAATATGATGGCCAATACTAGAAATCAGTCATTTGCAAGCCCCTGCATTGGGGATGCTCCACATCATATCATGCTGGAATCAATTCTCTCAAACTATCAATATTATGCATGCTTAATCTCTTCTAAGATTGGTATTTGATTTGAGTAGTCGTTGATTCATTGCAATGCTTCCTGACATGGCTGTACTGCTATCTGTTTACAGAGCTAGATTTCCAATAAGGCGGCAGACAGGAGAGGGGCGACACTGCTGGATCCCTGTGTCAGTAATGTTACAATTGGTGTGCTACGGCGAGAAGGAGATTTGCTTGTTCTCCTTCTCACTCGACTATTGCGACGGCATATCCTCACCACAAAATTAAAACCACCTGCCTAATATGGTGTAGGTCCCCCCTCATGCTGCCAAACAGCTCTGATGTATCATGGACTCCACAAGACCTCTGAGCATGTCCTGTGCCATGTGCTTCCAACACATGAAATTCAAGAACTGATTGCTCACTTGTTGCCTAATATATCCCACCCACTGACAAGTGCCAATGCAACGATGTATAGATGAATGTATATATCACTGGACTAATACGGCTACAATCTCTACATTTATATATATATATATATATATATATATCTAAACAAAGAGTAGAGTCAGCGCTAATCAGTTTAGAAGGAGAAAAATGCAGCAGTCCCAGACAAGGACTCCCTCAAATGTCCTTCGAATAGATAGGCAAAAGCAAATAAATAGGGGATGGGTCTGCGCCAATATACAAGATGAGTTACAATAACAAGTCCTGAATGTGATAGTAAAACGGAGTTCCGTAGAGTATTGGATCTTATATGTGGTCTCCGAAGTTGAAAGGTTCGACTTGTTGCGGTATCCAAAAATGTGGAGGAAGGTGGTGGGTGATGAGACAGATGATCCAAATAGTAAAAATAGGAGAGGTCTTACTTACAGTTGGCAGAGCTTAATCCAGCTATGGTGTGAATGGCTTGCAGCGGTATTATCTCCGCTTTCAGGATATACGGCGAGTATCCTCTTCTATGCAGTGCCAGACAGCCAAGTGGGAGATAAAAAAGGATACAATAATGGTGCAGTATGTTCCACACGTGAAATAAAAGATGTTAAAATATAGTAGATACACTCACATTCGGTAGAGCTTCTGCTAGCTCCAGTGTTGTAGGCATACAGCGGTATAATACCCGCTTGTAAGATATAAGATGAGTGTTCTTGAAGGTAGTTTTAGGAGCTCGGAGAGAAGATAAAACAGCGATAGTGCTCTCAATAAATATTGTTGTATAAAATATAATAAAATATACTCACAGTGTATAGGGCAGGCTAACTGCTCTATGACAAAGGCGTAGGTGGTATAATCCCCACCTGGGATTCTTTGGAGTATAATACCAGGAAATAAAATAAATAAAAGGAAAATAAAAAAAAAGTATAAAAAATATAATATAAAATATATATATATAAAAGGCCAGGTAGTGATCAAAAGATAATGGTATAGACGTAAAAAATGACCAAAATCTATTTATTAACAGTATATAAAAACAGTACAATATCCAAACGCCTTTCACCATATAAGGCTTTATCAATGGATAAAAACTTTTCAACCTGGCTAGTTGGAGTTTATATAGATATAGAACAAATTAAAATTGGCGCCAAAATTGTACAGACCAATCACAAAGCAAATAATTATTGCACATAAATAACAACAAAAAGAACAACGTAGTAACATGTGTTTATCACACGAGTGTGTGTAGAGCCCTTATGATTAAGGGACTTTTTATTGGATTTATTAAAAGTGACGTTTTAATTTATTTGTGCTCCATTGGTGTTAATATTTATCAGCACGGGAATCTCCAATTTTTCTTTTCTTTTTGCCAATTTACAAGGGGTTAACCCCCATGGAGGTTCCAGTAGTCTAAAGGCTCCTCTCTTTCTTCTTTTTTCATTCTTTTAAATCAATTGACATAAATAACAACATTTCATGATTAAAAATATATAGATATAACTTATAAGATACATGTGGTATTTTAATATAAAAACGAGCGTTATTAAATGAGAATTTTAATATTTTCGTCCGGAACACGTGACGCGCGTCATGAGCGCGACGTCACTTCTGGCCACACGGTATTATGGGACATGTAGTCAGGAAGCGAACTACATGTGTATAGTTTTGCTAGTAGTAGGATAAAGCCCTATATTGGGTTAATAGAGAAGGGGGAGTGGCCGAGGACCGGAAGAGGGGAGCGGCCGAGGGTCGGCTGGAAAAGGGGCTGATGGGGAAGGAGATGATGGCGGCGGCCATCTTGGTTGAGGAATAGGCTTATTAAAGCTTTAATGCCCATAGCAAGTGGCCATATTGCTTATTGTACACATAAGTACCTAATAAAAATATGAATATGAAAATGTATATGAAAAACATAAAATAAATATAAGGAAATTGTAACAGACTAATAGAGTAGAAGAACATATATACAGCCAGCAAAAACCTAATAGTAATAAATAGTAAAAATTGATAGAATAAAAATAATAATAGTGTAAATAGTCAAAATAATTATAGAATATACATAGTTAGATAATAAAAAGCAGGTAAAATGTTATGTAAAATTAAATAAATCAAAATCAGCGTTTAAACCATTAGGAGTTAGTGTTTTTACGTTAAAAACCCATTCCATTTCACATTTTCCTAAAATATTTTTAATATTGACTCCTCTCCATAGAATAGTGCCAATACATTTTAAGAGGCCTGGATCATTGTTGTGGATGGCAAAATGTTTAGATACAGTGTGGTTTTGGTATCCATTAATGATATTTCGACAATGTTTTCCTAATCGTGTTTTGAGGCTTCTTGTGATCATACCCACGTATTGGAGCCCACATGGGCATTCTAGGAGGTAAATTAAGTTTTTGGTAGTGCAAGTAATAATATCTTTAATATTATATATTATGTTTGTTTTGTTGGATTGGAAATGTGTGGTTTTAGATTTGGTAGACTGATCGGTACCTTTACAAACTTTGCAGCGTTTACACTTAAAGAACCCTTTAGTGTTGGGTAGGAAACAGAATTGGGTTTTTTTTACACATGAAGAGGTTAGCATAGCTGGGGGCGAACCTGGTCCCCATGGCTGTGCCTCGTTTTTGTAGGTAAAAACAATTAAAAAAAAAACAAAAATAGTTATTTTTTAAAATTATGTTAATACCCTCAATGATAAAATCGATTTGGATATCAGAAATTCTATTTTCGTGTGTAAGGATGTTTTTTTACTGCACTGCAGCCTATGTCATGTGGGACAATCGTATATAAGGACTGAACATCACAGGTGACTAAAATAAAATTAGGTTGCCAAATAAAATTATTTAAAAATCTTAAAAGGGACATAGAGTCTTTTAGATAGGACCTCACAAGTTTAACAGAGGGTTGGAGAAGAATATCTATGTATTGGGATAGATTGCTTAAAAGTGAGCCAATCCCAGACACAATGGGCCTACCTGGTGGGTGGGTTATGTTCTTGTGAATTTTAGGTAAAAAATATTTACTGGGATTTTCGGATGTTGAATATTTAAAAAGTTAATTTCTTGTTTATTTAAAATAGTAAGATCTGCCCCTTTTTTTTTAAAAAAAAATTAAAAAGGCATTTTTTATGTTTGGGGTTGGGTCTGATAATTTCTCATATACTTGACTGTCGTTAAGTTGTCTATTAGCTTCTTCAATATACATAGTACTAGATAGTATAACCAAACCTCCCCCTTTGTCTGCCGGTTTGACTACTATTGTTTTATCATCTTGTAGTTGTTTTATTGCTAATCTTTCACTTTGTGTTAAGTTGTAAGTGTCGAATTTAGTGGGTTTGATTTTTTCTAGATCTTGTAGTACAAGTTTCTCGAACATGATAAGTGGTGCAGATTTACAGTGAGCGGGATAGAACTTAGATTTTTCTTTTAGGTTAGTATTAATAATTATGGCCTCTTTTTGTGATGAGGGGGGAGAGGCGGAAGGGGAAGGTGGACTAGTGGAGGGATTTTGGTGGTTAAAAAATCATTTGAGAGTAGCTTTGCGTACAAATTTGTTAATGTCTAGATAAGCTTCAAAAGGTTTAAAAGAGTGTGTAGAGGCAAATTTTAGACCTTTGGTTAAAACGGAAATTTGTGCTATAGTTAGAACTTTTTGGGATAGGTTAAAAATACCACACTCTCTCTCACATTTTGAGTCTATGGTGTTTCTAGTCTCTCTCTTTTGTGATCGTCTTCCACCTCGCTTTCCTCTAAACTCAGATTTCTTTTCTTTGCTCTTGAAGGATAAGGTGTCAATGTGCATGTGCTGTGGTGAGTCTGAATGTCTAAAAAATGTTCATCATTTTCAATTTCGGAGTCCAACGATAGTAATTGGTATCTGTTAGGATGTTGGTACGTGATGGGGGATTTAGGGTGATTTAAATATTCATTTCTCCTTTGATTGGTGAATTTAGTTATTTGGGGCTTAGGTGAAGCTGGTTTGATGGTGGGACTGGGTACATTGTAGTAATCAGACGGTTGTGTATTTGTAGAGGGTATTCTACGTGAGGTGGTTTGATATTTTGGTTGAGGTTGATATTGATAGTGAGGGTTATTGACAGGTCGGTATTGTCTAAGTGAGGGAGTGTGGTGTTGGTATGTATAAGATCTGTTTTGACGTATTCTTTGTGGTGAGTGGTGTGAGGGTTTCCTTCTAGTAGTGATAAAGTGATTACGAGAGAATTGGGTTCCTTGTTTAGGTAATTGTCTGTGATGGTTAGAATATTCTTTAGGTGCATATTGTTTATTTGGTGATAGTGCTTCAGAGGTGTATCTTTTGTTTAGATGGTATGTTCTAACTTGGTTGTTAGCATAGTCTCACTTGTCTCGGATATATTAGAATAGAATAGAATAGAATTGTGTTTATATACTTTTGTTTCAAGGAATGGTAACAATTGCTCTTTTGAGGTCATTGATTTGTGAGTCTAACAATGATAATATTTAACTTTTTTTCACTATAAGTGTTTCCATTAGACTGAAAGTGCACATTTCAAGCTTATTGTTCCATTCCTCCATGAACTCAATGTCATCCTGATCTGAGGTTGGGAATTTAAATAATCTCAAACCTCTAGGTGTGATACGTTCGTCTATATATTTTTTTAGGGTGGCAATTTCCCATTTTAATTTGATTTCTGTGCTTAGAATTTTTTAAAGTTTTGTGAATAATTCTTGTTGACTTGAAATATTCTGTCTTAGAAAGACAGGACTATTAGTATCTGTATTGAATACCCTATTGATATCAATTGTATAGTTATTTCTAAATTCAAATATAGACATAATGGAAAGAAAAGCTGCTAACTCAAGAGGGAAGTCAAGGATAGCAAAACAAAGAGTAGAGTCAGCGCTAATCGGTTTAGAAGGAGAAAAAGGCAGCAGTCCCAGACAAGGACTCCCTCAAATGTCCTTGGAATAGATAGGCAAAAGCAAATAAATAGGGGATGGGTCTGATATATATATATATATATATATATATATATATATATCTGTCTATCTATCTATCTACACCATTTTGGCAGATTCTGTTCCAGCAACTTAATGTTTGCATTTATGAGATTAACCAATTTACTAGGGAAACCCATCCTTCTGGGATTCTCTGCAGGGCAAAGTTAAATAGGGCCCTGGTATGAGGCATCTGTGACATGGAGGGGTACAAATCCATGGGAGTTGCCTAGAATCCCAAATATAAATATAAAAACTGTGAGGGCTGTATATATATATATATATATATATATATATATATACACATATCAATGAAACATATAAAAATAATCCTGCTACAACTATGTCATTGCATTTGCACAAATAACATGTTTACTTATTTATTTACATCTGCACATCTAACAATGTAAATACTAGAGATGTGCATGAAACGAATATTCAGTCTTTGCATTATGTTGTTTGGGGAGGGTGGGGGGATAGAAAATTCTGACCTATAGAGATTTGGTTCGAATTAGCTGACCGTTAATCTCAATGGCCCTCTATTAACACCCTACCATCTCTGTGACCCCAAGTTAAAGAACAGGCAGCCCACCCCCTGTGCCCACATGGTTAGGCTAATCTATTTAAAAAATAAATTAATGGGTGACATGCTCCATGGTGGGGCTGTATGTAGGTATTTCAGGGGTGACATACTCTACCCACCATGTCCCAACCTGTGGCCATCAGGTGGGGGAATTCAGAATATTTAAACTTAGGGGGTGGACAAATCACTTGCTTTTAATTAAAAAAGGGAATATCATAATGACTCCTTGTCCCCTATGGGTGGCTAATGGGGGCTTTCAATAAAATACTGGGGAAGACCCGGTGTCCCCCCAACCACCACCCATGAGCCGCAACTGGGAGCCCTAATTGGAATACCAGGGGTGCTTAGTGCTTCTCCTAGCTCCCACCAATGGGCATCAGCTAGGGCCTCTAAATAAAAATTGTAAGGGAGGTGGGCATGCCATTGTCCCCCGTCACCCCCAAAAATTGTTTATTTTTTCCTTGTTTTTCTCCTATCCTAAATAGATATGTGTGCTATTTAACCCCTGTATCACAGCTCACATTCAATTGTACGTGTCATTTTGTTGAGAAATACTTAAGACTATATATATATATAATCCACAGAAATTCCAAGCTGAAAATCCCCTTTATTGCCAGGTGCTAAATGGTGAGGCTGCACTTAAAAAATCCAATCTTTTTTTATTCAAGGTTTTGGACATGATTAGTACATACTGTGATATGTTTTGTCTCCAGTAGTGCAGTTTGGAATGAGAAAGTATCATATCATTTTGTAATATAATTATAAAGTTTGAAATGGCAGCATTATGACATAACATAGTTGCTTGGTATCATAGTACATTTCCTGGTTTTGTATATGTAACCTTTGTAACATGGGTATGAACATTGACATTTTCAGGATAAACTTGTGCCTGCAAATGCCTGGGTCCTATTACAATACCGTGACCTTGCACAGTTGTGGGCCTGTTCGTGTATCCTTAGAGTGAGTGGTAAGACCTTGTGACACTGTGCGTTATGTCTCATCTAATTTTGGCAGTGCAGTGCTATAGAGTGGGCTGTGAAGGGGTAGGCAAGGTATTTGCTACGTCGGTTATCTTGCCCTACTAGGTTTCTAAATCTGAAGGCCAGGCTCAGGTATGGTCAAGGTAGGTGATCGTATCTTTTGCTCGGAGGCAGTCTAAGTTATATGTGTGTGTGGTGTTGGGTAGGTTTCCTCTTTGAGTTGAGGGGGGAGATGTGTGTGTGGTTGACTGTGTGGGGGTTTGTTTTGTATATTGTGTGTGTCACTAGTTGATTGGTTAGTGAGGGGGTTACGGCAGCAGTCCAAACAGGTGAGGGTCAGTAAAGGGGAATGAGGGAGGGTGCGGGAGGTCGAAGTGGAAAGGAGCAAAGTGCAGGATCCAATTTTTTTTATGCAATTAAAACGTATGTCTGTATATATATATATATATATATATATATATATGTGTGTATATTATTTAATAAATTACGAGAGCACTCTCTGGATTTGATGAAAAAATTTGGTGTATTCAAATTCGCATGAAAAAAAAATGTTTCGACCAATATATATATATATATATATACCAAGAAGTGACAGTCTTGTGACATTATAAGTTTTCTGGGTTTATGTTTTTTTTTTAACATATGAAATGCCTTGATGATACACCTTACAAATTTGGTAAAATGGTTAAATAAGGTCTTGATAGTCCAGCACCTAGACTTTTTTATTGTGTTTGAAATCCATATATAAGTCTCAAACTCTTTACATTAAAACACTGTTTGGCTTCCTTGTGAAGTCTTTTGCTTCTATCTTGAAATTTCTATAGTTAAATGCATACTATATACATTATTTATCAAATGTATATCAAACTATTGCTCAATTCTTTGCAATTATGAAGATGCTATTATTATGTTTGAATATGTAGAAGAAAAATCTAAAGCTTGGCTTTTAAAAGGATATAAGTTAAGGGCATATTGAAACACTAATGCTATTTTTCTTTCTACAGATTAAATTTAAAAATAATGTTATATATATAGATTATATGTGTATGTATACATAAGCAAAGGGTTGCCACTTTTTATTTATGTTTTATTTTTTAAATATTTGGATTTAGTTTTATTAATATTTCTTGTTAAATTCTAAATCAAGACAACAATACAAAAGAAGACTAGTTGTACAAAACTATTTTTTTATGTGAGAAACATGCATGAATATCAAATATCACAAATAGAAATGTTTATGGATGAACTTTTTGTTTTACATATTTCACAGAGTATCCAACACAGAAACTGTATGTAAATTAATTTGGAAAATAATGTTGTTTTAAATCTAGAATAGTTTTAAACCATTTATGGAGTTTGTGCTACATATACATATTGCTCATCATAAGTGTATACGGTATGTTGTATCATTTTACTTACAGTCATGTTTGTTTACTTTTGGGTTTTTGTTCATATCTAATGTCTTTCTTTTTCTTTCAACAGACCTTTATAGTACTTAACAAAGGAAAAACGATCTTCAGATTTAGTGCCGCACCTTCCATGTATATAATAAGCCCTTTTAACCTATTTAGGAGAATCGCTATTAAAATTTTGATACATTCATATCCTTTTTATTTTGTGTGTATTTTAAGTGTGTATTTCTTCGAAATGTGTGTTCATCCTAGAAAAATAGCTAACATTTTAAAGGTAAATTCTAGATAGCATAACTGCGTATCTCATGTGAAAAACCGCTATGGGTTTCAGAAATATGCATGCAACACTAAAATTTAGGGTTCATTAAATATTTAGTTGTTCATAAAGTAGGGGAAAGTGTTTCCATTTTCCAAAAAAGTAGTAAAAAAAAATCCATATAAACTTGGAAGCACAACTTCAACAAAATTAACATATGTGTTGGGTAGTAGTATTCAGACTACTTGACTGGCAGGTATAATAGCTTCGGCAAAGTTTATTTTACAAAATAAGCCACTCTCATCAGTGAAAGTGAGTGACAGGTGGGTATTTTCATAAAAATATACAGTGCATTCTTTTGCTTACATAGTGTAGATTAAGATTTGAGTAGAGATGTGATGAGTTGGTATCACTGAAAGGAGTTATTGGTTTATTCATGTTCAGTAGATCATCCCCCAAAAAAATCCAACTATAGCTATTTTTGTTCATTGGAACCTGGCAAATCTATACTTTCAATTCAGCATGAATTCAAACTTCAGTGATCTAATGCTTTAAATTACATGTTTGACTCCAGTTGTGGGGACATTATTTAAAGTTACTGACTTTTAGAAATTAAAATCACTTTTAATTCTATGTGATCTCTGACGTGAACTTATTTTCTACCTAGTGGCCCATCAAGACATTTTCAGTTCCCCTGTTCATAAAGTTCAATGATGATTGCAAGATAAAATCAATGAGAACAGAGAAACCTTAGATTACAATTATTTGTAAATGACATGCAATTGTATGCAACCTATATACCTATACCTACTGGTTTGACAATGTCATGCCAGGTGCAACTTTTTGAAGATCATTAACTTCTATCTATACATTGTGCTAGAAGATTTGCTAAAAAAATATACATTGTGTAAATAATAATAATTAAAAATAAGTTTTTCTCCCACCTGTCATTCAACTCTGAGGCATAGACTCTATGCCGAAGAATTGACTAAAAAGGGAGAGCAGAAAAGACCTCCCACTGGTGGTCTTTCAGCTCTCCACTTATAGCAACCACAGCCCATTTGATCTAGTTGCTATAGTAAGGCCCCAACTGATGCTGCTTGCTCTGACTAGAGAGTATAGGAACAGAGTCACGTCACTCTGTTTAGACGGCTGCATGCTGACAATGAAGCCAGAATTGCAGAGGAGGTTTGCACGGCTTGGGGAAGCATTCCTAAGCAGAGCAAGTCAGCGGGGGGAGAGAGGGGGAACCGGAGGTGGGTGTTACAGAGGTGTAAACCCACCTTGGTGAGGTCATAACAGTGCTGGATTGGAGATTGGGGTGAGTCATAACAGGTGCCCTTTAATGTATTTATCCTGTTTTGGTTTGTATGTGTGTATATTATATTTATATTGTGCTGCCAGGTGCTTATAAACCAAAATCAACAGGTAGGATGCAAAGTGAAATTTATTTAGGCAGTGAATACAACAAAATATAACATTTCTGCCCAATTCACTTAATCATGTAACATCTTACATTACTGTAGAGGGGAGGCTGAATAAGTGTTAAATTATAAAATGCCAGAGTATTCGGCCCTATTCCATTTATAATGTAACGTTTTCCCTGCCTTATAGAGTATTGGTCCCTAACCATTGAATATAAGACCCATTTTTAAGGTCCTCTCCTATGTTTAGTCTCCAGGTTTCTTACAATCAGTCTCTTAGCCTCTTACACACAGTCCCCAGATCTCTCACAGTCAGTCACCCCAGGCCTTAGGTCTCTGCATCTCTTAACACTGTTCTTTCTTCTATCTATTGTACTCTAATCACTCTCTCCAATGCTTTCTTCTCTGCCGGCCTGGTGACTTCATCCCTTTCCCATTATATCCCCTATTATTCTTCCATGCTCTCTTTCCCTTTTTTCTTATAGAATACTCACATTCTTTTCCTAAATAGTTTTTGACACTTTGCTCTGCCTCTATCTTTTCCATTGCTTTTTACACATTTCTTCCATGCTCCTTACAACTCACTGATTTCGCTCAATGTCATTGTTAGTTCTCTCTCCCATCCTGTAGCTTTTTTTTGTCTTTGCTTACACTCCAATTATTTTTTTCATTGCATACCCGTCCCTCCCTACCCACATCACATATTTTTAAAAGTCTTATTTTAAGTAAATGGATTAACACTTCAGTTGCCAAATTAGACCTGAGACATAATGTGAGAAGAAAAAGAAAATTACCAGCAAATATATATGAAAAATATGTTTTAAATGTAAAGGAAAATATTAGAAAGATGGATGAAATAATTTATAGTTATGTAAAACATTTTTAGTTGCATCTCCTTGACCTCATTGTACAGTATTTAGCATGATCATCATGTGTACTATTTTGACAAACTGCGTCTTCATGACTTTTAGTAATCCCCCAGAATGGTCTAAACAAGTGGAGTAAGTACATCTCTTTAAACTTATACATTCAAATATGCAGGCTTTATTATTTGTTGGTTCTGTTTTTTATTTCATAAAAAACCTAACTACAAAGCACATTTTCATTTTAATAGCCTTTTTTTTTTATCAAATAAAACTCTGTTGGCATGAAATTAAGCTTTATGTATGCATGCATATTTATATTTTAATTTATTAGTACATTTAGTATATTTAAATTTGCATTATATTTATTTAACATTTTTTTTAAAGTACTTTACAATTTATGCAAAATAATTTTGGTAATTATACAAATAAAATATTTAGACACACCGAAAACTCAATGAGAAGAGAACTGTGCCCATGAGCTTATAATCTACTCCAGTTCTTAAAGACATTTAGTTCTGCATAACATGATTTCTGTTATAAAGTGCTATTCATTTTAAATGTGAATCGTGCATGGAACCTCCAAATTAAGGCACATGTGCTCATCAACTCATATCCTTTGCAGATAAATGATGTCAGCGCTTAGTAAATATCCCCCTTTAAGGTCATGTAGGGGTATCCAAAAAACAAGATATTTAAATGAAATAAAACAAAATTAGTCTTATCAAATGGTATCCAAAGACAATAAAAGTCAGTAAAAGTCACTTGTGGAGAAGGTGGTCCAGATCTTGTTTTTGTCAATATGGAACCACGTAGTGTGCTGGGTATACCTTAAAAGCAAGAAAGCAACATATATTGTAACACTGTATGTGGTAACACTGTATGTTTAATGCCCCAGTACAGAAACACCCTCCCAAGTAAGGAACTCTTACAAGATAAATCTCCCTTTATGCCCCTAACTGCTGTGCCGCAGCTGCTTACTATTTAGTAGAAATGCCCCAACCCACAGGAAGGCAGCGGAGGGGCATAAGGGAGATATTATACATCCCTTACTAGGGACAGGGGCATGATAGCATTAAGAATTCAAGTTTCTATACATAACGCTATAGAGTTCCTTTAAATCCAGTCAAAATTGGTTTACAAAAAAAAAATAATCGAAAAAAAATTTAAATTATTATTAACTGTTATGAGCCAGTAGAATGAAATCTAGGCCATTGTTAGAATAATAAAACTGTGCTCTGTCATGTCCAGTTAAGTAATTATATATAATTTCTTTAGAATGATGTGTAGATTAAACATGTACTCACCTTATGGGGGACTTGTCATTCACACTATTTGTGGATGACATGTTTAGGTTAAAAAGCTGTTGAAAAGTGTGTGCTCTAATAATACATATTTTGCTCAGATTCTTAGAATTATTTGATCAATTCTTTAAGCCAATGAATGACCAGCAGGACTGGCATCCTCCTTATGCAGCCCTGCAGGGCTGCCATCAGAAATTTTGGGGCCCCTGACACAGTTCAAAGTGTGGGCCCCCTGGGCCCACCCCTGAGTCTGGCCCCGGGGGCCCATTCTGAGTCCACCCACAAGGATGGCCTGTGTGGTGTGTAAAATGGATACAGATTGCACATTTGTATAATGAACGTAATTTTGTGTGCTTTAGATAAAGTGTGTGTTTGTGTAGTGAATGCAGAGTGTTTGTGTTGTGGTTTAGTGTGTGTATGGTGAATGCTGTGCGTGTTTGTGTTGTGGTTTGAGTGTGTGTGTTTTAGTGTGTGTATGGTGAATGCAGTGTTTGTTTTTGTTGTGACTTTAGTGTGTGTAAGGTGAATGCAGTGTGTGTTTGTGTTGTGGTTTTAGTGTGTGTATGGTGAATGCAGAGTGTGTGTTGTGGTTTTAGTGTGTGTATAGTGAATGCAGTGTATGTTTGTATTGTAGTTTTAGTGTGCTTATGGTGAATGCAGTGTGTTTGTGTTGTGGTTTTAGTGTGTGTATGGTGAATGCAGTGTGTGTGTTGTAGTTTTAGTGTGTGTATGGTGAATGCAGTGTTTGTTTGTGTTGTAGTTTTAGTGTGTGTATGGTGAATGCAGTGTGTGTTTGTGTTGTGGTGTTAATGTGTGTATGGTGAATGCAGTGTGTGTGTTGTAGTTTTAGTGTGTGTGTATGGTGAATGCAGTGCGTGTTTGTGTTGTGGTTTTAGTGCGTGTATGGTGAATGCAGTGCGTGTTTGTGTTGTGGTTTTAGTGTGTGTATGGTGAATGCAGTGTGTGTGTGTTGTGGTTTTAGTGTGTGTATGGTGAATACAGTGTGTGTTTGTGTTGTGGTTTTAGTGTGTGTATGGTGAATGCAGTGTGTGTGTTGTAGTTTTAGTGTGTGTATGGTGAATGCAGTGTGTGTGTTTTAGTTTTATTGTGTGTATGGTGAATGCAGTGCATGTTTGTGTTGTGGTTTTAGTGTGTATGCAGTGTGTGTTTGTGTTGTGGTTTTAGTATTTGTATGGTAAATGCAGTGTGTGTGTTGTGGTTTTAGTGTGTGTTTGGTGAATGCAGTTTGTGTTGTAGTTTTAGTGTGTGTATGGTGAATGCAGTGCGTGTTTGTGTTGTGGTTTTAGTGTGTGTATGGTGAATGCAGTGTGCTTTTGTGTTGTGGTTTCAGTGTGTGTATGATGAATGCAGTGTGTGTTTGTGTTGTGGTTTTAGTGTGTATGGTGAATGCAGTGTGTGTTTGTGTTGTGGTTTTAGTGTGTGTATGGTGAATGTAGTGTGTGTTTGTGTTGTGGTTTTAGTGTGTGTATGCAGTGTGTGTTTGTGTTGTGGTTTTAGTGTGTGTATGCAGTGTGTGTGTGTTGTGGTTTTAGTGTATGTAAATGTGGGGGCTGTATGTAAAATAGGGGGCTGCATTGGGGGTTAGGGGTGGGAGGGGAGCCTTTTTGGTAACATTTACATTTTATTCCCCCCTCCCTGCTTCTTACCTGGCCAGGGAGGGGGGAGATCGCTTCCCTGGTGGTCCGGTGGTCCGGTGGTCTGGTGGAGGGTGCCAGCCGCTGTAGAATGTAGACGGGGACCAGCCAGCACATCTTAACTTTCCAGCAGCTCCTGCCTATAAGTCTCGCGAGCTGTGCCTGTTTGCCGCGCGGAGCGTTGCCATGGTAACCCGTGACAACGCTTTGCCGGCCGCGGAGCTCGCGAGACTTACAGGCAGGAGCAGCTGGAGAGTTAAGATGTGCTGGCTGGTCCCCGTCTACATTCTACAGGTAGCTGGGGCCCGCAGGTGAACATATAGATAGCGATAATAGCTATCTTAATGTGCACAAATGGAATGTGGGGCCCGGGACTCCCAGAGCAGTCCAGGCCCGCCAGGACCGCCAGGCCCATGACAACTGTTATGGTTGTCATGCCCTGATGGCGGCCCTGCAGAAGCCGAATGCAGTTCCTCCAGGAAACTCTTATAATCATAATCACTACAGTGAATTTTGGTTTTGTTTTATGTCATACCACGATTCACACTGTTTGTTAAAAATAAAATAAATTAAAAACAAACTAAGCATATTACAGATACATTAAAGAGAGTTTTTCCCACTAGTGCTAGCTCACCAGGACTTGCAGGTTTGAATGCTACCCCGACTCCAAAAAATTTCACAAGAAGAAAGATTGACAGTTGTGTGGGAATATGAGATTTCTTCAATGTGTAGGGCACTTTAGAATTCCATGCACGTTCTCCTCCAATGCCCATTATGCATTCGCACCTACGTGTAATTCCTTCTTTCATTGTTTTATTTCCTTTCTTCCTTCATGTAACTAAATGTGTAAAGTTTAACTCATTATCATATATGTATGCTGAATATGCAAGTATGTATGAAAATGTAAAACCAATTGTGCAATATTTAATATGCTCTCACTATTTCAACAGGTACACCTTCACTGGAATTTATACATTTGAATCACTTGTAAAAATCATTGCAAGAGGTTTTTGCATAGACAGCTTTACGTTTTTGAGGGACCCATGGAACTGGTTAGATTTCAGCGTTATTTCGATGGCGTAAGTTTTCAATATCTTTATTTACATTATCTGTGTTTTAAAATCTCATTGCTTGTCATTGTTCAAGTCAGTAGGTAGAATTATTTAATACGTTCAAGATGTGTTTGTTTTCTATTAAGAATTGGCTATTGCTGTGGCTTGGGGAAAACCAATAAAATACGTGCACTGACTTCACCTGTATGGGAAATCTTCACAAGACATTGAAAGGCTATATCTCACTCGGGATATTAGAGAGAGATAAAGATTCCTGTCTATCTATAGGGTTATACTACACCTTCCAGGAAATCAGAAGTCACGAATTACCAACCAGAACAGCAGCTGTAATGACAAATATAGAGATAAGTCATATAAGACTAATGGAACTCAGTTCCTCTTAAAATTAACCTATAAACAATAAAGACTGTAGTGTACTACAGTAAATATAACAGAATTAAACTGGCCATACGTGCAACTGGTAGCAGCAATAGTGGTGAGGGCACTTATGTGACAGTGACCCTAGCAATGTCCCATCACCACTCTGGTTAACAAGGACACGATGGCCAAAGCAGAAATGGTAGGAAATTGCCACTGGTGGGCAGAGACCCTAGTTCACTAAGTAAACTGTAAAACAGTGAACTGAGGGACAGCCCCAGAGCCCTCTTGCCATCATAACCACTTTAAATAGATGAAGTGATTGTGATGCCCGGTGTGTTCCTTTAATTGATTTGATCCACTGAGATTCCATTTGGAGATTTTTGGTACAAAGAGGAATACTGTTCTGGATCTGCTTTTTGTCTTTTTAAAAATATAACACTGAGATAACACTGAGGAGTAAATCTATTGCAAAATATATTTAGCCATCGTAGCAATGTTAGTGAGGTCACTAAAAGTCTTGCTTTAAAAAAAAAAAAAAAAAAAGATAAGAAATTAAATAATTCCCTCTCACTTTGATATATAATTTTTATATGTGTTCCCTGTTACTGTACAGTAATGGTATCCAAACTTGAATGCAATAATTGTTGGACTGTTCAGTGTAGACTCTCCCCAAGTAGGGAGATATGCCCTTGTTACTTGAATTAGATCTCCAGTGATGCTCATTGGCACAGGTTTGTTTTACTATATTGTTTCCTAACAATTATGATTGCCATTTTTAAATTCTAATAGGTGCAGAAAAACATATGCTAGAATTATTTTGGCTTGCTAAAGTTTTCAGATCCTTGAACAATTTGTACATATCCCTGGATAACAAATAGTAGACCTCAATTTTGTTAAATTACATTAAGACACAAAAACAACCTTTTTATGCTGGAATAATCTTTTCAAATATCTTTAAGAAAAAAAACAAAAAGCTGAAGTATGTTACGTGCATAAGAATTAAAATTCTGTGGAACCATATGAGCAGATTTACTTAAAGAAAATGTCCCATGGAGGACAAAATGTTACAACTGGTCTCAATGTGTGAACTGTTCCAATTCCTGCAGCATTTTTGGAATATGAACACCCACTTTTTGTATCATGGATCAAGTTGAAGAACTGAAGAAAAATAAAGTCATAAAAAATTGTAAAGGGATGCATTCATATAACAGTGTTCAATAAAAAAGACAGGCAAAATAATATTTATTTTACCATAGTGTGTCTGTTAAAAAAAGCGATAGTTCTTCATAACACCCTAGGACTGCCAAGTAAGACAAACTTTAAAATGTTATGTGCAAATTAAGAGATTTCTGAGACATTCCAAAAATCCATAAAGGCAACAGATTTCAGCGGCTGATTGTGGACCCATAAATTGTACACTAACCATATCAAGAACACTCACGCCAGGGTAAATTAGAGTGCCGCAGCTTTGAGTTAAGAGTAATTTTTTGGTCAAAACTAAATGTGTCAAGAGTAATGCAGAACTAATACGGTCCACACCTTACGCATCCAGCCATTTACAGTGGTGATATCACCATGCTGTAGAGATGATGTGAAAACTGCAAGCAGCATTCATTAAAGGGAAATTCTGGACACCAAAACAACATTGATGCACTTGATTCTTGGCATCATTGATAATCTGTATATTGTAAACTCAATCTTTGAAGTTTGCAAAATAAAACACTTTGAAGAATTCTGCACCGTAAGTTTGCCTCCATAGCCATGCCTCTCCACAAAAAAAGCACAGCTCAGCTGCCAAGAGTACTGAGTGAGCTGGACTACTGGAAACCAAGCAGTCTGCATTCGAAGAAGAGGACACTCATGTAGATGCACAATCGACAGACATGTAGTATATGCTTACAGTTTCACAAGCAGCTTGATTATGGATTGAGTGAAGTATCTTTTTATCAATATGAAAATAAAGAGTTGTTAATTTCAACCTGGAGTGCCCTGTTAAACCAAATGCAGGAAAAGAGGAGCTGCAGTAAGTCCAGTATAAAACAAGATTGGGAAGTAATTCTCTTTTTAGCACATGCTAAACTATAATTAGACATTTTTGAAATGTCACAGCAGGTATATTTTAGTGTTTGTGGGAGTCAATGCCTGCTATCACACAGTCCCTTAGAGATTTTGTTTCACTGATTTAAATGGTTGCCTACAAACTCTGTCCAACCAAATTGAATAATCTTCCAAGAACAGGCTGAAATTTCTCTGTCAAGGCATGCGGCGGCTGTACACCTGATGATGTGTAAATCTGCAGTCTGTTTAATGCAGAACCTACTATATTTTAAATTATTTTTCTTTGATGAGTGCTCAAATCCCTTCATTATTCCTAAAATGATCACTATGCACGAAAACTCCCTGTTAAGGTCCATTCTAACTGAACAGGCTAAGCATAATGTGGAGCAGAAGGTTTTTAATTTGCTGCAAGATTCGGTGAGAATATGGTGTCTCTGGCTCATTCTCTCTGCAGAGTACACTACTTACCATATGGCTCTCAGCCAGTTTCATCTTCCTCCCAGACTAAGTGCACACTTGTGCATCAACATCCTGGCTGATATTCCACTTTGAAGTTCCCAATATGAATGACACACTTGTTGACAGCCAGGGCACATGTAAGGGTCCAAAATGTATTATGACATGCCACATGAACTGGCCATGGTATCTGTCAAAATAGGCATTGTTTATTATGATCTATTAATGAATTCCCTGGAGAATATTCCATACCTAATGGAAAAATTTCTTTATCTTTACTACATGCCCAGTGCATCCTGTTTTACATTTTAGTAATATGGTGGCCTTTTAATTTTAGCTGCAACCTCAAATTCCACAAAACTTATTTGGGGAAAGTGTATACTAACAAGTGTCATTGAGATCAGTTCAGCATTGTCACCTTCATTTATTACAGCTAACCTAATGCACTTTTGTATTCATGTGATTTGTAAAAGTTTAGAGATCATTTTTGAATAATTAGAATATTTTTCATAGTCATAATTATGAATTCTTTTAAATTAGGGTCAACAAGATTGAGGTAATCGGAAAAGTTAAATTTTATATCCATATTTATTTGTAAATTTCCTGTGTGTTTCTGTTGATGGGATGGGGGAGGCGCATCACTCCTCTTCTACTTCATACTTTTTCAGGGTCCTCCAGACCAGATACAGAGTGGTTATTGTTGGGCTGATTTTGCCTCTTAAATCGTCAGCACCATTACAAGTAACTCTGATTTAATTCTGCAGGTATATAACAGAGTTTGTAAACCTAGGCAATGTTTCAGCTCTGCGCACTTTCAGAGTTCTGAGAGCTTTGAAAACTATATCAGTAATTCCAGGTAAGGTAGCCTGCAGTTGATGTTAGGTGTTGGGTAGGCCCTGTGATGATGTTCTTGTTGTAGCGGTTTTGTGTTTTTGTCATTGTGTTTGTGTGTGACCTCCCTTATTGCAGATATGTAACAGAGTTTGTGGACCTTGGGAATGTCTCAGCGCTGAGAACATTCAGAGTTCTCCGAGCTTTGAAAACTATCTCTGTCATTCCAGGTGAGAAACTATTTAAACACTAAGGCTGATGCTGTTTACTAAACATAGTTTTGATTAATTTCCTTCAAAAATGGTACAGATACATTTTTGACAGGCTTTGCAGTCTGCATTTCTTTAGGAAGACAAACTGGGCAACAGGTGAACAAGGTTGATGGATAAAATGGATTCCAAAAGTCAAATTTTACCTTTGACTCTTTTAGATGAGTATATAGTGAGAGACTTATTTAAAAAGCGGTTTCATAATAAAATGTGTCCTATTGGAACACTTATTTCCCATTTCAAAATCAAATTCACAAGTCTTTAGGAATTGAATACTTTTCTTTAAAAAAATAAAAATTCCAAATCTTATCTATCAATCCTTCAAGACTGCCAAGCTTAACGTCGATAGACATTTGTTGCATGAATTTCAACAAATCACCTGCCATATAATTTGAACAACAATATACCACTCTTACATTGAATTTTGAAAATATCTCTTAAATTTACAGCTCCCATTGAGAGTTTTATTAACTGTATATGCATATGGTGGTGCTTTTCCTGTAATATTGGGCAAAAAAATGCTGTAACTAGATAATAGATATTCCAGAATAACTCTCAATTCACATGTGAGAGATTATTTGAGGTGGCCCTGTATGCTATGATTACCTATGGGTCATTGATTGAATTGGACTTAGTTGTTTGATTAACAATGAGTCATGGAGCTATATCGAATATAAAAAATTAATCTGATAATCAGATGAGTTGCTACATTTTGACAAACTTTACATAATGCAAACATTGCCATCGCTGCATCTGAAAACACAGCACCGTCCACATTTGAAAGCAGTGTAATAATTTTTGATGGAAGTATCTTCCACCAAGATTATATTAAGTCTCAGGAAATGTCCTACAATGTTTATATGTGTCACAGTTAGTGTTCCCATTTAATAATATAATGGGAATTAGGATCTAAGATTTCACATGTAATCTTGAATTGCTTATGGCATTTTTGGTGTGTTTCCAGCACATTAGCTGTAATATGATTAATATTTTAAATGTTCTTTTTATTGATGTTGGCAAGCAACACACTATTGTAGAGTGATTGAAAAGTTTTAATTGTATAATCGAGTTGAAAAATGAAGTGCAAAAAGATACAAGGATTTATGTATAAACATCAGTTCTACGATAATATTCTAAACATGGAACAGGAACATGATCGTATTTATTAAACAAATTATAGAAACTATTAACAAACATGCAAATACATTAACAGACACATTTAGGATAAACAGTGATGTATGTCCAGCTAAAATATGCGTAGAGGAAATGGTAAAATTGCACAAAAATTCCAAAGCAAAAATAAGCTGAAGAACTAGAAAATAAACCAGAGAACATTATCTACCTTAAGTGACATAGTCTACCTTAAGCGACAAGTATTCACAGTTGTGGGGAACCTTGAAAGAAGGTCTGCTCCTCAATAATTAGCTCTTCATTTGAAATTCCAGGTCCTTGAATCGTACCAACCTCCATGTGCCAATATAAACCGACAAAGTATAAAATATAAATATCTTTGTTTAGCTGTAATAAAACATGATTCAAAATTGTTAGAAACATTTCCAAATGATTTGTCTACAAAATACCCATGGACATTAGTGGTGAATTTTGTAGATAAATTACTTGGAAAGTTTCCTAAAGTGTTGAATCATTTGGAAAGCTTATTAAATCAAGGCCATAGTCTGATGGCTGGTAGTGCACTTGGCATTTTGTCAAAGATGACATGAGGTGTCCCCAGTCCAATGCAATGCAAACCAATCCCGTGCACTGTCAGTAAAAAAAACGAACCCTGAAATATGAGTACTTGGCCGCCTGAACAGCAGGTAGAGCTGTAGCACGTGAAATAAAATTTGCTACTATATATACACTCTTCATAGTTGCCAACATTTGAAAAGAATTTCCAGGGACACTTTGTAGCACAGCTATTAATTACTACCTTGAAAATTTACCACACCCACTGCCACAAAGCTCCGCCCACTGTGGCCAACCCACATAATTAATCTCCGCCTACTTATCATAGTGCAGATTGCAGTGTAAGGAGAGAATAAACAGGGAGAGAAAAAGAGAGAATTACAGGGAATTGAGATGGTAATTTTAAACTTAAGGCCAAAGTAGCCGAATTGGAAAAATTATCCCATCCAGCTGCACTATTTCGACCTAAAGTTGGAAATTCCCACTTCAGACAAGCTCACTGACACACACACGCTCACTAAATACAAGGTCCCTGACACACGCATACTCACTAAATAGAATCTCACTGACACACACAAGCTCACTAAATACAAGCCCACTGGCACACACAAGCAGTATCATCTTAACAGCATTATGGGCTGTGTATGTCAAGGGTGCTGTGTGTGCGTGTGCATGTCAGGGGTGCTCTGTGTGTGTGTGAAGGGCACATTGTGTGAGGGGTGCTGTGTGTGTGAGAGAGGTGCTGTGTGTGGGAGGGGTGCAGTGTGTGAGAGGTGCTGTGTGTGTGAGGGGTACAGTGTGTGTGTGTAAAGTATGCTGTGTGTGTGTGTATGTGTGTCAGAGGTGCTGTGTGTGTGAAGGGTGCTTTGAGTTTGTGTAATGGGGTGCTGTGTGTGTGTGGGGGGGTGCTTTGTGTGTGTAAGGGGTGCTGTGCCCTGGTGGTCCAGTGGTGGTGAGTTGTCTATAGCCTGCAGCTCCTCTGGCTGCAAGCTATCTTCACTCCTCCCACGAGCAGAATGCTGTGTCGGAGCATTGCCATGGTAACACGCTCTGCACCTTCCAGATCCTCCCTCCCTCCTTATCACTAACAAAGGTCCTTTTGGCAGGTGAAAGCAGGTCTCCTCTGTTGGCCTGGGCACATGGGCATCACGGTGAGGCCCCCATGCTTATGGAGCCACCGGGCAACTGCCCAGCGTGCCCATGCAGATAGATGACCCTGCACACAAGCTCACTGACACACACAAACTCACTTCAGACAAGCTCGCTGACACACACACAAGCTCACTACAGACAAACACACTAACACACACACAGAAGCTCACTGACACACACACAAGCATTCTCACTAGCAGGCACACACACACACACACACACAAGGCTGAGTATATCAAGCCTACCTGGCACTGGAGGCAGTTGCTGGGAGGTCAGATAGCCATCTTGGGCCTCTTCCTCCTGCAGAAAGGTCTGCTGCTTAGCAGGAGCGGAGCTTTCATGCGGGAGGCGGAGCTAACATACGTGGGCGGAGCTTTCATAGTGGTGGCGAAGCCTGCGGCTGTGAGGCTGGGGGAGCTGCTGGAAATTTGGAAGGGAGGCTGTCAGTGCTCTATCCAGCCCCAGCAGCCTCAATGCAGCCCCCAGCATCTCTCTTCAGCCCCTCGCAACCCCCAGCATCTCCCAGCACCCCTCCTAAGCCCCCAGCATCTCCCAGCATCTCTCTGCAGCCTGTTACAGTCCAAAGGAAAATAATGAAAGCACCTGGCCCAGCAAGTTGCCAGGACTGTCCTGGGAGAGTTAATTGGCCGGGACAGACTCCAGCTTGCTTTTCAAATGTTTAATCTATAGAAGTCACCATTAAAGTCTATAGGGATTTTGTTGATAAAGAATTCCAATAGTTTTTCTTCTAACAGGATGAAATCATTTATGTCAGAAGGAAGTAAAAGAATCTGAGTATGTTAATCATGCAAAGTCAGCTATTTTGTATGTAGGTTTATGTCTGCACAATTGACTACAGACACAGTGACAGAGAATACATAATGGCTTAAAATGAAATAGGAGGCTGTTTTAAAAAAAGTGAATTTCAAAAAGTGGGTAGTGGGTGAAGTGTCCCAAAGTGAAGAAATATATCTGGGTCTATCCAACATGAATCTGAAGTGCTTAGGTTTAAATTTAGCATTAAATAATATGGGATTCTGTAGCATATAAGGATATTTTACCATATTGGGAAATAATTTTTTTTTTAGCTTAATGAGAAATTTGAGAATATAATGCATTAACTGAAATTTGCTAAAGTGAACGTTTATTATATGTATTATATACATATTATCCATTTATAGTGACTTACGAGAAAAAAATAAACATTTAAATATTTACCAATCTTATTACTGGTGTGTGCTGGAAACTTAAAGCAGTTTTCCATTTTTCTTTAACAGCAAAAATATCAAATTGAAGATTATCATATTTCCAAATATATTCATGCATGACCCAAGCAGTTTAACGCTTAATTTTTCTGTTATGTATAGGTAAATGATTTTTTTTTTATCTTTATTTTTTTTCCTTTGTTTATGAAATACAGTTTCACATGCTTTAGATTCTAAAGTTTTGAGAATGATAATGAAAACTCTGCTCAGCCTTGGAGTTTAAATGAATTGCATGGACATAATCCGACCCTCAGCCTGAGTCTTACTCATTATTGAATTTGCTTAATGTGTTATGATTGAACATGTTGCATGTAACAAATTATGACTTTATGTTTTCTTTTCTTAAAGGAACACTCCACTGAAAATTGTGTTATTTTGTTTTTCAATTTAGTAGATATACCCCACAAACATGCATGTATTTTTTTCTACATGTTTTCTTTGGGGGCATATACTATTTGCAAAAGCTGCACACCTGCTGTCTACAGCCTTTACAAGCCTTCCTATCTTTCTCTGATACTGACTTTCAACCTGTGACGAGGAATACACCAATCAGAGGCTTCTCATCAAGAATTCCCTGTGCTGGAGCTGCGAGCATGCGTTTTTTTATGCTTCTCAGTGGGCTGTAGTGCAGCTCATTGATAATGGGAAGGCAAGCATGTGTCTCCCATAAATTATAAAGTGTATATTTCTATTGAAAAACGGTTACATATATAAAACTCTGGACACAAAGCAATTCAGCCAGCTGATGCGCTTTATTGGATTGGAGTGTTCCTTTAAGTACTTTTCAATTTATGTTATTAATTAAAGTGAGAAATCTTGATGTGCCCTGAATTATATGTTCTTGCGTGCAGAAATGTACAATTTATCAGTATCTTCACTTTTGTTTAATATAAACATTAATGCAGATAGTTTCATAACTTATTTCAACTGTTTAAGAAGATGTTTGATATTATTTTCTAGTCATTACAGTAGAATACTGACTGTTATATTAGAATTGTACTGTATTTCTGTACCTACAGTATATGTGTACTGCTAATGCTGGCCTTCTTTAATCAGATTTGGATCTTATAGTGGGAACACTTGGGCAGGTACATATATACACCATATGTATGTATACAGTATACATATGTGTACAATTTAATGTCAAACTAATATCAACACACAGGTCGTTGCTTACATTTGCCCATATTATATATATTTTTAAAACAAATATAAATGAAATTGCAGATCCAAGTTATTTCATAACAGATAGCTAGGTAATTTCCAGGTAAATGGGGCAGTTATCTATCAATGAGCCTAAACTAAGAACTACTAACATATTTTTTTAAAATTTACAATGTATAGCAATGTATTTCAGCAAAAATGGAAAACATGTCATATTTTGAATGGTGTGGGGCTAGATTTTATCATTTTGATTATGGAATACACTGTAGGTGAGAAACATACAGATTGTAGGGGAGAAAATAAACAAATTACAGGAATATCATGGTGAGTATCTGTAACCATTTCAACTTTTTAGCACACCATTAAAAGACATTTCTGCAGATTGTATTACATATAAAAATCTGAACACTGACCTCAGAACACGTTTGGAAAAAAAGTTAAACAAAGAAACACGCATGGGCAAATGTACAAATTTTGTAAACCTCCATAAAGCCATTCAATACCAAGTCTACCAAGAATATAAAGCAAAACTCTTGCATAAAACAGTACATATCTAGCACATATGTAGGTGAAACAAAACAGCAATTTCTTGTAAACAATTTTTGAAAAATAACTGAAATTTCAAATTATGTACATTGATGTAAATTTGTTTCCCTTTAAATTTTATTATTCATGCATTGCAAAAAAATTAGTAGAAAGAGGCATTAATTAATGAATTAATTGTAGCTAATAATTTTGTAACATAAATTAAACAACATAAAAGATTGGTCAGACACTGTTTGCATAAGTACTTGAAATGTTAAAATATCAGAACATGTAAATGTAACACTGATCAGCCACAACATTAAAACCACTGACAGGTGAAGTGAATAACATTCATTGATTATATTGTTACAATGGCACCTGTCCAGGGGTGGGATATATTAGTTAGCAAGTGTACAGTCAGTTCTTGGATTTCATGTTTTGGAAGCAGGAAAAATGGGCAAGAGATAATTAAATAGTAATTGCTAGACAACTGGGGTAGTGCATATCCAAAATGGCAAGTCTTGTGGGATGTTCCTGGTGTGGTTAGTACCTACCAAAAGAAGTGGTGCAAGGAAGGACAACATGTGAACCAGCATCAGGGCTATGGGTGCCCAAGGCTCATGGATGCACCTGGGGTGGGAAGGCTAGCCCAAGTGGTCTGATCACATTGTAGCTCAAGTTGCTGAAAAGCATAATGCAGGCTATGATAGAAAGGTATTTAGAACACACAGTGCATTACAGTTTATTACGTAGCCACAGACTGGTAAGAGTGCCCATGATTACCCATGTCTACTGCCAAAAGTGCCTTCAATGGAGACGTGATCATCAGAACTGGACCATGGAGCAATGGAAGAAGGTTTCATGGTCTGCTGAATCACTTTTTTTTTTTAATAGATCAGGTGGATAGCAGGGTGTGCTGCTTACCTGGGAAAGAGATGGCACTATGGGAAGAAGGCAGGCTGGTGCTATGCTCTGGGAAATGATCTGCTGGGAAACCTTGAGTCCCAGTATTGATGTAGATGTTACTTTGACACGTACCACCTACCTAGCGATTGCTGCAGGCCATGTACACCCTTTATGGCAATGGTGTTCTCTGGCCTCTTTTAGCAGGATAATGCACCCTGCCACACATTGTTCAGGAATGGTTTGAGGAACATGATAAAGAGTTCAAGGTTTTTCCTAGGTCTCCAAATTTCTCAGTACTCAATTTAATTGAACAACTGTAGGAATTACTGGAACAATAAATCTGATCCACCAAGGCCCTACCTTGAAACTGGCAGGACTTAAATAATCTATTGCTAATGTCTTTGTGCCAGTTACTACAGGACATGTTCAGAGTACTTGTGGAGCCCATGCTTAGAAGCATCAGAGCTGTTTTGGCAGCACAAGGTGGTTTTAATGTTGTGGCTGATCGATGTATATGGAAAGTATCTTTCAAATAGATGTAAGTTGCTGGATACATTCCCAAAACCCCCAAATCCTCACTAGACATAAAACCTGTACTTCTCATACTTTTATGTACTTCAAATTTTAAAATAATACGCTCATCTGGATAACAAACTTCTGCTCAATATTGGATTGTATGTTAAATTCCCCTGATGCAACGGTCGCAGACGATAGTCTTGTAATCTAGAGTTAAATACATAATGCCTGATATCTGTCAAGTAAATCCATTCCACCCTAAAAAAAAAAAATCACAAGATAAGAAATATTTAAAGTTTATTGATACAGGTGTACACAGGCATAGAGCAGTGACAAATAAATCAGAGCTATATATTTGAAAGGTATGACTTTCAGTTAATGGTGTCTAAGTCATGCTCATTAAATGTCATATTCATAGTTTCATTATTGGCTTTATTTTGATTCTATGTGTAAAAGAAAAGAAATGCTGAGAGTGTCCCTAAGGGAGTTAGTAACACAAACAGGTAGCCCAGTATTTACTAAATAAAACAATTTTTACTGCAAATAGTTTTAAATGAAATGTTAAAACTTCAGATAGGATTGGTAGTGCTTAACAGGTATTAGACCAATATTAGTTGCTTCAATTTTAATGAATCTGCTTTGCAAAATTAAGATACAATGGTTGCTTGAAATGTACACAATCCTAAATTAAAATATGCAATAAAACAATAGTGATTATAGCTCTCTTTGGCCGCTAAGACATACATTTGTAGCAATAAATTAAACAAAAATATATAAGTAAATAGCAACCAACCGTAAGGGACAATATTCACTACACACTGAGTGTGAATATGTTATGTTCTGAAAATATATTTATATATATGTATACAACTATTACCGCAGTGTGGGCATAGTTTGTAAAAATAAAAAAATATAATACTAGTCACCAGGCAGAGAATAACCGTTTTTTTATACTAACCAGCAGACAAAGATTATAACAATAACACACCCAGATTAAGGATAGATATTGAATAGCATGCCATAATAAGCTGTGTAACTAATAGTATAAGATAAATAGAGAAAGGGAGATACCTCTATAATACCCTATAATAGTTAGCCCTGGTGTGCCTTCATGGGTACCCCACTAAAAAAGTTAACAATCTGTTGGGAAAAAAAACTCAAACGAGGTTAGCAATGTGGTTTCAATTCTCTCCCAACCTAGAGTATCAGGGTACAATAAAAAGGATAAAGTGAAACGAAACTCTGAGTTTCTGATAGTAAGGGATAAAAAACTAGGTGTTCCTAAGCCTTTTGTAGAGCTCAGATATCTCCATGCCGAAATAGGACATAAGGCTCAGGAGCCCCTGACGCGCATCCACCAGTGTCGCTCATTTATTTTTATATACATTTCACAGTTATTGCAAAGAGAAAACGAAATAGCTAAATAAATATATATGTGTTATATTTATTTTTGATAGTTTACAAAATGTTCTTTTATAAAATCTGAAACCAGGCCAATATTTCAGTATAGTAGAAAAAAAAAAATTAACTACATGACGTACTTGAAAGAAAAAAGAGAAAAATTGGATGATTAGCTTGATATTATTAATATAATATTCTGTCAGCTTTCGCTGACTGATGAACTAATGATAAGACAATATAAGTGGTTAATCTTAAAAATCTTACAATTTCAATCACTTTCACCTCGATTTAATATTGTTAGATAAGCTTTCCAAATTATTTAATATTTTTGGATAAAAGTTTAAAATGATAGTTAAATATAATATATATATATATATATAAAGTATTACAGAAGAAATATTTTTCATAATATGAAATCATTTTAAAAGTTTCTCCAAAAATATAAAATCATTTGGAAAACGTTATCCAATAATAACAATATTAAATTTAGGCCTATGTTAGTAATGGCCAAGCAAAATTTGTACATCTGCCCACGTCACAGGGAATTTGTGAATATGTCTTGCAAGTTATAATTAAGGCATAGGAGATTTTCATGAAGTAATTGTAGTATGAACGTTAGACAGCTCGGCATGATCGCATAAGATGAATTTTTAACTCTTTGATTTTTAAATTATTTAGTTTCCATTTTTCCCTGCAGGCCTGAAGACCATTGTGGGTGCCCTTATTCAGTCTGTGAAGAAGCTGTCGGATGTAATGATTTTGACAGTGTTTTGCCTCAGTGTCTTTGCTTTAATCGGTCTACAGCTTTTCATGGGTCATCTAAGACGCAAGTGTGTTGTGTGGCCAATTAACCTTAACGAGACGTACTTGTCCAATGGCAGCAAGGGTTTTGACTTTGAGGAATACATACACAACGACAGTATGTAATGTGATATTCTTTTAATTATACAAAGATATGTGCATGCATACATTTTTATAGTTTGTACATTACCAAGGATATTGCTATGGTGACATGTCATACACTTTTCTGTCTAGGTTAGGTAGCTAATCTTGGCCATGCAGTGTAGGCACTGTTTAAACCTCCTAAGCATTATGGGAAATATAGTTCTCAAACATCTTAGGTTCCAAGCAGGTAGGGAGTATGGATCCATGACTCCCTGGTCCTGATTTTGTTTGATGCCACTGCGGGTGTCTCTAAATTATTGCAGTACCATTTACTAAACATTTCCTCATAAGATAATCACAATAAGCTGCAATCATATACACAATATTATACATACGTATAGGTATGTAGTCCTAGAGACACACATATAGATAAACCACATAAACACACATATCCACATTCATAAACACATACCTATATACAACATTCATGGACAAACACATACAAGTACAAACAGGGACAGACATATGCACATAGATGTTTCTAACTTATAGACGTATACACACATTCTTTGAAATAAGAATATTGCAGTATTCTCTCAAGAATTTCAAACATCTCCTTCTGCATTCCAATGATCAAGATGACTCAATTTTTAGTCCCTAGTCACCCATTGCCTCCCAGACTTGTCAGTTAGCATGCCGATTGCTGGAGATTTCTTTCCTACCACTCTTATCCTTTTGATGTCAACACACTTTCAATAAATAGTAAACAATAAAGGAAGTTAAAAAGTTGAAAAGGCAGGAAGCCCCGGACCCACTCATTTCACCAAAGGAGCAGGTCTGGATATGTAATGTGGACAGCCATCTAAAATAGGCTGTGTCAAAGTTAACTGTCACATGTACAGCAACAAGTGGGGCAGTTAAACAGACAGGGCACCCTGGCCCTATTTGTGTCTCCAAGGGCAAGCCGAGGAAATTACACGTAAGGTAAAGGTATAGAAGTGCTATTACTGCTGCAGTTATTGCTTACAGTGGATTTACTTATTCCTGGTCTTTTTATAGTTTGCATTCTGACATTCAATCAGACCTACCTTGAGGTGCTACAGTGCATTAAGCCTGATGCATCCACCATAGCTCACCCCTGGTTCCAAGGCTGACAATCACTTCTCTAAGTAATAGTAACATTATTATTATTATTATTATTATTTTTTTAAAGGAGCAGTAAGAAAAAAAAATCTAAACTGAAATTATATATATTTCAGAGCTGGTACTTGAATTCTGCAAATAATTCTCATGACAACAAGCATTATCTACAACACAATGCAAAATGTATTGATTTTTTTATATTTTTGCATATTTTTTGTTGAAATACCTGACTGCTCGTTTACCTATGAAAGCAAATTTTCTAGGAATATACACTCAACCCAAATTAGACTTGGATTCGCTCACAAATTAAGCAGTCAAGAACAAAGCGGGATAGTGTGATTTCTGCATTCAGTAAGAATTAAAGAAGCATATTTCTAACAGTATAGTCTCCTTTGGCTATTTAGGTGACTGCGCCACAACCCTCTAAGTGCATGAATAGGTATGAATAGACGATATCAATGATCGCAGCCAATACAATGGTTTTCCATAGGAAAGCATTGGGATGCTGGTGAAAGATGAGACCAGTTGATAGAAGTAGCAGAGTAAAGCTGTGTTATTTGGACATAAGCACCTCTAGTGGCTGTCGGATTGACAGCCACAGGAAGCATTTGAACCCTGCACTGTCACAGACCACTATCTACTGTATTAAATGGGAAACCCATTTTCTAATAGCATAATTAATATTAGCAGATGATTTCCTTAGGTTTGGCATTAGTGGTGGGGTTAGAGTTATATTAGGGTTGGATTTAGGGGTAAGAACAGGGTAGAGTTAATGTTAGATTAGGATTAATGCTCTTAAGGTTAGGGATAGTGTAGGGTTAAGGGTAAGATTAGGGTAGACATACTGTAAGAGTAAGTGAAAGAATTGGGCAAGGGATATGGTTGGTATGGTGCTAGTGTGCTAGTTGGTATAGGGTTAGCATTACCTATTAAAAAATGAATTTTGATCCTAGACATATTAGGCATTTAACAATCAGGACTGATATATGAACCTGTTATGAGTTCTTTTTAATTAGCTGCGCTGGAAGTGTAAAAATTGTGAGCGTAAATATGAAAAACCTTTTTTTTCTATTTTTAACACAGGTAATATTTTGGTTTTGTCCATTAAAAATGATATATAATATGTATGAGATAACTTGAAGAAAAACACTTAAATTACGGTGGAACAAACTTCAAATTCACGTTTTTTGTTTTGGGTCAGAATGTGGATAATTGCCTCTGTCCTTGAGGGGTGAACTAAAGTGAGAATTGCTTGGAAATTAATGTGAATTTCAAAATTTTGTCCAAAATAGTGAAATTAAAAATATTCTCATATCGAATCTGTTTTCAGTTTGGCTATTTTGGCCTTAAATTTGAAATTATCTTTAGTAGTTCCCAGTAATTTTCACTTTTGGCAAAAACCCTGTCAGTCCTCTATTTTCACAACAGCTCTAAGCTCTGGGTACTGCATGTAGAAAAGTGTTTTGCTAGGTGGAAAAGTGTGTGAATGGCATCTGTTGCTTTTGTAAATGATCTATCTGTTTTGAACGAGAACCACAAGGAAAGTGGCAGAAAAAATCATAGTTTTTTATACATTGCAAGGAAGAAAAAAATAATCTAACTGGCTATGTTTTTAATGTTTCTTCCCCCTCCTGACCCCCTTCTCACCCCCCCCCCCAAAAAAAAATAACACTGACGTTTAGTCTAATTAAATATTATTATTTTTTGGGAAAACACTGAACTTTAGTCTTCTTTCCATGTTCAGTTTGCGTTCAACGAAAATGGCTACGTTCTAATTTGGGCTGAAAATCTGTTTGACACTGAAGTAAAAGATGCATGGTTTTCTGTACATAATTTACTGTATCTTGTTAATATCCCTTGAAATAGTAAATAACCTGGTAGATCATTGCTACTTTTATTTGTTTTTATAGAATATAGAGTAATGTGATTTTGCTATAAACTTTACAGCAAACTTTTACACAGTTGAAGGAGCTCTGGATCCGATTCTCTGTGGTAATGGCTCAGATGCGGGGTAAGCACTTTTCTTTTGTAACTCTCTTTTACAAATATATATTGAAAGGGCCATATGAATATTGTTTTATATAACCTCTAACGTAAATCATCTATGAGGTGAACTCTTTGCACAAGATTATCAGCTAAGAATGAGTCCTTTCCAGTTTTATTATTATGATGATCAGTTTTGTCAACACTATAGCTTATTTCCAAATCAGCAGCATAGTTTGCACGGTTGTTTGCAATTAGAATAGTAGAATGAATGAATTGCCAAATTGCATACTTGGACCATTGGACCATTAGCTCATACTATCAGTAATGAGGTCCTAACAGTGCCTGGAGTCACGCAGTTCCTATGCAGCTAATCTACCCCTGTGAAATAAATGTTTCATGTGCATCCTTTGAACAGTCTGGCATGATACCATAGAAACATAGAAACATAGAATGTGACGGCAGATAAGAACCATTCGGCCCATCTAGTCTGCCCAATTTTCTAAATACTTTCATTAGTCCCTAGCCTTATCTTATAGTTAGGATAGCCTTATGCCTATCCCACGCATGCTTAAACTCCTTTACTGTGTTGCATTATATGCATTATCTGTTACCTTTCATTTTCTTCATAAGGTGTTTACAGGCTACAAAGCAGTAACTGATTTGGTCAGGTCACTCCTTACTGGAGAAGGTCAATATCCTCTGAATCTACAGTTTTAGTTCTACATCCTACTGAGATTGACAAACTAATTAAAATGCTGATTACTTTTTTTTCTGATCCATTAGGATTCTTTGCTGACAGCATTTACCTTCATTTACCCAATTAAAGTTACCCAAAATTATTGAATGGTTTTAGCCAATATTTTTATCGGATTTTGACTGGATTTAATACCTTGCATTCTGGCAGCTAAACCCAATTAACAGGTTGGCTGCTCAAGAAATATTGTCTGATAAGTGTGCTTAAGTAAGTGTGCTTAAGAAGCACATTTATTAACTTTTTTAAATGACTACTCCTGTTAATCATTAAAAAATATATTAAATAAAAGCCTTTGGGGGTCCACTATGACCCCCATATTAATACATGGGAGTAGGGGCATGTTCGCTATGCAGCAAGCATCCAGTGACTGTTCTTTGCAATAAAAGAAAAGCAACAGGGCAGCTATTGCTTCCCAGACGCTAGTATCATAAAGGAGTTTCACCGGCCATGCCTCCACCTGTGGGCCTCAGGTTGGGAATTCAAATGAAACAATGGGGTGTGGACAGATCATTGTCCACTGCCCATGCCCTAACAGTGGGGCTCTGATTAGAATAGCATAGTCTCCCCAGTGCCCCCACAGTTGGGCCTTAATAACATAGAACTCTCGAAATGAGTAAAACTTACCTGTCGGAGCTCTGACTGGTGATTTACAAGCCAGCCAATCACAGTGGTCTGACTGAAATTGAGTAACTGTGCCTTTCATTGCATTACGTAAAAAAATAGACGTGTGCATAGCATGATCAGACACTTCAGGAGTCCTCACTATACGGGATCATGTTATATATGCATTCTTGCACTTCTGCCTTGGCTGTTGTTGATATCTCTGTGCAGTGCCTCAGAAGATAGAATGAAAGATAAATTAGGTGGCAGCATGCTTGTCCATTGGATTCTTCTGCAGCATTAATCTATGTGTGTACATAGATTAATATTGTACCTTCTGTGTCTTTAGGAATGTCCAATGGCCTCCAACTCTTATGGCGTTTGGCAACTTCTCACAGGCTGAATTAGAATACCATTAGAGGGATCATTACTATTAATGCATTGCCTCATTATTGGGGTACCATTTTTCCTTATTCAAGTATTAAAATGTACGTTGCTCAGTTACAGCCAATGCTTAGCATAACTAGTATGTCATTGCACTTTCTAATTTGGAGTTATCTGCTGTCACTGTAGAGAATGAGGCCATGTAGAGGTTCCTTAGTGGGTACCATTTCTTAAACTGGCTTTCCAGTATTCCAGTGTGATAATTAAGCTGATCTCGATTGCCTGGCTGACAAAACACCTATTTTAACTGTTTTCTTGTGGGAGACATTTAGGCTGATATCCTTGTCTGCTAACATAAGTTCTAAGTCATGATCTTGACATCTTCCCTTTATGGGATTGGTACTTTTTGGTCCATGTTAGTAATCTATCAAACCAGTGGTTTTAATAAGTCACTAAATCTTGCCACCAGTGTCTGGCAGATCTACAAATAATATAGACAATGCCATGCTGTCAGAGAGACTACACAAAGACAGTGGTAAATCATAGTAGGTATTCATCCACATTCCTTGGTATCTTGTACAGAGGGTATAGCACTTTGCATGTCAGCTGCTATAAGCATATTGCTTTAAGAGCTCTGTATACTACAATGTAATAAATGTATATTTGTTTTTGTGTTGCAGCCAATGTCCAGAAGGTTTTACGTGTATGAAAGCTGGCAGAAATCCAAACTATGGCTATACTAGCTTTGACACATTCAGTTGGGCCTTTTTGGCCCTGTTTCGCCTTATGACTCAGGATTATTGGGAAAACTTGTATCAGTTAGTAAGTATAAAATATTTTTACTAAGCACTACATGAAAAATATTTTTGCTGAAAGCATGTGTTTAGTTAATTGCTTGACAAATACTCTGTATTTTTCTATTAAAGGATCAGTTTAGCGTTAGGAATACAATCCTGTATTTCTAATACTATAATGCCCCCTATCCCAAGTCATATACAGGTTCCCCCCTTTTTTCCATTAAAATTAATCAAATAAAGGTTTTAATCACCTTTTTCCTTGATGTTGCTCACTGCTATGCTGCATGTGGTGTCATCAAGGAGATATGGCCTCCTGAATGGCCCAATCCAATAGAGGAGCATTTTGGACCTAATACACATGCACAGCGAGTGGCCTGTGCACGCCCAATACTTCTTATAGGAAAGCATTGAAGTCAATGCTTTCCTATAAGCTTTCATGTCACATGACCAAGTTTTACTCTGTCAGTGCAATGGAATTGCCTCTAGCAAGACAGCCACTAGATTTGTGTTTAACCTAGTAATGTGAAAATTGCAGTTTCTACAAATGACAGGGTGTAATGACTAGATAAATGCACCCAGACCCCTAATTTAGTGGTCCTTTAAACTTAATTAACCCTTAAAAAAGATTATGTGTAACAATTTTAAAAATGCAGTGCACATAGCTAAAGTTTGGAAGAAGGAAAATACATCAATATTATACATAAATTGCTGTTAATCTATTACTTCATCCTTTTTAGAAATATTGGGAGATACAAGGTTAAGAAATTATACAATTTTTTAAATGTTTTTCGCAGACAGTCACTAGAGGCGCTTCCTGGCCTGTCACAGAGTTGAACTCTGTAAAACGACCCTTGGCATCCTCACACTTTGCATGAGGACATTCAGCATCTTGAAAATCCCCATATGAAAGCATTGAGTCAAAGCTTTCTTATGAGGAAGACCTAATGCGCGCACAGTGGTCGCCTCACAGGCACATTAGGTTCCCCCCATCAAAATAGGTAAATAGGTAAATGGAAAAAAAGTTGATTACTATTACCTATTCCCTGGTAGAAGGACCTTAAGGGCAGAGGGACACTATAGTGTTAGGAATACAGTAACATCTAATGTATGTGTTTGTTTTTTTGTAGACATTACGTGCTTCTGGAAAAACATATATGATATTCTTTGTCCTGGTAATTTTTGTGGGTTCATTTTATCTGGTGAATTTAATTCTGGCTGTGGTAGCCATGGCTTATGAAGAACAAAATCAAGCAACACTGGAGGAAGCAGAGCAGAAGGAACATGAATTCAAGGCCATGCTGGAACAAATGAAAAAGATGCAAGAAGAGGCACAGGTCTGATTTGATTTACTAAGCCCATACGTAAAATGGAAGTGCTGCATGTCGAGAACCATTTCCGTATGTCCTACATGTCTAGGGACTTTTGTGTTCTTGTTTTCTTAAGGCTCATCCTTAAGTATACAGTGACAAATTATAACTTGGTGTTAAAGAAAAATGTATGCTCACCATGCCCCTCTGTTTACGACGGGGTTTTTGGGGACCTCCCTTTCAGTTTGTTTCTCCATCACAGGCTGGGCATCTTACAAGACACTTTAAGTTCACGCCTTGCTCATTATGGATCTAAAAAGATCTAAAACACCATATTCTGTCTGTTTTATTTTGCCATAGGGGTATCAGTATGTCATAAATAGCTCAGCTGTGTGATTCCATTTAATATTTGAAGGACTACATTGTAAGTAAATGTTTTTACATAGGGTGGGGGCATTACAGATGATATCCCTGTTTTCCCTATTTCCTCACTGAAAGCACCATGCCATGGGAATAATAGCATAACATATTGGAAAAACTGCTGCTTGATTTTGAAATATTTTTTTTTTATGAGCTTTTTACTGGCTCTCATAGCCTTCAAACTTGTATCAGATAGCAGTTTGCATTATAATCACTGGACACTGGCAAGATTTTATAGTTTTTATCATATGTTTAGTTGCAGATTTGTCTAACACTCTGAATTACACGCATTTTAATCAAAATAATATCAGGAGGTATAATTCAGCATCTTTTATATAGTGTAAGAGTGGAAACAGGAAATAGTGGGGTTCTATGCAGGCTGTGAACAGAATGGGGTACTGGGTTTGGAACATCAAAATAATGAAAATTCAATCTTCCAGCATTACTGTTTGTAGCAGTTCTGTTAACAAAGCAGGGCATGTATGTAAATAGATAGGCGAGTATAAATGTATATATAATAATGTATGAAAGTCTACTTAAGATACTTTTGTTTACTGAACTGTAATTTACCGCATGTTTGGTTTGCATATATTTCATTGCAGGCACAGGCTATGGCTACTTCTGCTGGCACAGTTACGGAGGATGCGGTAGAAGATGATGAAGTAGATGCGAGGATGTCCCAGACTTCCTCAGAATTCTCAAAACTGAGCTCAAAAAGTGCAAAGGAAAGGAGAAATCGCAGAAAGAAGCGGAAGCAGAAAGAACTATCGGAAGGGGAGGAGAAAAGAGATACCGAAAAAGTGTATGAATCAGAAGACGGAATAAGAAGAAAAGGTTTTTGGTACCCTGACAATAGGCTGGGCAGAAAATTTTCAATCATGAACCAGGTATTGAAAGAACAAGTATAGAGTATGTATACACAACAATGACGTCTACAGTATTGTGATTACATGGGAGTACAGTCAAAACATGATACAGATAAAATATAACCAATGCTGAAGGACGAGTTTGCAATCTAATATAATCATGTTTAGATCGTGCATCAACATTTTAAATATGTCAAATTTCATATGTACTTATTAATATCAGTGTATTTTTCACAAGAAGAAAATCCTCACATATAATTTGTCATGTTGTATATATGTAGAATTTTCTGTTGTAGTATATTATACAATATAATATGTTTCTGTTATAACCTTTGTTTAAAGGAACACTATAGTCACCTAAATTACTTTAGCTAAATAAAGCTGTTTTAGTGTAAAGATCATTCCCCTGCAATTTCACTGCCCAATTCACTGTCATTTAGGAGTTAAATCACTTTGTTTCTGTTTATGCAGCCCTAGCCACACCTCCCCTGGCTATGATTGACAGAGACTGCATGAAAAAAAAACTGGTTTCACTTTCAAACAGATGTAATTTACCTTAAATAATTGTATCTCAATCTCTAAATTGAACTTTAATCACATACAGGAGGCTCTTGCAGGGTCTAGCAAGCTATTAACATAGCAGGGGATAAGAAAATCTTAATTAAACAGAACTTGCCATAAAGAAAGCCTAAATAGGGCTCTCTTTACAGGAAGTGTTTATGGAAGGCTGTGCAAGTCACATGCAGGGAGGTGTGACTAGGGTTCATAAACAAAGGGATTTAACTCCTAAATGGCAGAGGATTGAGCAGTGAGGCTGCAGGGGCATGTTCTATACACCAAAACTGCTTCATTAAGCTAAAGTTGTTCAGGTGACTATAGTGTCCCTTTAACATACCTTACTACTATCTGCAGTGCACATGGCCATGCAGTAGAATGTTTGGCATACCTCAATGTGGTTCCAGATTGGTCAAATCCAGTAATGGATTCACATAGAATAAATATTGGAACTAGCAAGTGGAAGAAATCTAGTAATGTGTTAAATTTGAAAAGTCAAGAAAATAGGAAAGTTAAAAACTCAAGCACACTTTTTAAATGCACCTCCATATTTCAAACAAAATATAAATTACTTCTCCAAAGTAGTTGTCACACCTTAACCCCTTAAGGACCAAGGCATTTTTGAGATGTGGCTTGTTTGTGACCACAAAGTTTTTGGCACTTGCAATGCTTTCATTCTGCCACAATTCCCTTCATTCGGAATAAGTGCTTGCATTTTATATATCATTTAAAAAAAAAAGGATAAATAGGTATTTCTTTTATACCCTACATGTATACATAACACAACACTAAATAGAATACAATATTTAAAAAAAAAAATACATTTAAAAAATCAACAATATTTTGTCACTTTTGCATTTAATTATTTTTACACACAAAGTGCAACTAAGAAAGAAAACTAGCTCAAAATATATTCGCTAATTAATCCTGACGGTTAAAATGCCCAATGTCTAGGTTTTCAATTTACTATTAAACGTTATAAAACAAATACTGCAATGAGTAAATTACTGTTTTAAAGCAAAAAATTCGCAAAATGTGGCATGCGGAGATTACAACTTTTATAGTAGTCTCATTATCCATAGCCTCTACACAAAAGTATATATATTTCTAGAAAGTACATCCCCCAGAATATGTAACTAAGAGCAGTTTGACACTTTTCAAGTAACCATTTTCTCACAAACCTAGATCAAATTATATTTTTCTGTTTTATACCCATATACTTTTTATTTTGGGGAAATTCACAAATTCCACTACTGCAAAAAACTCATATTTGTATTCTGCTACTAATCTCAGGTACAACAATACCCCACATATATACCTTTTCCCATAATCCTACCAATAAACAAACCTATAATCTTACCCATAACCTGACTCCTAATCCAACCTCTAATCCTACCTATAATCCAACCGCTAATCCTATCTATAATCCAAGTCCTAATCCCACCCCCGAATCTATAGTGCCAGGAAAACAAGTATGTTTTCCTGGCACTATAGTGGTCCTTTAAAGCCCTACACTGATAATGGCATAGAACATCATGTGGCCCTTAAAGGATCACTATAGTGCCAGGAAAACAAACTTGTTTTCCTGGCACTATAGTGTTAATAGATCCCCCCCCACCCTCATGGCCCCCCTCCCGCCGGTCTCTAGGGGGAGGAAGGTATTAAAATCTTACCTTTCTCCAGCGCAGGGCTCCCTCGGTGCTGGTGACTCTCCTCCTCCTTCCGACGTCATCAGCTGAATGCGCATGCACGGCAAGAGCCACGCGCGCATTGAGCCAGTCCATAGTCGCTGGCGTCTTCTAACTGTGATTTTCACAGTGAGAAGCGTGGAAGCACCTCTAGCGGCTGTCAATGAGACAGCCAGTAGAGGCTGGATTAACCCTATTATAAACATAGCAGTTTCTCTGAAACTGCTATGTTTACAGCAGGCAGGGTTAACCCTAGATCAGTGATGGCGAACCTATGGCACGCGTGCCACAGGTGGCACGCCGGGCCCTTTTTGTGGGCACGCGGCCACAGGTTCGCCATCAATGCAGAGTAGGCGCCTGCCTGCCGAAACGGCAGGCACCTACTCTGCTTCCGGGTCGGGAGGCAGGGGGAGGGCTCTGTGATGCAGCTCCCCTGTCCTCCCGCGCGATGCTGTGTGGAGCGTTGCCGCGTGTTACCATGGCAACGCTCCACACAGCATTGCGCGGGAGGACAGGGGAGCTGCTTCCTGGAGCCCTCCCCCTGTAGTGCTTACCACCACCGGACCACCAGGGATCGCTGTGTGTCCCCCCCCCCACTTCATTAAAGGTAAGAAGGAGGGAGGGGGGGGTATACTGACACAGCACCCTTACCCCCCCAGAAGTACCCCTACCCACCCCCCCAGAAGTACCCCTACCCCCCCCAGCAGTAACCCCTACCCTCCCCAGCAGAACCCCTAACCCCCCCAGCAGTAACCCCCCCAGCAGTAACCCCTACCCCCCCAGCAGTAACCCCTACCCTCCCAGCAGAACCCCTAACCCCAGCAGTAACCCCTACCCCTCCCCCAGCAGTACCCCCACCCCCAGCAGTAACCCCTACCCTGCAGTAACCCCTACCCCTAACCCTCCCAGTACCCCTAACCCCCCAGCAGTAACCCCTACCCTAGCAGTACCCCTAACCCCCCCAGCAGTAACCCCTACCCCCAGCAGTACCCCTAACCCTCCCCAGCAGTACCCCTAACCCCCAGTACCCCTACCCCCATACACAGTACCTACCCCCAGCAGTACCCCTACCCCCCATACACACAGTACCCCTAACCCTCCCAGCAGTACTCTACCCCCCCACACACAGTACCCCAACCCTCCTTAGTACCCCCCCACACACAGTACCCCTACTCCTCACCAGTACCCTACCCTCCCAGTATATACCCCCCACACACACCCGTACGCACCCCACACACACACACACAGTACACACACACACACACAGCACCCCTCACATACAACACTCACACACACACGCACCCCCCACCTCAATGCAGTATGTGTGTATTCAGCCGTGTGTGTGTGTGTGCGTGTATTCAGCAGTCTGTGTGTGTGTGCGTGTATTCAGTGGACTGTGTGTGTGTACTCAGCAGTCTGTGTGTGTGTATTCAGCAGTGTGTGTGTATTCAGTGTGTGTGTACTCAGCAGTCTGTGTGTGTGTGTACTCAGCAGTCTGTGTGTGTGTACTCAGCAGTCTGTGTGTGTGTATTCAGCAGTCTGTGTGTGTGTGTGTATTCAGCAGTCTGTGTGTGTGTGTACTCAGCTCTCTGTGTGTGTGTGTGGGTGTGTGTACTCAGCAATCTGTGTGTGTGTGTGTGTACTCAGCAATCTGTGTGTGTGTGTGCACTCAGCAGTCTGTGTGTGTGTGTACTCAGCAGTCTGTGTGTGTGTATTCAGCAGTGTGTGTGTATTCAGCAGTGTGTGTGTACTCAGCAGTCTGTGTGTGTGTGTACTCAGCAGTCTGTGTGTGTGTGTACTCAGCAATCTGTGTGTGTGTGTACTCAGCAGTCTGTGTGTGTGTGTGTGTGTGTGTACTCAGCAGTCTGCCTGTATGTGTATTCATCAGTCTCTGTATTCAGCAGTCTTGTGTGTGTGTATTCAGCAGACTGTGTGTATGTATTCAGCAGTCTGTGTGTGTATATATTGCATTTGTTGGAGATACTAATAAATATAAGCTTAATTTTATCTATTTATATCATTATTTAAAATTTGTATCATTGAACTCTCTGTGTTCTTTTAAAACAAAAGTTATTAGTTCGGACAACAGTACGAGTTGTTTTTTCTAAACTTAAACCTCAGTATTTGGGTTTAATTGCCGTGTTGGCACTTTAAGGAGAAAAAATGTTGGCATGTATTGCGGTTTGGGCACTCGGGCTCAAAAAGGTTCGCCATCACTGCCCTAGATGGACCTGGCACCCAGACCACTTCATTAAGCTGAAGTGGTCTGGGTGCCTATAGTGGTCCTTTAAGGAGTTAAGCATGTAATAATAATTACTAGCTGTATGGGGAATATCACAAATCTTGACTTGTAATCTAAAACTGGGGAATTTGGGAAAAATCCAACCATCCAATACATATAGTTCATTTTCTACAAGAAACCCTAGTCTTCGATGATAAATAGGAGCAAATAGGAGATTATCAAGTCTGGAATCTGCAAAAATGAAGAAATTCAAAATATACAGAAATTGTACTGAAGACTGATTTAGCAATTTATCACCTATCTTCCTTAGTGTGCTAGAGGTAGCTTTCATTGAGCCTACATCAGTAACCCTACGTCAACGACTCAGTTTCTGAAGAGATTTTGTTTTATTTTGTTTTGTTTTTGTCCTGTGTATATTTGTGTATAATGGGACATGTCAGACTTTTTAAACAATATTTGGGATGTTACATGTAATTTAGCAACGCTTTCGATTCTTTTCAAACACAGATGAAAGAATAAGCTTTGCAGAGGACATGTATCATTGCAGGACTGCAGTATCCATATTGCATAAATGTCTAGAGTTAAATGAGATATTAGCCAACGAGGAGTCAAACTGTTTTATTGAATCAACATCTACATTAAAAAAAAATTTTAATTCAATATGTGGTGGGGCTTTTTTTCACTAGAAAAGTCAATATAATGTTGATGACACCCTTACAAAACAATGATAATCACAGCTTAATTTTATTTAACAGTATGTAATAAAAACTAAACTATAATACACTGTATACGTAAACAATTTGCGGTGCTTTTCGTACATATTTTTCAGTTGTTATATTTCTATTCACAGTCTTTACTCAGCATCCCGGGGTCTCCGTATCTCTCTAGACACAACAGCAAGAGCAGCATATTTAGCTTTCGTGGTCGATTCAGGGACCCTGTCTCTGAAAATGAATTTGCTGATGATGAGCACAGCACTGTGGAAGAGAGCGAAGGCAGACGAGATTCCCTCTTCATTCCCGTACGGGCCTATGACAGGAGGAACAGTTACAACAGTGGGTACAGCCAGGGAAGCCGTTCATCTCGCATCTTCCCAAACCTGCGAAGAAGTGGGAAAAGAAATAGCACAGTGGATTGTAATGGAGTGGTGTCGCTAATTGGTGGTCCTGGGTCCACTATGCCCGGTGGACGTCTTCTGCCTGAGGTGAAAATAGATAAGGCAGCTACTGACGACAGCGTAAGAAAGTCTATGAGTAATTTAGCCTAGGCATGGCGGTCTATCCTTCTGCTTCCCTGTATGCCGCCCTCAAAAACACCACTGGATCCTTCCCTGATGGAATGAGTACTGGTTTTCCTAACCTCAGATGCTAACCTTTCTTTGAAATCTGTAAAGAGATCCTGCTTTATCTATTATTGGAATTTTTAATTAACCAAATTTACTGCATCTAACCTGGAGGCAAAAACATGCTGGAATTTTACAGTCTAACAGTGTAGCTTTCCTTGTAGAGTCAAAGTCTGATAACATGGTAACAGCTGTAATAGCCTAATATGCTATCCTTATCACCTGTTGTAGCGTTGCTCAGATTGCTCTCAAAACAACTGCTTAAACACAAAGTAAAGTCACGTGGGTATTTCTTTTAAAAACATAGTTACGTGAGTTGGAACTAAATGCTTTCCCTTTCCTCTTTGTGTCCGTTTTAAAGAAACAATAATTCTTAAACTTTAGTTAAGCTTGCATGTATGGGTATCTGGAGACGTTCACATATAGAGAGTTTAAAAACAAATATTGATAAGTCATTGAACATGGATGCTTTTACTTTGAATGGCACAAGAAGTCTACATTTTATAGAAGGTTAGGGTTATCATTGGTTGATTCTCTGGGCTGAAGGCATCAGGCAGTTAATTCTAATGCACTGTCCATAAAACTGAACATTCCATATTGTAGTGCAGTGCAGCCAAAATACTCTAATGTTTATACCTCCATGCCAATAGCTGTAGAGACTATACTTTTAAAGTAAAAATAAAAGTATATAACTTCATTTTCTGGATGTTTGGCTTACACAATGAACACATTTTGGATAATTATTTTCAGCATAAGCCTGGCGAGTCAAAAAGAAAAAATATATGTACAAAACATTAGTGAAACATTTAGATACATAATGAAACATGTGTTTAATATTCTAATTTGCAACACAAGGCATTATATTAGCCAAACAATCTTGTAAATTCCAGTTTGATTTCACCTCCACAGCCAATAATCTTGTTTATGTTTAATTATAGAACAGTTTTACCTGGTTCAGATAGCATGTTAGCCTAATACGTTACTCAGTTTTCCTTATCTAACCTAGCATGGAATACTACTTTTAGTTTAGCATGATGCATGCACCTAGAATAAATTGGTATTTTTCTCAGTAGTGTCTTTTAGATACGTCTTTTTCATTTGTTGATTTAAAAAAAAAAAAAAAAATATCACAGCTTTTGTGTTGTACAATGTTATAATTAGTTCATTTATTTTAAACCTCTGTTTTATTAAGGAAAAAATACCATTCGGGTCCAGTTTTCCAGGACTATAAACATTCTGAAAAAATTAAGCTCGGGGTTTTGCCTATAAACACTATTTCAATATTCCCATTGAATAACTTTTATTAGAGCAGTGATTATTCTGACTTTAGTTGCAATGCTTTTTAAAGTTGAAAACAACACATTTTGAAGTTATTGCATTCAAAAGGTTAACCTCAATAAGAAAAAACCATTAGAATATTAAAATTGTTTTAGGGACGGATAAAAAAGTGTTTACATCCATTGTAGTAGCACATATGATAATTGATAGTCTTTGCTACATAATTAGGAAATAATCAAATAGATGGTGGAAGTTATCCATTAATAGTTGTTAAACTACAAATTGTAAATCTTCACAATAAAAGGACACAGATTAGTCCAGTGTAAGTAAATATCATTTGTTGTCATTTTCTTTTGAATTATCAGGCTTACCTGCTTTCTTAGTTAACATTTGTTTTTGGCCAATTTAAACTAAAGTAAAAAGCAGTCATATTATTAGTGTGTGTGTTTAAAAATAATAATAAATGAACTATGTCATCAGACTTTTTCAATAGACTATAAAATTGCTTAAAATGGTCCTGGTTTTCAGTAATTCAGTTTTTTCCCCTCATTTGCACAGAGCTGTAGGAGAGTATATAATTACCTCTGCACGCGTACTTCACTTTCCCTTTTGATATCATGTGTACTTTGAGTACTGCAGCGTTCCCCAGTGAAATCGCTTTCCAGAATACATTTGATATATTCATGGTTTTATTAAAATTCAGCGCTTAAGCTAAAATGTCAAGTATACAATTCTGTATAAATTTCCAGTTCTGACATCACAGAGTATCAGATTAAAAAGTATAAATATAAACTAGAACAAACTGATCACAACTTTGTGCCCATTTAAGGGAGCTCTCTATGCAACATAAAAAAAAATGCAGCACCCTGTAGCTTTTAATGGCTTTGTTTTAATCCTAATCCTGTTTAGGGTTGGTTTGACAAAAACTCAGGCTCTTCCCAGTGCAGAGAGACCCCTTCTTCGGCCTGATTTGTGTTAATTAGCTGAGTTTGCAGCGCTAATCTACCCATAAACACCTTAATCCAATCATTTCCATATAGGTTGAACTAAATGATAATGACACTGATAATGTTGAAGTATAAATTATTAATGTTGCCAGGGAGTAGGCAGTGTTTGGGAAAGCGTTTAAGTTAAACAATTCTGTAATGGTTTAACATTAAAAGTGGGATAGTGCTAAGGTTCTCCACACAGCATAACAACAAGCGGTTGCTTTGAATTTCCCTTTGGTTTTTTACTCATTGTATAGCACATTATATAGTACTTTACAATTTCATATCTATTTCTTCTATCTCCATCCAAGTCTTTGCGCATCCTTTCCTCACTCTGACTTTCTCGGCCTCCTTTATACTTATGGTGTCTTATTATTTCTTACATTTTCCCCGTTTTTTTCCCATTGGTAGGCATGGCCAACAAGTTGGCACAGTTTACCATGACGATTAGCCAGTTACAGTAATAGATTCTTTCAGAGTAAGCAAACAATTTGAATGTACACATCAAAGGCCCTTTGTTTTAAGGCATTTCTTTAACCTTTCTGGCTTAGAAAATACATCCAAATGTAACGTTGTTTCTTATTGTGTAAACTAATGTATTCCTTGCAGCCTACAACAGAAGTAGAAGTTAAAAAGAAGCCTTCTGGATCACTCAGAGTCTCAATGGACCAACTGAATGCTTCATATGGAAGAAAGCATAGAGCGAATAGTGTTTTGAGTGTCCTAACTCAAACTCTTGTAGAAGGTAAAATTCTGATCTATATATTTTGTTTACCAAATTTTAGTTTCCTCTATTTCACAATCCTCTTCTAAGTCACATCAAGAAACCAGGTCCAGACAGATCATTGTGAATTTAATAGTGAAGTAACTCAATTTGATTTTTGAAGCAACCACCTTTGACAGCAAATACAGTGTTCACACTTTGGCATACCAAATGCCTTCTTAATTGTCACATTAATTAAACATGCCTTATATGAGAAATGTTTCTAGGCCTGGCTACATTCTAATTTACAAGCTTTAATGGGTCACTCCACTGCCCAAATAAAAATCACTATTTAGTAGATTTACCTCCAATTATTATGTATTTTCTTAATGTGAGTATACCTAAAAACAGCTTGTAAAATGTGGAGAACTCGTGTCTGCTACCTTTGCTATCATTCCCCTTCTAGCCCCGCCCAGACTTTCTGTGTCTGTCCAATCACAGACTTTCCAATGCAGCTCAATGAGCAGTTGTCTGTCTCTTGAGTTTAGCTCCAATGAGCTTTAACAAACCAGGAAGTAAGATGACCTGTTTTCTTATTGACAGCCTATTAGTAGGGGTGTAAAAGGGTTAATTTATAAAAGAGTAATTTTCCACAAAGATTTGCATTTTTTTTAAAATAAAAATAAAATGAAACAATCTTTATACATAAAGCACTTCAGCAAATACTTATTTCACTCATTGCAATCCAAATCAATTCATAATTTTTTTGACATGTGTTTTTCTCGATTTTTTTTTTGTTATTCTGTCTCTCACTGTTAAAATACACCTACCATTAAAATTATAGACTGATCATTTCTTTGTCAGTAGGCAAACATTCAAATACTTTTTTCCCTCACTGTATGCACCAAAACTGCTTTATTTAGCCAAAGTTGTTTTGGTGACTATATAGTGTCCCTTTAAGTGAGGAGATCCGCCAAATATATTAAGGAGTGAGCTTAAAGGGAAACTATAGTGCTAGGAAAACAAACTCGTTTAGGCGACCAAAAGTCACATTCGAGCCCGGAAGTCCCTCTAGTGGCTGTCTGGCATCCTCCTAGATAGGCCACATGAGTCCAAGGCCTCTAGACGACCAACCCAAAGGTAAGTAGCCAAGCATTTACACAGTACCTTCCAGACCATACACTTCAGGAGCAAATATCTGATAAATATAACTCTCCTGTGTACTCTACCAGAGAAGGTTAGGATTGTATCCAGCAATCTTAGGTACGTTGAGACCATACTAACAGTCCTGGACCAGGAAGCCACTGGAAAGATGGTTGTGATGAGGGATCTGGACTCTGGGCTGGCTTCGGGACTCCAGCTTGGCCTAACATAAGGCATCAAATCCTTCAGAAAGATCCTCATGAGCCCCATAGGCTTTACACACCTTGTGGTCTCCTGTTTGTCCCCTGTAGCTGCCATTTTGAAAGAACTGGATTGTGCTGTTCATGTGCAGATTAACAACAAGCTTCCACTGGTTCTAGAGCTACAAGATGATAGTGCCAAGATATCCGGCAAGGCACCTTATTAATGAAATCAATCCAGGTCGATTGGCAGCTTCCCTCTCACCAGAATCACCACACAGGCCGCAGATAGGACTCCAAGTTGCAGCTCTAGACTTTCACCAATGGGGTTCGTAAATAAGCCCAGGAATTATTCTCGAGAGCCCACAAGAGTGCAATAAGACAGCAATCATGTCTGTGCCTATATAAGCATATATCAGGACAGCTGATCAGCTAAAAATTAGAGATTCTTTCAGAGCTCTGCCAAACCGCAACCACGCAGCATGTATAGTGCAACAAATGTGCTTACACAATATGTTTAGCCAAATACATACCTGGTGATAAAACATTAAAACAAAAAGTTTGATGGATTGTACATGAGTTTGTAAGAATAAACAAAAGTATAGAATAACATCAGAATGTTGACAGAGCTTATGGATGGTCTTTAGGGTATACCCTGAGTCTGGTTTTGTGAACTTGGAGGAAGAGGGTAGAGAGGGGTTGGAGGTGAGGGGGTTACTGCTTTTTTATTCCATATCATCTTCCTTGTCATAGTTGGTTTCATACAAAGGAAATACGTTGAATTGATAACAATACATAATCTACAAAAACATTGTAAACATAGACATAACTATGGGCAAGGGCCAGGATGGGCATGGCTATCGGACCTAAGGACGCAAATTGTATATCTTTTTTTTCAATTTTTTTTTTTTTTTACAATTTTACATTTTATATCAATATATGCAGTATGTTGTAATTGATACAACACATATTTAGTCGTAAATAAATTTACATAAATCAAATACACAAAAACAGATATACATATATATACAATAATAATAATACAATTACATCATTATATTATTAATTCCTTTATAATTATTAATGAACCTTGGGGGGATACAGAAAAGGGGAGGGGTGAAGGGAGAATTGTAACCCTTGTAGTTGTGTAAAGACATGAGAATAATTTTGATTAGTCATTAAAATATATCTACATTACTACTGTTTGATATTTCATAAATAACTCTGACATGCTGTGTAGCACCTTCAAAGGGCTTGTATTATATTTAAAATAATAATAATACAATAAAATAGAAAAGAAAAGAAAGTAAGAAGCCGTTAAATAACAATATTTTTAACCTTTTTTCTTTGCTGTATTTTCCCACTGATCCCAGTATACATTCATTTAGAAACCACTTTATCTGAATTCAGTGTAATATCATATTACAAATTGAATAAAGATAATACGCAAGCCTTCCGCAATGAATATTCCCCTGATAACATTAGCAGACCTGAAATTAAAACATGATTACGACTGGAGAGAACAGTACATTTCTTGTTTAGGAATTGTATTTTTTTTTTTTGTTAATGTTTTTTTTAATTGTTTTCTATTTCTTTTTTACACAGTTTAATGCATTTTTTCATCTAATGCATATTAAAGTGTTCTGCCAGTTTTTAGTTTTATGTTATGTGATTATCAATCAATATAGAAGTTTATTTTCTCGCTACAGAACTGGAAGAGTCACAGAGGAAATGTCCGCCTTGTTGGTACAAATTTGCAAACACCTTTCTCATATGGACGTGTTGCCCCTTATGGATCCGCATAAAAACAGTTGTTAATATAATAGTGATGGACCCTTTTGTTGACTTGGCCATCACCATTTGTATTGTCCTCAACACATTATTCATGGCAATGGAGCACTATCCGATGACAACCCATTTTGAGAATGTTTTATATGTAGGAAACCTGGTAAGAATGGATAGCTACGTTCCTAGTGCACAATATATTTTTATGCTTTAGGCTAATTTAATTTGAGGAAATGGTTAATCTGAGAGTGATAGCTAAAGGGTTAATGCATAAAGACGTACACATTTTATCTTTCAATGTCCTCTCGGAGAATAATCAACTTTATATGTAGCAATGGTAAGCTTTTAAAGCAACAGTGTGTTTTGAGGATGGATTGATAAAAACTGATTTTATATCACACTAAATAATGAATATGTAGCACAAGCTTAGTTGTATTATATGACTTTACATATTGTGTGTGTGTATATATATATATATATATGATAGTCATAAATCCAGATTACTATATGGTTTAGAGAGTTAAGCAGGAAAGGGAAGAAGAATGGGAAGAGCACAATAGATGAAGATTTTGACCAAGCCATGGTCCAGGAAATGTTCACTGTGCCATGGGTTGCAAATCTTGTATTCTAATAGCAAGTCAACCAAGTGCAACCACCATGGGATACAGGTTAGCTACAGTTTTGTATATTTGCATTTTCAAAGTAGATGCATATTTCCTTTCATTTAAAACATAATAATACATATTTACACCTTCTTTCAGGTTTTCACTGGAATTTTCACAGCTGAAATGTTTCTAAAACTTGTAGCAATGGATCCTTATTATTATTTCCAAGAGGGCTGGAACATATTTGATGGATTTATTGTATCCCTCAGTTTAATGGAGTTAGGTCTTCAAGATGTCGAGGGCCTCTCTGTTCTGCGTTCCTTTCGATTGGTATATCACTTATGTCCTCTTTTATTCAATACATTTTAATGCAATTAATCTTCAATAGCCGATCAATCTTTTAATAATTATTTATATAAAAAGTATATTTTTGTATATTTTGAAATATTTTGTTTTTTGTTTTAAAGAATAAAGATAAAGGATGTATTTACATGTTTTTGAATAATTAATGGTCATATTTGCACCTGGAGTTCAGAGAAACATACTAATGTTCCTGAATTACTTTTTTTGCTAGATGCATAAGGAATGATGTTTAGTGGACAATAATAGTGGGTGTTGGGCATTTTATGTGTTGTGGACATTATTATGGTGGTCAAGACATGTTAAACTGCCAAATTTAATGTATGCAAAATAAAAGCATGGAAGCCTGTTATATTAATAGAGTATTGAATCTGCTATAATGGTGTTATCCTACTGCTCTAAATAAATATCCAGCCTGAAACTGTGTTTAGGAAACTAACTCTTTTACTCTTTTAACTGTTCAAAAACCCAAAGGGCTTGGTGGGGTTAGGTTCATTCTTCTAGTTGGAAGGTTCCCCAATGAGCATTTGTTCCATCCTCCAGATTTAGAGCTAAGAATTAGGCACTTACCTACCCTGTCTCTCTTTTTAGACAATTTAGATTTTTGCTTTTGTTGTGTCCCATTACTCACAAGATATTCTGTCAATAGTAGAAAAATGGTATGTTAATATTAAATTGGATTTATGATTACTAGGCCCCCAAAATTAGTCTACCAGAGTTATCATCAGCTGTCTGTTAAAAAAAAAAAAAAAGCTAATTTGACTATGCTACCCAGTAGTCAGTCTTACTAAAAGTACCCTCGAATGATTGTAGCCATGCATTGCCTGAGATCATGTATAAAATTGCAAAGAAGTGGGTAAAAGAACACATCCATTTTGTTAGCTTTCTTGAAAGAGGCATACACTGCCTTCAGGTAAATATATCTAAATATATAAAATATATATATAGTTTGCACATCACCTGCATATCACAAGTTGGACTTTGGAAAGTCCTTCTTGGGCACAGAAACTCATAAAATTATGTTTCCACAACTAACCCAGATTTTTCTGCTTGACATGCAACAGAACATAGCCAGGCATTCTGTTTCAGATGTATTTCAGTTTCCTTAGCAAAGGGTGCTGTTTAAATACAGTTTTTTTCAAACCAAAGTATGGGCTATGATTCAAAAGGATCAGCATCCAGAAACCAGCCATGGAATGTTCATTCCAGAGATTGATAAGGATAGTGTCAGGAATACAAACATATATTCCTGACACCATAGTTGTGAAAACGCTATTCACCCTGGCTTTATGTGATAATGGCTATGCCCCTTCCCTTTCATGACACTGTCAAAAAGGGACCAAGCATGGATGTCATTACAATTATGCCCCCCCCTGGAAAAATTCCTGCGGACGCCCATGCAAATAACTATAAGCAAGGCATTTGACCCCTTTTAATATATTTTGTCTACTCTTTGTGAGAAAAATTTAATTTTTGCTTTTAACCCCTTAAGGACACATGACGTGTGACATGTCATGATTCCCTTTTATTCCAGAATTTTGGTCCTTAGGGAGTTAAATTAACATTTCTACAAACTTTCTTTGTTATGATATTTTTATATGGTAGGTGTGCATCACATTCTTCAAATCCATGTTAAGCTAGCATTTTGTCAATCAGAAAGTACTCAGTAAAAGGGTTAAATAACATATTTGTATAGAAATTGTGATATAAAATAACAGTGATTTTAAGTTGCTTTTTTTTCCATGAAAGCATGAATGTATAGTTTAAATTGTCTTATTTAGATCAGGTAAAATAGCATAAAACAATACTGTGCAAAACTTTGAAATATCTTTTGTTACATTTATTAATTACAGTTGAGAGTCTTCAAACTAGCCAAATCCTGGCCAACCTTGAACATGCTGATAAAAATCATTGGAAATTCTGTTGGTGCCTTGGGTAACTTGACCTTGGTCCTGGCCATCATCGTGTTCATTTTTGCTGTGGTGGGGATGCAATTATTTGGAAAAAGCTATAAGGACTGTGTTTGCAAGATTAATCCTGATTGTGTTTTACCTCGGTGGCACATGAATGATTTTTTCCATTCTTTTCTGATCGTTTTCCGTGTGTTATGTGGAGAGTGGATTGAAACTATGTGGGACTGTATGGAGGTTGCGGGACAAGCAATGTGTCTCATTGTATTCATGATGGTGATGGTCATTGGGAATTTAGTGGTGAGTAGTTACAGTACCTTGATTTATGAAACACACAAATCCTTTTTATTGTATGTGGTATAAGTTTTTCCATGATTGTTCTAAAATTATCACATTCCATTCATTTGATATTCTTAACATTATTATTGCTTCTTGGGAACTTGGTGGTGGTGGTTGGCGGGCAGGTAATCTTGCCTACAAAAACCCAAACAAAATTACTTCTGAGACATATCTAACCTTTACGGATGTTGCATACTTGTTCCACTAAAGGCAATCCTCACCTTTTCAGGTGCTGAATTTGTTCCTTGCTTTGCTACTGAGCTCCTTCAGTGCTGATAATCTGGCCGCCACTGATGACGACGGTGAAATGAACAACCTTCAGATATCGGTCATTCGCATTAAAAAGGGCATAGCTTGGATTAAACTGAGAGCACATGACTTTATGCAGAAGTACTTTAAAAAGAAAGATGCAGATGAGGTGAAGCCATTGGATGACATGTATGAAAGAAAAATTAACTGCTTAGCTAATCACACCGGAGCTGATATCAACAGAGATATAGATTACCAAAAAAATGGAAATGGCACGACCAGTGGTATTGGAAGTAGTGTGGAAAAATATATGATCGACGAGGACCATATGTCTTTCATAAATAACCCAAACCTAACAGTCAAAGTGCCAATTGCAGTTGGGGAGTCTGATTTTGAAAATCTTAACACAGAGGATTTCAGCAGTGATGATGATGGAAGCAAGGAAGTAAGTTGCCCTTACCAATCAGAACATTTTAATAAATGTATCAGTTGTGGCTTTTCTGTAATAACAATACATCAGTGATGCAGTAATTAAATAATCACAATGAACGAGGAGTGACTGAAAGATGTGGATAATGGATCAGCTTCCCATCATACATTTTAAAGGAATTAAAAATTAATGGGCTGGATGTAAAGACTAGTAAATAAATAATGTTTTGATTTTGCAAAATGTTATTGACCAGCTAAAACCCATAACATCTAAATATTGTATTAACGGCAACTTTGTATTTTACCTACGTTTTCAGAAAATAACCTTAACTCTGCATTAAAAATATGTGTAAACTATCCCTGTACGAGTTTCAGCCTATCACAGCTCCCACTGTATGTGTGAATTGGTATTTCTAGAAAGAACTGTGTAATCTGTTCCTTAGCCATATTTCCAGTAGAGACTGGGTTTTGGTAGGCCATACTGCTTAGAAATAGGTTAAAACTAAAATGGGGGCTCCAGGCACTATTAAATGAATTAGTTATATTGCCCACAGTATTCCTTTAACTAAGCATTTTCTTAATTATTCTTAGCATTGCAATTGTGATGCTTGTCTAGCTAATAAAGCTATGTACTATACATACTGAGTACCTATCTAGTAAAAAGGTGTTTTTATTTTTTTTAAATGGTTGTAAGTCACTGCTCAATAAGACTGTATAATGAAAAATATAATCACAGAATTCCTCAATAAAGTTGTATAGTAGCCTGAGTTTTATGAGATTCAAATATAGGCACATCTGAGATACTATATGCCCAGTTTAAAGGGCAAAGTTTACATTTAAACACTGATCAGTTTGTGAAATTAGAAACCACTGTTTTGTTAGAATTTACTATAATTCTTTTGAACTACCAAATATAGTCGTGTTTCCATTTATGTTTTGGTTTTTTTAGGATACCTATTTACCTTCATGTCTTCCAGTGATAATTTAGTTTTTTTCCCTTTTCAGAAACTTGATGACACAAGTTCTTCAGAAGGAAGCACAATTGACATAAAGCCAGAAGAAGAAGAGGTACCCGTTGACCAACCAGAAGAATATCTAGATCCCGATAACTGCTTTACAGAGGGTGTGTATTTGTTTTGATCTAAGCTTTTGACACTATAATATAATTTAGTCTATGGTCACACTGCCATATATTTGTAAAATTTTTAATGCTTAGTCAGTGGAGTTTCACATGAAACTGGCCTCTTTATAAATCGCTGGTTATACCACACCCTGAATATGCTGTGCAATTTTGGGCGCCTGTTCTAAAGAACGATATCATGGCACTGGAGAGGGTCCAGAGACGAGCTACAAAATTGATAAAAGGAATGGAGCATTTTAGTTATGAAGAAAGGTTAAAAAAAATTAAATCTGTTTAGTTTGGAAAAACGGCGCCTGAGAGGGGATATGATAACTTTATACAAATATATTCGGGGCCAGTACAAACCTTTATCTGGAAATCTATTCATAAACAGGCCTATACATAGGACACGAGGTCACACATTTAGGCTGGAAGAAAGGAGATTTCATCTAAGGCAAAGAAAAGGTTTTTTTACAGTAAGAACAATAAGGATATGGAATTCTCTGCCTGAAGAAGTGGTTTTGTCAGAGTCCATACAGATGTTTAAACTGAAATTGGATAAATACTTACAAAAACATAACATACAGGGATATAATTTCTAATTAGTGGGGTAATAGCTGCTTGATCCAAGGAGACATCTGACTGCTATTTTGGGGTCAAGAAGGAATTTTTTCCTAGTTTGTGGCAAAATTGGAAGCGCTTCAGACCAGGTTTTTTGCCTTCTTTTGGATCAACAGCAACAACATTTGTGAGGAAGGCTGAACTTGATGGACGCAAGTCTCTTTTCAGCTATGTAACTATGTAACTATGTAATATATAGCTCTTCTGTGATTATTATATGAAAATATAGTGTAGCTAGTGTTCTTAATTTAATACTCAGACAGTTAAAACTCTTAATGGAACAAACATAATGCATCATAACCACTACAACCTGCTGTAATGGTTATGGTGTCAAGATTACCCTGGTACCAGGTCTTGGTAGTGTAATCAAATGGATTGAGCAGGCTTAGCGTGTTCCTTTAATATGCTCATTATTAATGTATTACTCTAGTACTCTAGTGAGTAGTACTCTACTCACTGTAAATCTATGTGGGGTGATTTGTCTATCGTTAATAATAAATTAGTCATTTTCTATCTAGAATAAAGCCAAGCCACAGATATATGATTTGTGCAGACTGAAAGATTCTTCTGTTTCATTTGCCATTAACCTCATTGTAGAGGAAATGGAGCTGACCACAACTAGTGATTGTAACTTAACTGCATGGGCGATTATCCCATAGTTTGCATTTTTAAGCATTTATTAATAATGTAATAATGAGATTGTGAGAGATTTTCGAGGAGGGTAGGCTCCCCGCAGCCGCTCTCTTGGCTGGAGTGTGCCGCTAAAGCATGGCAATGATGTCCCGCTGTTCTGTTGCAGCTCCGAGCAGAGGTTTCTGAGATTTGCGCCCCATGGAAGGAGTGGTAAGCTCCATGTGTTGTGGCCATGGTTCAACCGTTTCTCCATAGTAGGCCCTGCTCAGGAGGTGTTCAAGGTCGCAGTATGCCGGATTGTAGTAGGCCACAGGCCTGCGTTTCGGCTTTGGCTCTTTTGGGTAGTATAAAAAGGGCATCTGATGATGCAGCAGAATTTCCCCAATCAGGATTAGCTGTGTGTGGGGCTAGATGGTTGCAAGGTGCTCCAATATTGTGTGGATTTTGGGTATGGTCTGGTTCGTTACCAAGCCCCGCCCCCCTCATTTGTGATTTTTAACAAACATAATGGACTTTGTTGATCAATTACATGTGTTCAGGGCCTCATTATCACTAGATTCTTATTTTATTGCATTTGATACTGTCTAATGCAGTAACACACAGATGGACTAGGTTTAGGTAGTATGAAAACACAGTTAAGAAGAGCAGTGTGTTTAATTACATAGTTAGCGTGCATGAAATTGAGATATCTTGTACCTATTTTTTTATTTCCTACCATTGATTTAATTTATATTTACCATATACTGTATGAATGTGTTTTTCCTTGAAGGCTGTGTTGCTCGTTTCAAGATTTGTCAAGTCAGCGTAGAAGATGGACTGGGAAAAACTTGGTGGACCTTGCGTAAAACCTGCTTTCTCATAGTGGAACATAACTGGTTTGAAACGTTTATTATCTTCATGATTTTGTTAAGCAGTGGTGCCCTGGTAAGTATAGTTGTAACGCTGATTTCTATAGAAATTATTTTAAAAGAAAAATAATGTAAGAATTAATCTATAGCGGTATAATTGTCTACTATGTGAGGGATATGTTTGTTCATGACAAAAAATAGCATAAAGCCTTGCATACTGAAACACGTTAACAGAATGACAAACTAAAAATGATGTGAAAAAAGTAATTGTTTTATAAAAATATATACCCTTAGTCCAAACATGTCCAAATATTTTCAGAACTGGTATACGTTAGCATGATAATTGCAAAGTATGAACTTTTAATTTATCAACTCTGACCGAAAGGACCACAGGCACCTAACACAGTAAGGAAAGTACAAAATACAAGATACACCTATAAAAACAGAGCACGCTCATAGGGAAACACTGCTTAGCAGAAATGCCCCTACTGATAATATTGCACTCATAGAGTATGCGAATAATTCAAGCCCATCAATGTTTCTTTGAAGTTGATGCAGTGGAGGTCCTCAATCCCCAAGGATTCATGCAAAGAAAAAAGAACTGGACATAGTGTAGCAATGTATGTACTATAAAAAGAGACGCTCTAATTAAATGCACTTACAGGAAGTGAAGAGTAAAAGCGCCCATCAAATGTCTGTATCCCTCTATTCAGAATGGTAAGTAATAGAAGCAGGTTACAGAAATCACATGCAAAGGTTAACCCCTTCAGGACCGAGGACAGTTCAGGACCGTCATCGGCATTTTTGCATTGCCGACCTATGATGATCCTGAACCGTCTTAACGGTCCAATGCACTTACCTGATCGCCGTCGTTTCCCCGGCGGCGATCGGCGGTGCTCCCGGTGTGGGGAGACTGCCTGCAGCCCAGACAGTCTCCCCATGGCGGATTAGGACCCCTGCGGCCATGTGATCGCTCAACACAGCGATCACATGGTCATAATAGGTGTCCATGTGTCTGCCTGCAGGAGCAGTCTCCCTGCTAGTGTAAAATAAAAATAAAAATTAAAGTTAAAGTTAATAAAAATTAAAAAAAATTATATATGTGTATCTATATATAATATATGTCTATATATCATATATATAATGTCATACTAAGTGTATTTTTATATTAATATGTACATATATTAATATAAAAATACACTTATAATTAAATTACACACGTATATATATAATATTTATAATAACTATATATATTGTATATATATATTATTATAAAATACAAATAATAAGTAGATTAAATTAAATATGTAACTATGTAACTATGTAACTATGTAAATAAAAAAATTAAAAATAATAATATAAATTAAAAAAATAATTATATATCTATATGAAATTTTATTCTAACAGTATTTTAATAGTAATATATATTTATATATATATATTTATATCAAAATACACTTAGAATGAAATTGTATATATATCTATGTATATATAAATAAATAAAAATAATACGAAATATAGATATGTCCATATACAAAATTACATGAATAATTATATAAATATACACGTAGACTTCAAATATATAAATATGCATATATGTTTAAATTCTACGTGCGTATTTATGTAATATTTTTACATAATTAAGTAATTTTATTAATTGCAATTTGAGGGACCTGCCTGCCAACCCAGGGCGAAAGTCCAGAGAATTTAATTTGCTAGCACTGTATTTTACCCTGTAACGTTCTATGACACCCTAAAACCTGTACATGGGGGGTACCATTTTACTCGGGATACTTCGCTGAACACAAATATTATGAGTCAAAACAGTAACACATATCACAGCGATGATATTGTCAGTGAAAGTTACTTTTTTCGCATTTTTCACACACAAACAGTACTTTTACGGATGATATAATTGTTGTGATACGTTTTCCTGTTTTGAAACACTAATATTTGTGTTCAGCAAAGTCTCCCGAGTATAACAGTACCCCCCATGTACAGATTTTATAACGTTTTTGAAAGTTACAGGGTCAAATATATGGGTCAAATATTTTTACATTGAAAATGGCCAGGTTGGTTATGTTGCCTTTCAGAGCGTATGGTAGCCCAGGAATGAGAATTACCCCCATGATGGCATACCATTTGCAAAAGAAGACAACCCAAGATATTGCAAATGGGGTATGTCCAGTCTTTTTTAGTAGCCACTTAGTCACAAACACTGGGCAAAATTAGCATTCAATTTAGTTTTTACTTTTTTCACACACATACAAATATGAACGCTAACTTTGGCCAGTGTTTGCGACTAGGTGGCTACTAAAATAAACTGGACATACCCCATATTGAATATCCTGGGTGTCTACTTTAAAAAAAATATGTACATGTGGGGTGTTATTCAGAGATTTATGACCAATAATAGTGTTACAATGTCACTATTGATACATTTGAAAAAATTTATGTTTTGAAACCGCAATATCCTACTTGTACCTATAGCCCTATAACTTGCAAAAAAAAGCAAAAAAGCACGTAAACACTGGGTATTTTAAAACTCAGGACAAAATTTTTAATCTATTTAGCAGTTTTTTTTATTCGCTTTTGTAGATGAGTAAAAGATTTTTCAGGTAAATTCAAAAAACATGTATTTTTTCAATTTTTCATCATATTTTTTTATTTTTTTTAAATTAAATTACATGAGATTATATAAATAATGGTATGTAAAGAAAGCCTTTTTTTTGTCCTGAAAAAAACAATATATAATTTGTATAGGAACAGTAAATGAGAGAGCGGAAAATTACAGCTAAACACAAATACCACAAAAGTGTAAAAAGAGGCCTGGTCGCAAATGTACAACATCGCAAAAACAGTCCAGTCCTTAAGGGGTTAAAAGACAGCTCTTCGCGTTTCGTCAATAGCATAGACTTCATCAGGAGAAAATCAATATAAAAACAAATTTTACAGTCAAATAAAATAATGATAAAAGTTCTATGTCCTCAGTTCCTTTTAAATGTCCCTCTCGCCGTATTCAGCATCAGATCCACCAATCAGTGCATGTGTAATCACCTTTTCGCGATCTTCCACCAGAGTCTCTGCCCATATATGGGCTTCTGCCACGCATATGCGTTCCACCGCTCAGGGAACTACCTTCCTTCTCATCGCTTCATTGGTCTGCTGCTGGAACGCACATGTGTTCCACTCATCGAATTCATTGCACCGGCAGAGAGACGGATGAGAAAAATACATGTATCAAAAAACTAGAGATTCCCAAATATAATTGAATCAAATTACTTCCAAATGTATATTCTATATTAAAAATCAACTGACATCCAATAAAAAGAAAAATACATAATCCATATTACATATAAAACACATAAAAACAGTGTGCCTCACTTGCATCTCATTCTCATTAAACGGGACGATGCTGGAATCCACAAACTACCAAGAAAAATATTGCGAACGTGGAAAATAGTAAAAAAAGTAAATAATAATAATAATAATAAAAATAATAAAAAATAAAAATATGAGACTAGAGAATGATCAATGATAGAACATATTAAAAAACAGATAAAAAAATAGAAATGGAAATTAAAGAAAACAAATTAAATCAAAGTCCACGTTCAACCCTAATGGTTGGAGGGTTTTCAGCTTATGGATCCAGTATCCCTCTCTTTGTCTGAGCTTCATAACAATATCTCCTCCCCTCACACCATGTGATACCTGTTCAATAACCACCCAGGCAAAATTGTGACTTTTGAAATGCGGGCATTGATTGCAATGTACTGGAACAGAATTATTATTTATTATTATTATTATTATTATGCTCTAAAAAGCGGGTCTTCGCCTTCCTCCCCCTCATCCCCACATATTGTGCGCCACATCCACATAAGAGGAGGTGCACGACATGTGAGGAGGAACAGGTCCGTTGTACTGGGTGTTGAATAAAAACTCAAAAAGATTTATTTGGATTGGTGGTGGGTTTGATTTTATCCACCAAAAGATCTCCTCTTTTAATGTCCCCAATCCTTTTTACTTCTGCATCTAATCGTTCTTTTACATAACCCTTCTCGAGAAATTTGTTGGTTAAAATTGCAGCTTGTTCTATATATGTTTTTGTTAGAGCAATTTCTTCTGAGGTGAGTATATTGGCTTCTAGGGAGTCCCGCCAACCATCTAGGGTGGTGTCCACTTTTAGATTCAATGAAACTATTGGTATCTGTTGGTTTGAAGTATGTTTTGGTATGAATTTGGCCATTCTGAATAAAAGTCGTCAAATCTAGAAAATTTATAGAAGTGGAACTACACACTAGAGTGAAGGCTAGAGAAAATGTGTTATTGTTAAGATACCAGAAGAAGTCTAATAGTTGTTCCTCAGACCCCTTGCATATTACAAGGATGTCGTCAATGTAACGACGCCTGAGCACCAGGTCTGCCCCATATGGATTATTGTCCCAAATTAACTTTCTTTCCCAAAAATGCATAAAGATGTTGACATAACTTAGGGCAAAGCTGGTGCCATGGCGTTGCCCTTGATCTGCAGGAAGTACTCATCATTGAATATGAAGAAATTGTGGGTTAATATAAATTGAATGGCTTTAAGTAGGAACCCTGCAAATCCTTTGCTCAAGGTTGTATCTTTGTCCAGATTACTCTTAACCGCTTGTATGCCAAGTTGATGGTCAATAACTGTATATAGGGATCCTACGTCTAAAGATGCCCACATATATCCCTCATGCCACTCGATGGAATCTAATTCCTGTATAAGATGTTTGGTATCTTTGAGGTAAGATTGTGCGTACGGCTGTAGAGAATGGTCAATAAACTGGAATAGATTAGAGGTAAGGGAGTTAATTCCACTTAAAATCGGTCTACCTGGTGGATTGATTTTGCATTTGTGCAACTTCGGTAAGAAATAAAACATTGGGATCCTAGGGCTCTCCTGTTGGAGAAACCGATAGGTCCCAACGTCTATAATTTCATGTTGTACAGCTTCCTCCAAAAGAGTCCTCAATTCATTCTTGAAGGCTTCATTGGGGTTTCTAGGAAAGTGGACATATGTATTGATGTCCCTTAATAACCTATAGGCCTCCTTAAGATAGAATTCTGTGCTTATCACGACAATTCCCCCCCCCCCGTTGGCATTTTTAATGATATCGTCCCTCTTTTTTAGTGAATTCAGGGTCTGCATCTCTCTGTTGCAATATTCCTTCTTATTAGTCAATTTTTCAAGGTCTGCCATCACCATCTTATTAAATGTTTCTGTTTGTCCTCCCTTCTCATGGGGGCAAAAGGTAGAACGTAGTCTAAACTGTTTAGGGTAGTCTTGATCAAATATATAATTATAATCTTGTTTTAGGGGTACATCCAATGATTTTTTTAATGAGGAACCTTTTCAAGCTTAGCTTCCTAATAAATTTTTGCATATCGATGTAGACCTGAAAGGAGTTTGGAGGGACATTGGGGGTATATTTTAAACCTTTCTTTAGAATGGAACATTCTTCTCTAGTGAGAGATACATTGGATATGTTAAATATCCCCATAGACTCCTTTTTCTTACGTGATTCTAATAAAGGTGCTCTCTCTCTACACTCAATCTCCTCCTCTTTGTTGGAGTGTTCCGTTCCCTAAGAGGAGCAAAGCGGTTGGTAAGATCTATTTTGAGAACCCTGGGTGAGAAATATTGGGTTATTTCTTTTTTTCTCACCCTTATTTATTTTTATAGGTGTATCTTGAATTTTGTATTTGCATCAAGGGATTTGAGGAATCCTTTTGTTACTACCTAAAGTATAAGGGAAGTAATTACCTTTATTTTTATTGTATACTGCTGCAGTTGGGTGGTCTATTGGTGTATATACACAGTAAGGAAAGTGTTAGCTGTTCATAAACAGTTTGCTAGATTACCACTGGATGGCACCTGTGGACCATAAAATGAAACGTTAACAAAACTTGGAATTTGACTATATGTCTGTTCAACCGTAATTTACCTCTTTCATACTAAGTGCACCCACACTTATTATATATCATTTTATTCAGAAGAAATAGGGCTTTCATTTAACATCAAATATTTAGCTATAAAACATAATTTAATATGAATAAAATATAAAACAATGTGAGAAATTAAAAAGTTTTGTTATTTTTTTAGTGCTGCTTGACATATTAACTGTTAATGTCATAATACTGTTTGCTTTTACTGCAATAAAATACACATACTAGTATTCAGCAATGTTTTGTAAAACAGTACCCCTTATGTACAGGTTTTATTGTGTTTTGGGAAGTTACAGGGTTAAATATAGCATGTAACATTTTTCATTTTGGTCACATTGAAATTCGCCAGATTGGTTACGTTGCCTTTGAGACCGTATGGTAACCCAGGAATGAGAACCCTGATGATGGCATACCATACCCCGATGATGGCATACCATTTGCAATAGTAGACAACCCAAGGTTTTGCAAATGGGGTATGTCCAGTCTTTTTTAGTAGCTACTTAGTCACAAACACTGGCCAAAGTATTTGTGTGTGAAAAATGCAAAACACTAATTTGAACGCCAATTTCGGCCTGTGTTTGTGACTAAGTGGCTTCTAAAAAAGACTGGACATAGCCCATCTGCAATACCCTGGGTTGTCTACTTTTGTAAATGGTATGCCATCATGGGGGTAATTCTCATTCCTGGGCTACCATACGATCTCAAAGGCAACATAACCAATCTGGGAAATTTCAATGGGAACAAACTGAAACACAAGCCTCATATTTGACTCTGTAACTTATGAAAACACCATAAAACCAGTGAAGGAGACTTCGCTGAACACAAATATCAGTGTTTCAAAACCGTAAAATATATCACAACCATTATATTGTCCGTGTAAGTGCCGTTTGTGTGTGAAAAATGCAAAAAATGCACTGTAGGATGTCTATCTGATTTATAGACATGCCTCTCACTAGGTTTTTTTCTACATTTTTTATTTTATTTTTCACTCCTTTATTCTTTTACTGCTCTACCTATCCAGTCAGTTTAACAGGGAGAGAGGTTTTACTACACTTTACTGTTTTATGCTCGACCCATTTCCTATATCACTTTCCTGTACATTGTACTTTTTGTGTGTGTGTGGATATTTTAGTTTGCAGCTGAATATACTACAGTACTCTTATTATCCAATCTATGTTTATTCATGCTTCACATGGATAGTACTATGGTCTAACCTTTAGTCAATCTCTGTTACTTAACACTTAGACCATGCTTTAACCCCTTGTCTACCTGGGTACAATGGTATACTTTTCCAGTGCACTATTTACTTACCAAGGACTAATGAAGCTACTCTTAACTTGCTGCTTTATTCGGACAAAACTATGGTTTAACCTCTAATTAATCCCTGTTTTTTTCACACTAACACTATGGTTTAACCCCTTGTCTACCTTGGTACACTGGTTTATTTTCCAGTGCACTACTTACCTACAAACGGTTATCAAAAGTTCTACAAATAAGCCTAATTAATAAAGCTTGTATATTAATATTTTAAGCACCTGTCTGGATAATCCATTATCTATACTAGGTCCGTTATCCATTATCTATACTAGGTAGAACAGTAGCCTTGCACGGCTAGTATATTTCACTTGCACTGGATATAAATGTGATTTGTGTATGTATTGGTGCATGCAGAGTGGACTGTGATCCCATTTACCTCAGGATACTGATTACATTTTTCCAGTTTTTACCTCGTCCACTTTATTGTGGATTGGGTGAATCTTTCCTGTGTAATTATTATTAGGGTTAAGTCCTTTGGACACTACTGGTGTGTCTACGCTGGTGAATAGATCCCAAAAAGTAAACGCTTGGGTATCTTATTCTTTTTACCAGCTGTATAATTTATTGCATTAGCAGCATTTGTTGTTGTTTTAGAAAGTTAAGAGAGAGCCTGTGAAAGGTAGGAGGATGTTATCGGGCACCTTCCCTGTGATGTAATTTAGTGTGAGGGATCCTATAGGAAGATGGAAGTCAGGAGCTTCTAGCACAATTACCTATAAAAGAAAACCTCCTTTTAGTTGTATGAAAAGGTAATGAGTAAAGTATACATTTAATGCCAGACCTTCATTTTGATGTAATATTTCAAATACACACATTTAACTGTTATTCATATCGTACTATTCTAATGCATATTGTTTCATTTATTTATAATAGGCCTTCGAAGATATTTACATAGAACAACGAAAAACAATTCGAACCATCCTTGAGTATGCAGATAAAGTATTTACTTACATTTTCATCCTGGAAATGTTACTGAAGTGGCTGGCGTATGGATTCGTTAAATTCTTCACCAATGCCTGGTGCTGGCTCGACTTTCTCATTGTTGATGTATGTATTATTTTCTTGTTTTAAGCTTTGAATTAACTGATAACTAATAAAACCATTACTTTTTTTTCCAGGTGTGCAAACAATGTAATTCTCAATTGGGCATTTTTGCCTGCATATATTTATATTTAATTGATATGTCTTTAACAACACAAAGTCTCAAAGAAATGTCTGGTTAAGGTTACATTTAACTTGGTTAACTAAGTTGTTGTGTAGAATATTTACGTGGCTGGTTGATTCGCCTAATTTTAATAAGGGATAGATTATAAACCTCGAAATTTATTCTCTGCCTAGTTTACAGATATATCGTTCCTGGATTTGGAGTGAAATCTGAAAAGCAGAAATATTCTGCAAAAAAAATATTAATATTTTAATGTTAATATACAAGTCTATTAACATGTTAAAATATAAAAAAGATATTCTTGAGGGTAAATTCGAGTTGCTAAATGAAGTGATGGGGCTTCAGTCCAAAGTTAACGTTTATAGCCACTCCCAATTATATTGACTTATGCCCTTCACAAACTCCTGCCCTATGCCACTCACTTTGTCCATCCTTATGAATCATAGTATTATACCAAATCAATGAAAGAATTATTATTTGTATTATAGAAATCTACATTTATAAACTCCAAACCTGCTGTATTATCCTTGCATCCACCCCAGGGTAATTGTAGGTGATATTTAAAAAACAAACAAACAATTTATTAGTTAAATGACCACTGTCACTGGCACTTAATTAAAATTTGGATTCAGCATTTGGAAACAGACTGAGTGCTAGTGCTAGAACAAGCAAACTGGATACTAATCTGATTTTTAAAATGTAAATGTTATTGTGCAAGTTTGTTTGAGTTGTTTTCCAAAGTTTCAAGAAGGTCATCCCAATCACGATGATTAGGAGTAGAAAGGTAGAACTGTAACATTGTGATTATATCTGATTAAAATTACAGTATTTGTATTCAGTGTGCATTGGTTTAACTTTTTTTTTTTCTTCTGGTGACTTTGAACAGTGGGTTTAGAATGTATAACACTTGTTTTTTTGTTTGTTTTTTTATCTATATTAATTCGTGAAGCAGAATTATCACTTAATGATGCCTCAACTGTGTACTATTTGTAATAAATTCATAAATGTTTTAGTTTTTTTTAACCTCTTAAAAAAGATGAAGACATTTAAAACACCAGGGCACCATTTTTAGTGTACCCTATATATTGGGGGATCGATGAAGAAAGAAGGAAAGGGATTTTCATTTATTTTTATAACATTACGGTAGTTTGTTTCATTTTGACAAACTTTTGTACCTCTCCTTTAATACAGCCATGAAAAAAGATATTACTCAATGCATATGACATTCAAATAGAGACATTACTAATACAGTTCCAAATTGCAGAAGAATGCATATTTAATGTATTGCTCTCCTACAGGTATTTCTCAGAGAATTTACTAACGATGTCAAGTCAGTACGAGTGTAAAGGTGAAATTGCTTAATATGCAGAAAAGATATGTAATAAGTACCTTTTAATGTAATTTGTTCAGTAATATGCTTACACAAAAATATGCATAGCAAAAGCCATGCTTTGCTTTTACACTAAGTAAATCAAATACTATATTATGCATGAATAATAAGGACCTATCAAACACCTTAAGAGTACTTTTTTGTGATGCTGTATTTTCTGTACATCAAGTAGTTTAATGTTAATCTCTGCGTGGTTTATTTCTAATACATTATATAACTGTTTTAAGGAAAGACATTATGTAAAAAAATTTATAAATATTTTCTAAAATTCCACTTGAATTATTTGCAAATAGATGCATGCCCAGTATATGTTCATCTGTATTCTTTCTCACAGGTACCTTTAATTTGTGTGGCTTTATTTAACCGGAGCATCAATAACCAACAGACAGTGAAGGGCCCGGGTAAGAATTTTGTCAGCTCCGTCTTGAACAGACCTCACTCTCTGTCCATGTGGTCCTGCTTTGCACTCATATATTTCTCCCACTTCTTCTAATGCCTTTCTCAACCACGTTTCCTTCCAGGTCGATACTGTCAAGTGACTTAGGCAGCTGGGGTCCCAGCCTTGAATCCAGTCTGTGCATACAGTGTTAGACATTGATTCTAACAGTCTGGAACCTCTCTTTGCTTCTCTGTTTCTGTGTAGGTCTCTTTAGTAAGCCTTATAGCTAATGCCTTGGGCTACTCGGAACTAGGTGCCATTAAGTCCCTTAGGACCTTAAGAGCTTTGAGACCCCTAAGAGCCTTGTCACGATTTGAAGGGATGAGGGTAAGATGCTAAAAGCAGCTGATCCTTCTGCATGCACTTGGAGCAGTTTAAAGCATGCTAGAACTGATCAAACCTGATTGAAAAAAATCAAAATTCATGATGCAGCTGCTGACTTCCTTATCCCTGCACCCTCTCCTAAATACAAGGGAGATGCATTCAGCTGCCTCATCACATTAAAACTGGCCCTAATCTACATACCATTCGTAGTACATCGTAACATTGGCTGTTCTCATTTGGCCTGGCTTGTCTCCAGCACCCAGAGGGTTTCCCCTGCTATATCTCTACAGGGAGAATCACCAGGTGCAAAGAAGAGGAATTTGAACCCCTTTCATCTGATCTTCATACCATGTTATATCTGTTATATGGGTAACTGGGATTGCAAAGCAGAAATTAAATTTTCAGCTGTACAAGTGGTGGCCTCAAGAGCAAGTGCCAATTTGTCTAATTATGCATTACAATAGCCTGTCTTCTTATGGTTTAATTCATCTTGTTGCACCTTGTTGTTCTCAGTCCAGTCTTTTAGAGACTGGAAGGCTTGTCTGACGGCAAAGCTTTTCACTTCCTCCCACGTCTATATGCTTTTTACGGTACCCTATCCTATCACTGCAACTGTAGGAACAAAGCATCAAACCAGTCTTGCCTAATGCTTCCTAAAATACACAAGAATACAGTGCATCCTCTAATCTAGTTCTCAGGTAGCACCACAGAGAACCTTTTTTTTTTTGCTGCACTATTTGGAATCATTTTAAAAGAATACTATTGAAGAAATCAATTTTGCCAACACACTTCCTTTTGCACCACACAAACTCAATATCAAATGTTTTTCTAATTAATGACTACAAAGGAAAAAAAAATATTGTGGTATCCATAAATACCTTCTGGTAATATAACCATTTGGCAGGCAATTGGAGCTAAAATGACTAATACCATTAATATATTTAAATGTAATAAGCATGCCTCAGGTTTAGGTTTTCAACCTTCTGCTTTACCTAAACCAGTAGTAGTCAGTCACATAATGAAAGCATAAATTATGTTAAGACTTAGAGATAGATGTTTTTAAGTTTGTAGAGCATAGAATGGGGTAAAAAAAGCAAACAATAACTAAGTGGAAATTAATATGTGCAGTATGTAAGCATCAAACAGACCCAAAGAAAACAAACTAGGAGAGCGTTACAAATTAGAGGTTCAATATACGTAAATTTTATCATGCAATAACACAACTCCGTTATTGTGTAAAAAAAAAAAGGTTTTAACTGAGTAGCATACACAGTAGTAACAGAAAGAGGGCAAATGCTGAACATGCCAGTACTTAAACTGAGGGGAAAGAGAAATTTTACCCATTTTACTGAAGACATGTAAATATTTTATTTCCAATCCAATATTTTATTTGTGTGCTCCAATCCAAAGGGGGACTTTTTTTTCTATCTTTTGATATACTTTTTTTGTGCTGTTTTTATACATATTTACTTTTATTTACTTTCCCGTCTTTTGTCCCATATTCTATAATGTGGAGTCCACTTAAATTGAAATCATCTATATTGTGCCCATAATGGTGTTCAATCCAGTGGTTCCCAAACCAGAAAAAAAACACCTTAAATACAACTGGGTAGTCCCTAAATCCTGGAGTGGTAGTGTGGGATGTGAGAACTTTCATCCTTTCATTTGACCTGATTAAGCCTGATCATTTATAGTGTTCTAATGGAAGCCTGATTACTTTTGGTCTTCAGTAAAGCTAAACTTTAATCTCAACTTTTTTCACTAAGGGCAGCTAGATCAAAGGTTCGCTGGGGAAATGTGCATAATATGGTAAAGAACTGGAAATTATGCCTTTTTCTTAACCATATCAAGATCACAAAATGTAAACAATAAGCAGTGAAATATACTAGTGGATGTGGACATAAGACGTGTGCATACATTATATGCAAATATTGACCAAGTAATTCTGTTCGTTTTTGAGCTGGAATTGCTTTATGGCTCTCGATAGTTTTACTGCTTAAAAGCTCAACAAATTATTAAACTCAAGGATAAGAATCTTACAGACTCTTGTGTTTAAAGAGGAGCTGTCACATTTTTTGTTGATAATTCTATTTTGTCGCAGACTAGTAAATACTAAAACATCTTTTAAAGACATAAAGGGCATATTTTTCCCACATGGAATTTCCATCAAATGTTTGGTTGTGTAAAGACATAAACAAGTGGGTTAATTTACTAAATAGTGAATTGTGAACAATTGCCTGCTTAGTGAATAACCCCATATGTGTTTTATCTATGTTGGTTGTATGAGGATGTGAATAGATTGGCTGTATTTTTTTATTTTTAAGTAAGTTAAACTAATAGTCAGCTTTTATTTAATTATTAGACGTTTATCTTACCTCCAAAACATAATTTTCTCTTCTCTGAATAAAACATTTAAAAATCACTTAAAAATAAAAATGTAATAAAACATTAAAAATCACTTAAAACATAATGCTGCGGTTTCCTTAATTTTATATTAAACAATGACTGACAGGGATAGCTAAGATGAAGGCACCCATTTGCAGGATAAAGATATGTGGATTTACATATCTAATTTAGTTTTTGACATATCACACATTTATATATAGGGATAAGTAGACATAATATTGAAAAACCTGGGGAGTGACAGTTCCTCTTTAAGCATTGCTATTAGATCTGCATATGTCTGAAACCTAACCCCTTCACTACCATGTTCTTTAAATTAAAATTATTGTACCATTTCTTTGAAATTTCGACAAAAGAAATTAAAAAAAAACAAAAAGTTTACTGTTAATAACTAGAATAACTAGAAATGTCATATGTAAATATAAATTATTTTAAACTTTAACTGTTCACTAGTTTTAAATAAACTTGACTTTGGTAACTTACATGGCCTGTTACAAAAATGTATAAATAAAAATAGTCATAGAGCCTTGGGTATTTGTTAGGAATAGGAATAAAATCTTTATGAATGTAGTTTTCCAAATTGCCAGCATACATTAAATTAACACTATGGATCCCTAAAGCACTTTAGCTTTAATGGTGTGTCCCCTTTTTGAATTTTAAAAAAGTGCAGGTTTCAATAGAAATTAGTACTTTTATAAATGTACCTTGTTACATCCTCCTGGCTGTCAATCAGACAACCGTTCCTGTTACTTCCTGTTTTGTGTAGTTCAAGAGGCACAAATTGCCCAGAGCACCTGCCATGCAAAGACTTCTCATTGAGCTGCATTGGGAAGCCTGTGATGGGACAGCCACAGAAAGTATGGGCTGCTGAGAAACGGGAGGGTTTGTAAAAGTTTCAGATGAGAGAACTACAGTTTTGCTGTATAACCCAATGAAAAAAAATGCATTAAATCCATGTTTTCATTAGGGGATATAGCTACAAAATAGTGATTTATTTATTTATTTATTTATTTATTTATTTGTATTGGGCAGTGGAGTGACTGTTTAAATACACAATTTCACAAAAACTAGGCATATGTATTCCAAAGTGCATCACAGTTTGATACAATATGTACCCAGAGCTCTCAATTATTATCTCTCCACCATCTCTTCCTTCTATTTGATGACATTAAAGAGCCCTGCACATATTTATTTCCTTAAACTCTTTTACAGTGGGGACGGGTAAATAAAGAGATAATGAGATAATGTTTTGTCCTTAACCCTGAGAAGAGGTACTCATTTAATTTCACCCAGGGGTCAGGTCCTGGGGGGAAAAGTGTGGAAGCACACCCAAGATCCATCTCTCCGCCACACCCCAAAAAAGAATTATACGCTCATATGCATTTATATTTCTCAGAAAATACCATGCAACGTTTATTGTAAAGTGCCAGTTTCTCAAAAATTCACATGCAAGAAATAAATAAATGTAGAACAGTTGTAACAAAATAAGTTAACTATGCAATAAACGAATAAATATAGAACAGTTGTAACAACAAAATAAGTTAACTATGCAATAAAATGTGCCACTCTCCCCTCCATGTCCTTTAGTGTCCTTTAGTGTTCCTCTCTCCTCCCCTCCATGTCCATTAGTGTTCTTCTTTCTTCCCCTTACCTGTCTATTAGTGCCGCCCCATTCCCCTTAATGTTTCTTTTCTTTTAGTGGACCCCCCTACCCCAGTGTTCCTTTTCCTTTCCCTCCCCTTAGTGTCCCCCTTAATGTTCCTCTCTCTCCCCCCTAGTGTTCCTCTCCCCTCCCTCTTTTAAGTGTTCTTCCCCCCCCTCCCCATAGTGTAGTATTTTCCCCCTCCCCAGGGTATTCTTTCACTTCCTCCCACATAGTGTTCTTTCCTTCCCTCCCCCATCCCATAGTGTTCTTATACCCCCATCTCATTGTATTTCTTACCACCCCTTCATCCCATAGTGTTCCTTACCACCCCCTCCCCATCCCATAGTGTACTTTCCCTCCCATGTCCCATAGTGTTCTTCCACGCCCCCCATCCCATAGTGTTCACCATAGTGTTCTTTACCACCACCCCTCTCCCCGTCCCATAGTGTTCCTTACCACCCCACCTTCCCCTGTCCCATGGTGTTCTTCCCGCCGTCCTATAGTATTCTTCCTTACCGCCCCCATCCCCTGTCCCATAGTGTTCTTCCACCCCCATCCCCTGTCCCATAGTGTTCTTCCCTCCCCGTCCCATAGTATTCCTCCCTAACCCCGAACCCCCCGTCCCTCAGTGCCCCTCTCTCCCACCTTGGTCCCTGGTGTGTCTCCTACCTCTATATTTAATAGTGTTGCCGAGCGGAGCAGACCGCAGTAGAGGAGCTTCAGTTTCCTGTGCTTGGCCAGACTAACAGGAAGTGCTCTCTCAGTGAGTACTTCCTTTCACTCCGGCCGGATACAGGAAACAGAAGTTCCTGTACCACGTACCGTGGTGCGCACTGCTCTGCTAGGCCATGCTACTCAGAGTGACTGGTAGGAGGGAGCGCTATGTGCCCACCTCCTGCCGGTCACTCCAATCTAGCGCCCTCCAGGCCGGTGCTCCCTAAGAGGGCCGCTAGTGCCGCCTTAAGGACGCGCCAGCCCTGTCTGCAGGACTACAAACGGGAACGGCGTTCCTACTGTGAAAAAAGTGCAGGAAAGCCGTTCCCACTCGTTCCTGCAGGACTCGAGCCCGGGTTTCACCAGAGGAACTTCGTTGTCAGCTGTTGATCACCACAGTGAAGATGAAGGTTAGTGGAAAATATGGAAATATATTTTCTTTTTCATTACAGTGCAGGGTTAAATAAAACAAACAAGGTTCATTTACGTTGGTAGTGAAGGGGTTACTTTTAAATCTTTAAAAAAAAAAAAAAGGCCCTTAGTTGTAGGATAGTTTTTAATATAAAACAACAATAAATTCAAAAGTGAATCTCCTAAATGTTTCACTGGTAAATTAAATGTTTCTTCTGGTCTTATATAACATTCTGATATCCCTTTACCTTAACCATTGAATGTAGTTGTCAATCTGTATAGATTCTCCATTGATTATAAGAATGCGTTGAGCACAGTTGGTTACAATATTTTTTGATCTTTTGATCTAAACATAGATATTTAGCTTTTCCTCCAACCTTATGTCTTTTCTAATACTGGTGTCATTTTAAATATAGTCAGATTTCCCGTTAAGTATCACTACACATTAACCACAAATAGTTTTTTTTTTGTTTGTTTTGTTTTTTCTTAAGCAGTGGCAATATGGTTTTGCTTTACTAATCTATGTCAATTCTACTGATTCAACTATGAATTTTTCCAGGAACTTACTAATTTTATTCTGTTCCTCACTATATTAATTATAATGACCAGTGAAAGTAAAACAGAATAAAACAGATTTTCTGAGTGCTACATATTAGTATAGGTTAGTAAGGAAATTAATGCTTCTATAATGTGCCTTCGTGCCTAATCCATGAGGTTTATTAATAGTTATTTGTTAGTATAGTAAGCTCTATGGAAGAACATACTAAATATGTACAATACAACAGCCACAAGCTTTGCTTTAAAATGCTACATGTAAGGTGGCTCCTCCTGTTTTCATGTTAGTTAGCATTTAAAAAGAACTATTATTCAATTTCTCTTCAGTGTATCTAGGATTGATTGTAATGCTATGAAACATGCATGCGATATATTAACTGCCAATGCACAATCTCACATAAAAGCCATGTTCCCTCTCTTAGGGTGGGTAAACTGAAACATCCACAGCCCATTCATTCTATAGACGTATTGAACATTATTGCTAAGGATATGCAATTTAACATTTAGCATCATTTGCTCTAGCCACTGAGATCCATTTTTTTAAATTTACAGTATTTGTAGGATGATCTATTACACTAAGCGGAAGTGTAAACTCGTTATTTAAATTTGGATAGAAATAGTAAAGTGGAAGCAATTCTTTAATTGTATTAAAGAAACGTTCAAATCTATGGCTAAACTGATTTACTCCTTCAACAAATTGCTCAATCCAAGTTCCCAATTCTTTGTCAGGTTAATCATATAAATGATTTAAATAATTTGCTTATCATGAGGAAAAAGTATATTCCTTTTGGTTTGGCAACTAGTTATGATTCATGTTACTGAACATGGTGCTACTTCGAAAGAGTTATACAAGTGCAGGAAACAAAGACAAAATATACCACCTCATACACGAGTACCAAAAAGCACACAGGAACCATAGATTGTCAAAACATAGACAAGGTTTTTGAAAAAAATCTTTTGTTATTCTTGTTAAGTTCGTTAACAAGACAGACAGACTGACAGATAGACAAACAGACAGATCGATAGACAGATAGACAGATAGATAGATAGATAGATGGGCATCCCTATCAATTAATTACTATTTGCTTTGGTTTAGAAGTAGAGACACAAAATTAACACAGAATTCTATGCATTAGCATATCAGTTCTTTGGACAGAATTTGTTTGCTGAAAGCATCAACTGATGCTCTCTGCCAATGAATAAAAACCTAATAGGGACAGCATGGGGCAACACCTGTTACCATAACTACTACAATGCTCTGTAGTGGTCATGTTGCGCTAAGTGCCTTTTTTTTGTTTATACTGATAAAAAATATTTATTCTACTATGATTTTCTGATGTGCCTAACCAACTAGAACTGGTGCCAAATCTTGGGGCCTATCACCTACTCCCATTACTTTCTGTGAAGACTATAACTTTATAGAGAAATGCATTCAGTGTATAGACCACTTTGCTACTGAAATGGTCATAAATTGTGCAAGAAAATGCCATTCAAATATGACATTATAATGGGAAATATCTTGTCCTTGGATGTGAATAGAGGGAATATGGCTTTTATTTCTTTTTTTTATTTATTTATTTTAACTTGAGCTTGCATAATATGCATGCTCAGCTATTTGCCTGAGGCATATATTACCTGGATAGTCACCAATGCAGTCTATATTGGCACTAACCCACTGCTAACCTTTACAAGAGAAATCATTCCATGTTTTTCCATGTACCACATTGGGAATGTCTACTTAAAGGCCACTCGCTGATATGGGTTTAACTCAACACGTTCTCATCAATTTGTGATGTGTTTCCTTGTAGAATTTTAGTTAACCACAGGTTTTTTTTTTTAATTTAGGTAATAATGTATTTCATCATGTTTGTACTTGTATTTGAAATGGCAGATTATTTGAGCCCCAATCTATCAACAGAGCACACACACCATTATTTTTCATTCTGTTATTTATTACAATGTTCAGAACTAGAAACTTTATTGTTGAAATGTATTATGCAATTATTACAATCCAACTCATTCCTGCCCCCAAAAAACTACATATTTTATGACTTAAAAAAAAATAATACTACATTATTATTCTCTGAAATATGTAGTTGAATGTAATTATCTTCCTAAGCAAGGTGTAAAAAGACTTACATTTTGTGGAGATAACCTTTGGTATTAGCTATTCCCATGAAATGTAACACATTGTATGGAAATACACTGAACACAGAAATGGATATGAAGGCAGGTTTCAAACAACATATCCTGGCTGCTATATTGACATATACACTGATCATCCTCAACATTAAAACAACTGACAGGTGAAGTGAATAACATTGAGTCTGTCGTTAAAAGAGCATCGGTCAATGGGGTGGGATATATAAGGCCGCAAGGGAGCAGTTAGTTCTTGACTTTCATGTGTTGGAAGCAGAAACAATTGGCAAGCAAAGATATCTTTGACAAGGGAAAAAAAGTGATGGCTAGTTCAGAGCATCTCCAAAAAAGACAAGTCTTGTGGGGTGTTCCTATGATGCAGTGGTTAGTACCTACCAAAAGTGGATCAAGGAAGGACAGCTGGTGAACTGGAGTCAGGGTCTTAGGTGCCCAAGGATCATTTTGAAGCATGAGCAATATCAAATCCACCCATCCAATGCAAAGATAGAAAGTTTAAAATTCTTAAATGATTTCATTCATCTCTTATATATCATTGTTGTCAGACCCCAGAAACGATAAACACTAGCCATTTATCCAATAAACATGCAATAAGGAAGTGTTGTGGAGTATGTATGCTAGGGTAAAATAGGGAAACATATCTTGGCTCCCACCTTTATGTAATTCTACTGCCGGAGTGCAGGAATGGCCATTGCGTAGAAGTTGTTTCAGAACAGCTTCCATGATGTTCAGGCAGACTTTCATCTCACAATACAACATTGGACTTTGTACTTCTACAAGTGCCAATGTTCTACTTCCTGGCGTCCCCTATGTCAACTTACTTAGCATAATGAGAACAAGATAGGCTCAAGGCAAGCAAGGTTCCTTACAACCTTGCTAATTTCTTTATTTTAATATTTTGTATTGTCAGTGCACATTGCAAGCTATATTAGCAACATCTTGACTTCTCAGGGAGCACTAACACATTTAATTATGTATGCCTATCTTGAGAAGGTATTTATCGGGCAAGTGAAGTTTGCAGCCTCCATGCTTCACTTCAAGAGTAGTTTTTCTCCTGAAAGAGCCTTACATCATTCTAGAAGGATGCTATCTTAAGAATACATGAGATTTAATGAGTTAGTCTGAAGGAAAACAACAAACAAAAAAATTGATGCACCATCAGGAGCAGACAGGATAATAGACAGGGAAAATAAAATGCATCCAAAGACTTCTTCACGTTGCAAATTTTTGTTTGCAGAAATTCTACATACCTGTTAGTGGCCTTTAGCTTGAAACATTCCCTTATCAAAAACAACACATTTTTATATGCCAACTTGTGATTGTATTACTTGTGTTTCTCTCCATTCAATACAGGTGGTAGTCAATGCTTTGGTTGGTGCAATCCCATCCATTATGAATGTGTTGCTGGTCTGCCTTATATTCTGGCTGATTTTCAGCATCATGGGTGTCAATTTGTTTGCGGGCAAATACTACTATTGCTATAATGAGACACTTGGAGACAGATTTTTACCCGAGGATGTGAACAATCTAACAATGTGTGAAGATTTGATTGCAAGAAACTACACTGAGGTCAGATGGAGAAATGTGAAAATCAACTTTGATAACGTCGGCGCAGGATATCTTGCATTACTTCAAATAGTAAGATTTCTATTTATTTGTGTCTCTTCTGTTATATATAAACACACGTGCACAGACACAAACAAAGAGAAAAAGTTGCAACATCTTAAAAAGAAAAACGCACTCAACAATTGGAATTTCAGAACACATTTTTTAACTAGTAACATTATGTATTACAGAAACATTTAAAATTACTCAAAACTAATGTATAAAATATATTATTATAACACATGCATAGAGCCTCAGTACATTGAGTAATGTGTATGATAAACAAAAAGATAAAGGCAAAATTTTCCCAGTCAAAAAAACAGCAGGTACATAATAATAGAGTAATTCCCTAAAAATTGTCAAGAATAAAATACTAGCTTTTAGCGCAAAATAATTGAATGGGAAAAGTTTTCCAATATTAGCCTCTATTTAATATTTTTTGGAAGAGCTTTTACAACAATTTAATATTTTATTTTATATTGGATAAACTTTTAACTTAGAATATATAAATATATAAATAAATAAAATAAATAATAGAATATATAAATATATATTATGTTGGATAAACTTAAAAAAATATTTTAACTTAGAATATATAAATATATAAATAATTAATAAAATAAATAATAGAATATATAAATATATAAAAAATATTTTTCAAACTATTGAATAATATGAAAAAAATTATCCCAAAAATATTAGAGATCATAATTTTTCCAGTTCAGCCGTATTGGTCTAAAATGTTAATATTCCGTGGTCAATTTCCAACAGTTCCAAGTCTAGGGAATAACACTGAAATATTTTTTAGAGCTGTGCCCTAAGGTTTACAATGTATAGTTTTGTAGTTTGACACGACACTATCATACAATGAAAATAAAATATAAAAAGATGGCATATCAAGGGGAATAGGTGCTAATATGTTGCAAAGTTCTTAAAAAGGAGCAATCACCATTAAAATTAAAAAAAGGTCTCTCAATCTTGTTTTGCCTCGATACATTTTTCTAAAGTGATTTAATTGATAAATATCATAGATAATTATTTTTGTTCATTGTATGCAATTAACTTTTCTTGTCCGTTTAGGCTACATTTAAGGGCTGGATGGATATTATGTATGCAGCAGTGGATTCTAGAAAGGTGAGACCAAAGCAGTGTTTTTTTCACATAAGTTTAATATTTTGTTCTGTAAAGGGGCACATGGCGTAGAAAAAACATTACAGTTTAATGTAGTGATCATGCTTCCAATAGTCTATGGGCACTGTCCTTCAGTTATTTTGTCAAACTGAGAGAAGTTCTCTCCCCCTCTGCAGCCAACTTAGTAAGATTTTTCTGATTTTGTTTAGACTGCATTGGAATCAATTTCTGGTTATCGTTGGATTATCTGTTTCTCATGATCTTGAATGAGTTAAAATGCCAAGTATTTTTTTCTTAACTCCAAATAAACTCCAAATCTATTAATTTGTGCAAATATATATATATTTTTACATATTTCTCTTTTTGTATTGTATCTATTTAAAAAAATAATGTAGTATCATGCTCATTCTCTGCAAATCAGCTAGTTAAATGTTTATTCCACAACGCGTTATTTGTGTCAAATTAACCCAACTTGATTTATTACAAAAAACCTTATAGTATGTCTGGCGGTTTCCTACAAGCAATGCTCATGGGCGAGAGTTTTGTGTTTATAAATCCATTTGTATTTCTTACAGAAAGTCCATTTTGTTTTCATTTTGCTATCTATGTTGCCTATTCTTTAACCACTGAAGTAGTGCTTGTGTAGATTGGTTTGTATAGCATGAGTACATTTGTATATTATTATCTACCAAAATACCTATTAACATAGAATCTTAAAATCACAGGTCCAGGATCAGCCAAAATACGAGGATAACATCTATATGTACATTTATTTTGTAATTTTCATCATCTTTGGCTCCTTCTTTACTCTCAACCTCTTTATTGGTGTAATTATTGATAACTTCAATCAACAAAAGAAAAAGATAAGTCATTTTTATAGATTACCTTTTTCAAGTGAATTTGTGAATATAAATGTCATTTATATTAACCATAAAATAAATTTAGAATAATGAAAGTAATTACACTTCAAAAACCCAGATTGCAAACACATGTGATAAAAAGAACTTGCAGATTTCTTTACGTTTACCAGCCATTTGAACAGAAAATGTATATATTAAAAGAAGCTCCCAAGGGAGACTGTATTCCCCTTCCCCACCTCCCCCAAAAGTTCACTTAAAGCAAACATTGTCTTTTTTTATATCATACTACACACTACATCACATTAGTTATTAACTGATAATCAATAATATCCAACAATTTTGAATTTCTTTAATAAACAAACACACTCCTCTTTGACCTTCTCATAAAATGTGCCTGGCTGGTACAAGTAAAAAAGATAGCAGAGAGGGTAGAATTGGGGATTGGTTGGGAATATGCTAAGAGTGTAGATTAGATTTCTGAAAAGTCCCATGTAGGCTAATTACTGCTTTATTTTGTAGGATCAGCTCTACACTATGGGTCCCCTACATATGAAAACACAGTACAAACCTATTTAGTTTTAAAATGTTTTAAAAATAATACATGCTGACATGTCAGCATATTTCATATTTTTCAACCTTTTTATGTTATTGTTACTGCTGTTGTTATTATTAACCACTAGTATCTAAAAGGATAACACATATTGTTTTAATATAAATGAATAAGATGTGCTGTACCTTTAAAATACACATTTCCCAAAAGGTGTGTTATAAATGATTAAAGAGTACACACAATTTAAATGTGTCCAGGCAGTTTGCTTTTGTAAATACATGCAATTAATCAGTTTTAATTTCTCCTCCTTTACTTTGGAGGTCAGGACATCTTCATGACAGAGGAACAAAAAAAATACTATAACGCAATGAAGAAATTAGGCTCGAAGAAACCACAAAAACCCATTCCAAGACCTTTGGTAAGTAACTTATTAAATCAAATAACAGAGAAAAAAAAGAAATAAAGCATCCAGTGGTACTAGCACATTAACTAACTACCTTGGCTGATACACTGATAATCTTGAAGAAAAGAATGGTGGTACATTCTTACTAAAGGGACCTTGTACTCACTATAACAACTTCTTCTAATGAAGTTGTGATAGTGCCTACAGTTGTTCCCTTCCTTAGTGCCCACAAATAACAGTACTTTGACTATTTAGAGGGCTAGGCAGAAACATATGTATAGTAGGGCCATTGGTTTGGATCATCATCCTGGAGACTCGACTCCACGATGATATCAGGCAAGGAGGAACTAAGGTGAGGGAGTCTCCTGATCCTGAATAAAACTGCTTTCCATTTGCACTACTCCGTGAAACCTTTGGAATTTGATTATAAATACTTCTAAGGGCCTGCGCATCCATGGTGCTTTAGGTGTGGTAGCATAATCTATTGGTTTCCCTGAGTGCAACGCTACTTTTGGAATTGGATAATCATTATTTCATGTTCCCTTCAGATATTTGTTAAAATCTTAGCAAGGATATGTTTACTTATGTTTTAACATAAACATTTCAGGAGGTAATTTATTTTATTAGCAGAAAACAGGATACAAATTTAATCTGGTGGCTAATGATTGGGTAGTCTGTTAACTAAATTAACCAGCCTGCACAATACAGACCAATTATATACTTGAAAAACTTTGTAACTACACAAAGTTGGATTGATTTGGATCACGGCTATTTGGGTATAAGTATTTGATTTTTAGTATACTAACCAACTCAGCAACCAACTGTATGGTGAGTATACCCAAATGTTAATAAAACTGCTCTGTAGACTAGATGGTCATTGTGTTCTTCTCTGTCAACACAATTTGCCTGTGTAGAATAAAATATGTATTTGTGTATGTGTATACTAGTCTCAAACATTCCACTTGCAACTAGCACCTAAAAAAGTAGCCCCGGTATGTAGCAATTAAACCCTAGAGAGTGTGACATGGACCCTCTAGGCTTGCAGTGGGGAGTAACTTTTAAAGTTTTTCTAGTAGTGTACATTTTAAGACTATTTTTATATAATATATGTGTCTGTGTGTGTGTATGTATATATGTATGTGTAACTGCAGATATCTTGTTATGCTTGTGCTGTTACTCTTGTTTATCTGATTTTAAACAGAACAGTTTCCAGGGCGCCATCTTTGATATAATCACACAGCAAGCTTTCGATATCATTATTATGATACTCATTTGTCTGAACATGGTAACGATGATGGTTGAAACAGATGACCAGACTGATTACGCTGAGAACGTTCTCTACTGGATTAATGTCGTTTTTATTATCTTTTTTACCACGGAGTGTATCTTGAAATTATGTGCATTGCGACATTATTACTTTACCATTGGATGGAATATTTTCGACTTTGTTGTTGTAATTCTATCTATTGTGGGTAAGTATGCCAAGATTTGTTACTTGTATTCATGCCTTTTAATATATTTGGAAGACATTTACAAATATAACTCAAAGTATATGTTAGGCTCAAATGCTTTTACGTCTTGTTTACATAAAACTAGACTTTACCAAAGAACCTATAATGTGTATACAAAATGTATTTTATAGAAACAATGTTTAAAATGTATAATTTGGTCATATACACAAAATAGATCTATATGTGCATGTAATTATATTATTACATATTCTTTTATTTTTGTTACCTTTACAGTAATATAAGGAATATTATGTTGTGCCTGGATTTTGTTTAGTAAACAATATTTTTTTTCCCCCTTAGGTATGTTTCTGGCAGATTTGATTACAAAATACTTTGTGTCACCCACATTATTCAGAGTAATTAGATTGGCTCGTATAGGCCGTATACTTCGCTTAATCAAAGGAGCCAAAGGAATACGAACCCTGCTTTTTGCCTTAATGATGTCACTGCCTGCCTTGTTTAATATTGGCCTTCTTCTCTTTTTGGTTATGTTTATATTCTCAATATTTGGGATGTCTAATTTTGCTTATGTCAAAAAAGAAGCAGGGATTGACGACATGTTCAACTTTGAGACCTTTGGCAATAGTATGATCTGCTTATTCCAGGTCACTACCTCCGCAGGTTGGGATGGATTATTGTTACCTATCTTAAATCGCCCACCAGACTGTGATGCCACTAAAGAGAATCCTGGAAGTCAGGTTAAAGGCGATTGTGGAAACCCATCTGTTGGGATTTTTTTCTTTGTTAGCTACATCATCATTTCTTTCCTGATTGTGGTAAATATGTACATTGCTATCATTCTGGAAAACTTCAGCGTAGCCACGGAAGAAAGTGCTGATCCATTAAGTGAGGATGATTTTGAAACATTTTATGAAATATGGGAGAAATTTGATCCAGATGCCACGCAGTTTATTCAGTTCAGCAAACTGCCAGATTTTGCAGATGCATTGGAGCATCCTTTGCGAGTTTCTAAGCCAAACACTATTGAGCTCATTGCCATGGATTTGCCCATGGTGAGTGGTGACAGAATACATTGTCTCGATATCCTCTTTGCCTTCACCAAGCGCGTCCTTGGAGAGAGCGGAGAATTGGATATATTGCGACAGCAAATGGAAGAAAGATTTGTGGCCTCTAACCCTTCTAAAGTGTCTTATGAGCCTATTACTACCACGCTCAGGCGCAAGCAAGAAGACGTGTCTGCTGTTATCATCCAGCAAGCTTACAGACGACACTTATTAAAAAGAGGATTTGTTTGTAGGAAGCATTCTTCAACAAAAATGGAGAATGGAGGAACAAATATGGACAAGAAAGAGGGCACCCCATCTACTGCATCACTTCCATCTTATGACAGTGTAACTAAACCTGAGAAGGAAAAACAAGAAAGGATAGAGGAAGCAATTAGAGAGCGGGCAAAAAAACAAAAACATGTCAGGGAATCCAAGTGTTGAAAAAAAAATTAAAAGTAATGTACACTTTTCAGATTTGCAAGCAAAAGATTGTTTACAAATTTAATAAATATATCAATGCAGATCAGCTATGGAGACACTTACAGAATGTTCAATACCAAACAGTCTGCTTATTATGACATTGTTGCATCTATAGCAGTGACCCACCACCTGTTTAAGAAGGACTATTAAGAAGCCTGACTGCAAGGATTTTATATGGTTGTACAGGTGGATACTGCATGTTTCACATCAATAAATGCGACCTAGGAGAAACCAAGAGAGCTGCAAGGATTAATACAATTCAGCAGCCAAATGGAGTTTATTTTCTCATTATTATGAAAATCAAAAAAGCACCATTTAGGGGGTTTGTTTGTTCATGCAAAACTATATTTGCAATGTTACATTAGTTAAGCAGCAAAAAAAAAAAAAAAAAAAGGAAAAAGAAAATGCGGCAAAAAAATAACAAAGCAAACAAACAAAAAAATACATTAAGCCCATGTCATGTAACTTTCACACTTTATTTGATATATCTACATAATTTTTTCTATATGGGCTTCATGTGGTTCGGGAGATGGAAAATCAGGTTATAACTCAGGCTGATGAGCAATTGCTCAGGCCGATTCCAAAAAAAAAAAAAAAAAAATCATAAAAAAAAAAATCAAAATAAAATAAATTGTGCTCGTTCAATGCATAGAAATGACTTGCATGATGGCATGCTGTGATCAGGAATCATGCATGAAGACTCATAAAATGCATAACACCACTACTCTGTCCACTGCAGTGGGGAAGCCATACCATAAGTGTGAGGCAATCCACTGAATACTGAACACTGTATTTGGAGACAACCTAGTATATACCCTTTCACCAATATTTACCAAAACTTTCAAACTTTTACAAATCATGGTTAGGGATTAAAAAAGGCAGAAAGATTTGTGTACATTTAATAAAGTTATTTAAATACAATCACTCTTGCACATACTACAAACGGGAAAAAAAAATCTAGTTGCTGCTCAAGGTTTCCTTTTATGGGATACAAAAACAAAAAAGACAAAAAAATAGAATAGCTTCTAATACTATGTCACTGTAAACCAAATCCTAGGGCTTATGAAATTATGCTTTTGTATTTTGCAATATTTTTAGTCTGCATTCTACAGAGGGGTATATATTTAGCAGAAGAAACAAAAGGCCGAACTGTTTAAAGTCCTTTGTTGGCAGAAATTAGGATACATCACTGGGTTTGGAAGTCAATGTTTATGCAAGTCACAATTCAGGCAATGTTTGGAGTCTACAGAGGCTATTCTGTTCCCACTGGGGCAACCTTTGCAACTTGGCACTTTAATACGTATTGTTTTCTTTTCAAATGTTTTTGTTTTGTTTTGTATATCCATACCAATTTTTATAGCACATATAATAAAAAGCAAGTATGTCATTTTGGTTTGTTGGCCATCATCAAAACTCAGTATAGAGATAGTTTCCTCGGCTGTCATAACATAATTCAAAGAATGCGAAAGCCTAACATCTGACCCACTGCTTCTATACATAGTTAATTAAATGCATTTGCAATTTAGCCTGAAAATGATTCTGGAATTTATAACATTTTGGACAAAATTGTTTTAGTTTTTTTTTCTTGTTTTGTGTTCAGGTCCATCAGCTTTCTGCATCCATGTTTTAAATTAGAGAAAACAAAATATATCTATATCTTTTTAAAAAAGTTTGATGGAATCGCATATGCTGGTGCTGCAGAAGTTTTTATGAAAAAAGTAAATAAAAGCATGCTGTATTCTATGTTTTAATAGCTGACGCTGCTAAAACTGATAAAGAATCATATAGTGTAAACGTGTGGTGTAAGAAGAAAGACATTTTAGTGTGGACCAAATTATTGCCTGACATCTAGCCAACACAGCTAATGCAGAACATTACATGTTACCTTACATTGCTGTTGCAGCTCACATACGACCAGCTTTTCAGTTTAACTGTACATCACTTAAACCCATAACTTTGTGCCAAGTGGACCTCCTTAAAAATATGATACCGTTGCAGTGGCATTAGTGAAGCTGAACAATGTGGGAATGTATGTTGGAGGAACAATTTCTAACAATATAGTTATATTTTCTTCCCATTTACAGTTAAGGTAGGTTGTATTATATTTCCATACATATGTACAGGCTCTGTTGTAAACAGCACAAAAGCTGAAAAGTGTGGTTCGACTTTTTAAGAGGATATTATAAATGCTGTAATATATCATTTTATTTTATTGAAATTTTTTTTGTAAATACAAACAAAAAAATACAAATTAAATAGAATGGCTTCTGGTGTATGCCATTGTCATCTTTATAGTTTATATTTTATTTATAAGGCGGTTCCGAGCAAATGTATATCCCAGAAGATCACACACCTTATTACAAATGGTCTTTTCTTGTTCCAGTGTGCAATAAATTATGACCACTTCTATGCAACATTTGGCTAACATTCATATACATATTGTTAGGTGTTGAGAAACTGAAATATTTATTCATTTTTCGCCGATTGGTACAAACTATTTGCTAAGGCTGGTGATATCACAGTGCTACATGTTATGGCTTATCCAAGTCTGTTTTGTTTTTCATTAAAATGTAAGTCTCGTTTTCATTTTTTTTTTTTTCATTCGTAAAGGATCCCAGTTTAGTTATCACTTCATTTACTTTTTTAAGCATATGCCCAAACAAATGTCAATGATAGCATTATACATCTAAAATCTGGATAGCAAAGTGACATCTTCACCAGCAGAATAAAGAAAGCGCTGAGAAATTAATGTCTTACATTTTTGTATGTCTTCACTTGGGCGAGGGAAGGGTTGAGAGAATTAGGCTTCACTAAATAAAAATAAGTACCAGTGCATTTTGTAGTCTTTGATGCAGTATTTCTCTTCAATCTATGTTTAAGAATAAAAAATGTAAAAAAAAAAAGAAGCTGATATCACTTAAAAATATTTTGATGATAGCACGTTTACAAGTTATCGTCCCTACCTCTTATTTGCCTGATGAGTTAACAGGTGCTTGGTCAGTGGAAACTCTAGGAAATGCAAATCAGAAAGTATCTTCTTTATTTTTATATTTTTTATTTTTTTTATGAGAGTATGTCAAACTGAACGGTGGAAAATGTAGCTTGGTACAAAATGTGAACAAACAAAACAAAACGGGCAATTTTCCGTTAGAACGGCAGTCTTTGATCCCTGTCCTTCCTGATGTTATTGCAACTATTTTCTTTTATGCCTACTTGCTTTATATTTTTGTAAGTTGACATATTCTTTCATTTCTTCTTCTTTACTAGATTTTAGCGTTTTACTCTTCTTCATATAAACTTTGCTCTCTTTCCTTTCTTTTTTTCCCCCCTTTCTTTACTTGTTACTTCTTTCTTCTTTTTCTCCCTGACTTCTTCCGTTCTTTATTTTCTTTCTTTGTTTCTCTTCCTTCTGTGCACTCCTGTACCCATATCAGGGTTTCATTCTTTTTTTTCTTGTCATTCTATCATACATTTTATGTCTACAGTTAAAGTTACCTGTTAAATCTATGTAACAGAACACTAGTAAAACTAGTGAAAAAATTATGTGTATTAGCAAAATGCATGGTGGCCGATGCTAATCTAACCCAAACTTGATTTAAAAAAAACAAAACGACATTACTACCATAAGCCAAAAGGAAAATCAAATAAACATTAGCCTTTTTATTGTAAAATAAAGGTTGTCTGTTGTGTGACTTTTTCTTAAGGAAATTTTGCTCTTCAATGCATGCAGTTTTCTTTTATGGAATCAATCAGTTCAAGAAATATTTGACAGGTGACTTTGCCAGTTTTTTAAATGCATTTTGCATATAATGCATTAAAGTGTATTAAAATATATTGTTAAGAACACTAATATGCCCTGCATTTTTTTAAAATGCTACAAGGGACTCCTTCAAAACAACTTCATTTCAATGAAGCTGTTTTGAAAGCTAGAGTCCATTGGGCACCATTGTACGTTAAAGTATAAATAATGCATTCGCATTAGGCTGCCAAATATAGCAACTGCTCTCAGCCAAACATGCTTCTTTTCTTCTCAGTGTGATGGGCAAGCAGAGTAGGGGTGAAAGAGCAGATCGGAGCCCTGAGGGAATCTTAAAGGACAACTGTCACATGACATTTTTAATTTTTAGATTTTTATAGGGTCCTTCAGCCGTATACATGCACCTTGGGATGGACAGTGTTTGAAAACGGACAGCTTCTATGGTATTCCTGCTTCACTCCCCGAACAAAAGCAGGGAAGACCATAGAGACTATGTGTCGGTTTTCAAACACTGTCCAACCATAAATGTATGGATGTTTTTTTTCCTTATTGTTTTTAAATGTACTTTATTAAAAAAAAAAAGAATATTCAAATATTCAAAAATGGTTCATTTATATGGGAATTGCCAGGCATATGGTACATTCTAATTGGTATACAGTTGTACGCTCTCTTGAAACAAACATTTTACTTTTCCTACTTTACATTAAAAGAATTGCAAGCATGCAAGCCAATCCAGTGAATACTGTCTGAAGTGTCCCTTCTGACTTCATCCTATGAAAATGAATCGGTTTAAGGAGTTATTATTATTATTTTATTATTAAAAATGGTCATCATCAAATCTGAGTGTAGCTTTTGTTCAAGCACAACTTTTAACTAATTTTATATTTCTTTAAATATGAATGTGAGGTTTCATAACATTCTTTAGGATGTTCTATTCTCATAATTAGGTTCTTCCTACAATTATTGTACACATTTATAAACTCACACATTAATATAATTTACCTTTTGTTATCTTTCCTTGCAAGCATAGGCATAGAGTATTTTAATAAAATGGATTTGGCTTTGCATTAAAGCCAGCCAGGCATACCAGTTTACCTTGGAGTCATTGCAGACAATTTTCACTTATATTTCGATATTTAAAGAACTTGGGCCTCAATTTAATACGCTTTCCAAATATTTTAATACTTTTAGAAAAAAATTCCAATGAGTTTTCCATACAAATTCACATATAATGTAATGGTGGCTTCCATAGATAAATAAAAATGTTCAGAATAAAGTGTGATAATAGTTCTTTAAAAAAACAATTTGGTGCAGCTCAAAAACACACATGGAAGGATACCTTTTTTCTTTCACCCACTATAAAGAATAAAAAGTTTATATACCTGATATAACACACTATGGAGCACTTAAAATAGTAAAATTACAAATGAGAGAATGGGCTTACTCCTTATTAATATATGGATACAAATAAGTTCCAAGTAGAAATGGAACATGAAAAAATAGAACGTAGGTTTTTTTTTTTTTTTTAATGTTTCATTTGTACTTGGTAGTTATATTTATCCATATATTCATAAGGGGTAAGCACATTCCCTCATTTGCCTTTTTACTATTTTAAGCACGCCACATTATGTTATATAAGGGTTTTCACTTATATACACTTTATATTCTATAGATAAATAGTTTCAAAAGGATTTCTAACAGAATTGAATTATTTGGAAAGTTGTTTTAGTGAAATGTGATAAACGTGGATATATTAAAATGAACTATTCTGTTGAACATGTATGTTCAACAGAATACATACACATGTATGTTCTTTAGTGCATATTGAAAAAAAATATTTTTGTGCACAAACCATGTTTTATATAAGTCCTTCATAAGTGGGCTGATATATAAAGCCCTTTTTATCAGTGTCAATTTTAGGCTCACACACCTGATGTAAAAAAGCAAGAGGTACCAGTTCCAATGCTTATTGTGAACATCAACTTGAACTGATGCTTTCTCAAGGCTGAGGTTCTTTATATATTCACTAATTTAATTTGCATTTTAAACACTTTAATTTGGTTAACGATCAATAGATTTTTTTTTATTATAATGCAGGTAAAGTAAGTTGAGAATTCTTAGATGATGTAATCCTCATAAATTACTATTGTGGTGATTAACTATATACTGTCTTGCATAGGTGTTCCCTGGCACAGTATAATGCAGGTTCCAACTCGTCTCCCTGTCCCCTGTTTAGGCTTTTGTGTGAGTTTGGATTAGCGTACGATTTTTAAAATAAATTCTTTGTATAATCCTTGTTAGCACCAGAGAAAAAAATGTGCATTTTACATCTCGTTAAAAAAAAAAAGAGTAAAGTTGACCACAGTCTTAAGTTAGGTAATATTATTAGTTAAACTACAGTTGTAAATTATACATTAACTTAGGTGCAATCATTTTTAACCACTTATCAATTCAGTGTGTGTTTTAAACTACGTTCCTATTAGACTATGTGACATTTTATGTATAGTATAACCAGATGGGATTAGAATTTTTGCCACCGTAAGCCCATTGCGAGGTTATGCACCCTATATGCATAAAATGTAACACACATTAATATATATATAGGAACCCTAATGTATATCTTCTTCATTTTTTTAACCTTAATCACCTTCACACTCTCCCACTTACTGTCAACTAGGCACTCACAAACCAGAATCATGTTTAAGAGAAACCACAGCACTCTTGGGCAGCTGCACATTGTACAACTGTTATTCCAATGAACAACATAGCAGGACTATAACAGGCAGACAGGGCTGGCCTGGGCAGTCAACACGTAAGGAGGTGTGCATATGGTATCAACATATTTACAGGAGAGCATGTGCTGACGGAGATGTCAGGAATGGGAATTAGTCTGACAAAGGGAGGAAATCACACTCATATACTTAGTCCTGGTGTTTCCAGACCTTGGTCTGGAATGGGACTTAGGACAGATCTAATGCTGAGTGACTGAATCAAATGCTGCTAACTCTTTTCAAATTTTAAAAATATATAAAAATTAACCTTCTGATACCCCCTTAATTATGCTAGACTAACTTAATCAGCCTAATAATAAATGCATCTCTGTTTATAACCAGTTGGATTATAGTTGACATTGTAATGTATTCACTCCCTTGGTTACAGGCTAGCAAATGGTGTCCCAAAATTGTGTCCCCTCTTCCCACAAAATCCCCACTTTTTGAAACTGCTCCCTCATTCCCCATATCTATTACAACAAAATAATGAAATTATTCTATGCCCCCAATGCATATTTCTCTTCCTCTGCTGCCTCTTACATTTGATACCCTCCTCCTTCTCGTACACTTTATTCCTACTGTCCTACATTCCCCCTTTGATATTCCATTCCGCCCGTATCATTCTATTTTAATTCTATTTGAGGGGTTTTTAACTTTCATTTTGCATATGTGTTTTTATGTTACAGTAACCCTTAAGTCTGATTTTTAATGTGATATTCTAACTAGTGATGTCCCGAACGGTTCACCGAATGGTTCGCCACGGACGGCGACCATATGCGCTGTTCGGTCCGCCCCCTATGTCATCATTGAGTAAACTTTGACCCTGTAACTAACAGTCAGCACACACATTCCAGCCAATCAGCAGCAGACCCTCCCTTCCAGACCCTCCCACCTCCTGGACAGCATCCATTTTACATTCATTGTGAAGCTGCATTCTTAGTGAGCTGTCCAGGACGTGGGAGGGTCTGGGAGGGAGGGTCTGCTGCTGATTGGCTGGAATGTGTCTGCTGACTGTGAGGTACAGGGTCAAAATTTACTCAATGATGACGAATAGGGGGCGGACCGAACAGCGCATATGTTCGCCATCCGCAGCGAACCGTTCGACAATCGCTAATTCTAACTTACATTATGTTTAACTGAAGTAAGTGGTTTATTATTCAAGCCTCTATCATTGTATCTTATTAACTTTTGCTCAAGCAGCCTGTTATGTACCAATACGGCACCATAACTTTTCACTATTGCCTGACCAGGTCTGTTACACTTATTCCAAACAGCACTTTTGATGATACAAACTGATCTCCATGGTATCATAGCTTTTGGGAGTCTTTGTATGCTTTGCATATGCTGTAATATTTCACTGTTTCGCTGTTCATTTGTTATTTTATATTTTTGGTACCTGCCTGCACTTTGAGCAATAAAGCCATATTTACAAAATATGTTAAATTTGATTTCTCCATAGCAATTTACTCCATGTAATCCTTTACAGCATATGCACACTTATCTATTCAGATTTTATGTTCCACACACAATGCTGTCCCCACCATCTAATTTATCTCCCAATCTTGAAGCCACAGCCATAACACAATATAAAATCGTATTTTAAAATACTCCCATCACAGTAGAGGAAATACCAATACCAAAAGCAACACCCAGATTAGAGTGGTGTCTAATTGTGAGAACCCTGGAAAAGTGCTGCCTCTAAGTATAACCCCAAACAAATCATCCTACTGGTTTGTGTGACAGTAGAGGACATGACATAATTATGCTTTAGCCCAGGGCTGGATTGAGAATACAAGGCAACAATGGTAAAATACATACCAGAACCAACCTTATGATTTTGCATTACCAAGAAATCAGCTGCCCATTAGTGGTTATATTGCTTTGCACCTCTTCCTGAGTTGTGTTTAAAAGCTGTTGTATACAGCACACGTACTCGAAGGAATCCCTGTATAACATGGAATAAATTAGTCAAAAAAGTTGGTTCTTTGTTAAACTTATTTACATATGACCACCCAGAATCTCTTGCTGTAGTAATATCATTGCCTACATGAGATTTCTGTAGGAAAAGCAAGTCTTATGGCTTGTTTGGTGTGGACAAATATGTATTTAGCAATGTAGTAACTATCCACTGACTACAAAGGGATTTCCGTTCACTTTTTCCCCCACCATAACTGAGTTGGTTCGTGCTCAAATATATATACATAATTTATTATTGTATGTTTCTTTTTCATTGAAAATATTGATCCCTTCTGGGTAAAAAATTAAATTATACAGTACGCATACTCACATGCAGACACCAACCATCTCACTAACACAGGTTCCCAGACAGACAATCTCATTGACAGAAGATTACTGATGCACACAGACAAGCTTACTGGTAACAGAACAAAAACGTACAGACAAACTCTCTGAAACACACAAGCTTACTACAGACAATCTCACTGACACACACATGCTCACTACAGATCAGCTCACAGACCTAAACACACATGCCAACAGCAAACAAACTCACTGACACATATGTTCAGTATAGACAAGTACATAGACACACACATCCTCACTACAGACAAGTTCACTGACACACACATGCTCAGTACAGACAAGCTCACTGACATGCAAGCTCACTGACACATACAAGCTCACTACTGAGAATCTCACTGACACACACATGCTCATTACAGCCAAGGTCACCATCACACACACCTATTCTCACTACAGACAAGCTCATTGACACACACATGTTCAGTATAGGAAAGTACACAGACACACACATGCTCAGTACAGACAAGCTCACTGACATGCAGGCTCATTACAGACAGCTCACTTTCACACACATGCTCACTACAGACAAGCTCACTGACACATTCTCACTATGGACAAGCTCACTGCACTTATAAGCTCACTTCTGACATCTTACTGTCACACACAGATGCTCACTGACACACACATGCTCGCTACAGACAAGCTCACTGACACACAAATGCTCCCTACAGACAAGTTCACTGTCACACACATATGCTCGCTACAGACAAGCTCACTGACACACACACATGCTCACGATAGACAAGCTCACTGACACACATATTCACTAAAATACATGCTTACTACATACAAGCTCACTGACATACATACACATCCTCACTACAAACAAGCTCACTGACACACATACACATATTCGCTACAGACAAGTTTACTCACTAGCCAGCATATACACACCAAAAAAATCCTCAGTGATGGGCTGCTGAGTATTTGAAGCCTACCTAGCACGAAAAGCTGCAGGAGCCCTGGAAGGTGCCGTTACCATTTTCTGGTCTCTTCCTGCTGGTGAAGTCAACTGATTAAGGCTGGGGGCAGGGGTGGAGCAGAAGAGGCACAGAAAAGCTGCTGGGCATTGTACAGCAGTCTTAATGCGGCCACACCAGCCCCCCAGCACCTCCCTCCTTAATTCTGTGACAGTTTGAAGGGAAAAATAATATAAATGGCATTAAGGCTGCCTGTCCGATCTCAAGTGCCACAGCCCACCGGGAAAATTTTCCGGTATCCCAGAGGGTCAGTTCGGTCTTATTGTGGGCATACAATTTGTTTCAGCTTTTAAATATAATTTCTTTCACAATCCCAAACTCAGTTTCTCCTCTTTTTATCTCACTACATTGCTCAGGCCAACTTTCACCAAAAAGCTCCAAATTCTCCTGACACATCTCCACACCCATTTTAAAGAGTCTCAGTGTATCGTTTTGGGCAGTGGAGTGACACTTTAATCATGTATAACATCTCAGTCCCCAGTTAGGTTTTAAACATTTAGTTTAAACATTAGCTTTACCATAGTTTATTTTCTTTTTTTTTTCTTTCCATGGCTATATAACCCTTACTGGGGACTGAGATGTTATACATCATTAAGGCAGCAGCAGTGATTGTTTTGATATGCCTGGATTCTTCCTAAAGGGAATCTCCAGTGCCAGGAAAACAATCTGCAGCTCCCCTCTTCCTTCCATCACCCATCCCCCGGTGGTTTCTTCTCGCCGCCGCTCCTCCCAGTGATTCCGTCAGCCGGTGGGCGAGACTGATCCTGCCCACCAGCTGAAAAAACAAAATGCGCATGCGCAGCAATGTCGCGCATGCGCATTACAGCTCCCCATAGGAAAACATTGAAAATGCTTTTCAATGCTTTCCTATGGGGAATTGAGCGACGCTGGAGGTCCTCACACAGCTGAGGACGTCCAGCAACGCTCTAGCATAGGTTTCCTGTGCTAGGGACACGGAAGTGTCCTCTAGTGGCTGTCTAGTAGATGCAAGGTAATTATTGCAGTTTATAAAAAACTGCAATAATTACAATTGCAGGGTTAAGAGTAGTGGGAATTGGCACCCAGACCACTCCAATGGGCAGAAGTGGTCTGGGTGCCTACAGTGTCCCGACCCTTAAGCTAACACATAGCCCATGCTTTGCGAGCATGAGGAGTGCACAATTTATATGAGCAGCGGCATTAAACCAAAAGGTTGAACTGTAACTTAATTTTCAAAGCAACCTTAATTTTCAAAGCATTTTTTTTAAGGAAGTATCCTTTGCAGTTTGGTCACTGAACTTGTTTGCAGATCAGTTGTCTTGAGATGAATCCAATCCAGCCTGTCTTGGAGTATTCTGTGTCTAATCCATTCTGTTTTGGACTGTGCTATTTTACTGATTCAAGCCTGCATTAGAATATTTGCAATCTGCTATGTGGTTGATCTCAGTCTAGCATAAAGTGATCTTTATATTGACCAGATCTGTGCAGAATCTAATAAAATTCTAATAAAATCGGAAATATTACTTCTCTTTCAGTATTACAGGAGCTGAAGGCCAAGAGTGAGCTCTTGCCAGAGTTAGACCATGGGCTTTTCAGGAACCCCACTCGGAGCCCATCCAACACCTGGGAACCCCAAACCTAGCAACACCCCTGACTGAAACATATGATATTGTCATTTATATAGTGCAAACATATTCTGAAGTGATTTTAACAATTATAGAATGAGATATTACATGTAAAGAAGGCCCTGTTAAAATGAGCGATCTGAGAGTTTGAGGTTGGTGGTTATATACACTAATCAGGCACAACATTAAAACCAGTGACAGGTTGAGTAAATAACATTGATTATGTTGTTACAATGGCACCTGTCAAGTAGTGGGATATAGTAAGCAGCAAATAAACAGTCAGTTCTTGAATTTCATGTTTATGAAGCAGGACAAATGGGCAAGCAAAAAGATCTGAATGACTTTGACAAGGTCCAAATAGTGATGGCTAGACAACTGGGTCAAAGCATCCCTATAACAGTAAGTATTGGATGCAGTCTTGGATCCTAGCGTGCAGTGGTTAACACATACCAAAAGTGGTGCAAAGAAGGACAACTTAGTGAACCAGCATCAAGGTCAAGGCTAATTCGTACATGTGGGAAGCGAAGGCTAACCTGCCAGTCTGATCACACACAAGCTACTGTAGCTCAAATTGCTGAAACAATTAATGCTGTCCATGTTAGAAAAGTGTCAAACAAAGAGTGCATTGCATTTTGCTGTGGATTGGGCTGTGTAGCTGCAGATCAGAATGCCCATGATGACCTCCTGTTCACCGCCGAAAGTACCTTCAGTGGGGACGTGAGATTTAGAACTGGACCATGGAGTAATGGAAGAAGGTTGCCTGGTTTCATGAATCACTTATTCATTTAGATTAGGTGGATGGCCATGTGCATGTGTGTTGTTTGTCAGGGAATGAGATGGCAACAGGATGCACTATGGGAAGAAGGCAGGCTGGCATAGGCAGCATTATGCTCTGGGCAATGTCCTGTGGGGAAACCTTGGGTGCTGGCATTCATGTGGATGTGACTTTGACACTTATCACCTACCAAGAGATTATTGCAGCCACATACACGCCTTTATGGCAATGGTGTTCCCTGATGGCAGTTGCCTCTTTAAGCAGGATAATGCACCCTGCCACTCTGCAAAAATTCTTCAGAAATGGTTTAAAGGACGTGATAAAGCACTCAAGGTGTTTCCTTGGGCTCCTAATTTCCCTGATCTCAATCCAATTGAGGATCTGTGGGATCCATCCATTGAGACCCAACCTGCAACTTGGTTTTAACGTTGTGGCTGATCAGAGTATTATTAGATATATTGCCCAAAGACATTTGGTAAGATGGTCTAAGGCGTTGACATTCCCATTTCTCTAACCAGCTGGTGGTAATGCCACACTTAGTCTTTGCACTACACTATCTTAACAGCTACACATATTTTTTAGGAGCATTTAGCCCCCAAATCTTCCTGGTTCTTACATGCATGCTAACAGATTGGTCTTTGTCTATCTTAGTATTTCAGTTGTCCTACCCTGACTCTTAATTTTATCTGCCTTTCAGTTTTATCCCATCTACCAGTGCTTAGCATTTATCTAGTCCTGTGGTTGTTTAAGCCATTAGCAAAGCATCAGCTATCATACTTGATCATTCATATGCCACACAGTGATTCACTGTATATGAAATTAACTGGAATTTGTTTGCACTTAAGAATTTTAAAAAGTAAAAAACATTTTAAGGTAAATTACATATTACAATCAGGATGTCCAATATTCTGCATTTTCTCAACATTTTCTACAAAAATGTTATTGTTTTGTTACTTAAAAGAAAAAAATAGGTTGTGTTCTTGTTTCTAAAGGAAACTATAGCATTAGGGTCCCTAAATAACTTAACAATGAGGCTGTAGATATGTCATTGTCCAGCCTTCCAATTAGTGACATGTCCCATCCTTCTGGGTGGCTAAGGGTGCCACACCCATTAAAAGTAAATAACCTTACCTATTCCCCTTATCCTAATAAGGGTACCAATAAGCCTAATACCTCTATAAATAAAAAAATATATATTTTTACCATCAGAAGTTTTTTTATTCAGACCCCAAATTAAAACCCATAATTGCCCACACAACTAATGAAAAAAAAATAATAAAAAAAAATAAATATATATATATATATACATATATATATATATATATATATGTATATATATATATATATATATATTTATTTTTTTCTTATTTATTGTCTGGCCGTATTGCTGGCAGCAAACAATGGGTTAGCACCTCCCATCCCCTAAATGAGAGGAACTAATAAAAATTGGTAACTTTTTTCACTTTGCGTACCCACTCTTACCCCCCAATCCTCAGTCTTTTGGTTCTTGTTCTATCCCCTATAGGTTTAGGTTTTTTGGGAACATTTGGTAAATATTAATTTTTATTTTTGGTTCACCTGGGGGTTGTTGCATTGTGCCCTAAGGGACTACAACCGCTCTTCCTTAGGAAGCCTCAAGATACGGTCCTGTGCAAAGGTGTCCCTCTGAGGATACCCCTTTAGTGACCAGGGGTGACACAGTGACACTTGGGGTAGTAAGCAAAATAATATCCCTGTGAGTACCCCTTCCTGCTTTTATATTTATATGTACAGACAAAGAATAGTACAGACAAAGAATGGTATACTTCTCTGGTGATCCAGTGGTGCCTGGGCTCTATCCCATTTCGGCGTTTGATCCACGCTTCTGCACATTTGCCGACCAAACAAAGTTTCATGGCATGGTGAGGGAATGTTCAGGTATGCACATGTGCAGTAGATTAAAGTGATCCTGTAGGCAGTGGTGTACTAAAATAGGGCTGGTGGGGGGCGGTCCGCCCCGGGTGCCATCAGGTAGGGGCATGCCACCAGGGCTGGCCAGGCTTGGGTTTCTGTGAGCTGTGTGGCTGCACAGGTTGCCATAGCAGCAGACGCAGGGACTGGAAGCAGGAGTAGCAGACTTGCACGGAGAGTTGGGGTGGAGCCAGATCGGTCGTGGGGGTGGAGCCAAGTCGGATTTGGGGACGGAGCTAAATGCAGCCTCTTACTGCTGCACACAGAGTGGAAGCAGGAAGGAGTCCCTGCTTCCCCAACTCCAACACACCAGGGACTGAATCCACTCCTTCTCCAGCCCAAGCTGACTGTAAGTGAGAGAGAGTGTGTGCTGTGTGTAACTGTGATTGTGACTGTCTTTGACTGTGTGTGTATGTGTGACTGTCTGCCTGTGATTGTGTGTGTGTGAGTGTGAGACTGTTTGCCTGTGATTGTGTGTGTAACTGTCAGTGACTGTGTGTGACTGTGTTTGTGTATATGTGACTGTCTACCTGTGACTGTCTGTGTGACTGTCTACCTGTAACAGTGTGACTGTGTGTGAGTGACTATGTGTGTGGGACTGTGTGCATCTGATGATCTGCACCCTGCAGTGAGCTGGCAGCCGGGATATGATGTAATCGCGGCCTCTGCGTCATTACAGGGCGCACGAGGGACCTGTGCAGGAAGAGCACAGAGATCCCAGCAGCAACCACTGGCCACCAGGTACTGGGGATCCGCTCCAGCCCTTCTAGAGCAAGGTAGGGAGGCTGGGTGGACCTCTCAATTACTAAATGTGTGCATGTATGTAATGCTTGTGTGTGTATGTGATTATGTGTGATTATGTCTGTGATTGTATGTGTGGTTATGTGGGTTTATGTATTTGATTGTGCGTGTATGCATATATATATATATATATATATATATATATATAGCCCACACACACGCACACACACACACACAACCAACAGAAATTTATATATGTGTATATAAATGTGTATGTGTTTAGTAGATAGCTCACTTATTTGGTGTCCTTAAATATTGCAATCCCACATAAGGATAACACATAAGGGATTTATCTACTAAAGTGAAATTAAGAAAAGGGCTTTTTTTATTTTGATCTTTTAGCTGTTTATTAGATAATTCCCTAAATTGGTGCCCTTATGTGAGATTTCCATATTTAAAGATACCAAATGAGGGTGCTGTTTAGCAGATAGCTCCGTATTTGGTGTCCTTAAATTTGGCAATCCAACATAAGTATAGCAAATAGGGGAGTTATCTGCTAAACAAAGATCGAAATTAAGCGGTGTCAACCACCTCACAACAAGAAATCTGGGTGGCTAATGTGAATTCTATGCAAATGTGTTGTCAGATGCCAGCATGCAGAGCCCAGCATGCTGGCATCAGACAGTCAATGGTAGCACATTAACCCATCACCTAGTGAAAAGTTTTAGTGCTCACCCCCGCTCCCCTCCGTTTTGACTGTGGTATCTTATGTGGCCTCCCCTGTATATTGTTCCTAGAGTCGCAGCAATGTCAATGTGTATGTGTATGTGACTGTGTTTCTGTGTATCTGTATGTGTGTATATGTTTCTGTATGTGTCAGTGTGTGTGTGTATGTGTGTGTATGTGTATATGTGCATACATCTCAAAATCTTGCCAACACTACATACAAACCCCCACCATTATATATAACCACACGACTGCATTAAAAAACCACACTACACTCAAATGCATGCTTGCATTAAAACGCCAACACTACATACAAACACACCCCTACATTCACTCATACTTACTCCATACAAAAACATGCTTACATTCAAACACACAAACACTGCTCAGCGCTCAATACATTTTTAAAAATGTGGTTGTTTTTTACCTTTAAGTTGGGGGGAGAAGGGGTGCCAAAAATTGTACCCACCCTAGGTGCCAAATGCTCTAGGTACGGCCCTGACTGTAGGCACCCAGAGCACTTCAGCTCATTGAAGTGGTCTGGGTACAATGTCCCTTTTGCAATTAGTGCTGTAATGTTAAACATTGCGGTTCCAGAGTAACTACAATTTGCAGGTCTAAGTCTGCCCACAGTGGCGGTCTACCAGACAGCCACTAGAGGGCTTTCTAAATCGAAATGGACCTCCAGCTTTAGATTTTTCCCCATAGGAAAGCATGATTCAATACTTTCCTATGGGGAGGTCTAAAGCGCACGCTGCATTTGCTGCGAATTTGCATTAGCGCATGGACGTTGCGAGCCATCGGAGGGGGCGAAGTCAGGAACTAGCACTGAGGGACATCTGCGCTGGGAAAACTGAGTTAATAGAGGGTTTTTAACAGTATGTTCACACAGGCGGGGGAGAGGTGGTGAAGGGGGATGGCAGGGGAAGCGATAGTGCCAGGAATACAGTTTTGTATTCCTGGCACTATAGTATCTCTTTAAACACGCCCATGTTGCGCTGACATTATTATGACGTCATTAAACCTTTTTTAAAATTTTTTTTTATAATTCTTTATTTTTGGTGAGCAGAAAGTAAGCAAAACATTACAAATAGTGCAGCACCGTAGGCCTAAAAGACCCTTCAAGGATAGACGATATACAGAGGTAACAGGTCCAGAGAATCAGCATTTGCCAAGAGCTCCAGATCTTTATGATGGTCTTCACTCCCATCCTGGAGGAGTAGGAGCACTTCTGCTTCAATTCCATCCAGTCTGGGAGAAATATATGTAAGCCAAATGGGTTTTAAACATCGTGTCAAGGGGATATTTTTTGGCGCCCCTCCATCCCAGCTACCAGATTACAAGGTGGGGAGAAAACAAGGAGAAAAGAGTCACTCTCAAAGACTTTATGACTACCCTTAAAGCAATGAAGATAATCATAAAGGTTCCAGAAGAAGAAATAAATTGTGGGTTCTCTTCTCACCTGTTCCTGACCAAAAAAGTGTTCTGAACAAATTTGTGAGAATCAGAAAGTTCAAGACGGAGTATATTCAATCCATTTTAAAACTGTTTTTTTTTTACAGGCCAATGGATGATGTCCACTGATCTGCAAGATGCTTATTTTCCTGTCCCAGCATTAGAAGTTTCTGAGATCTGAACTGGAAGAAGGGCATTTTCAGTTTCAAGACCTTCCCTTTGAACTAAGTACTGCTCTTTGGACATAATCCAAACTAAATGCCGTCTTTATTGCAGAAGTAATTGTCATTCTTGTTGCAGAGAATAAAGGGCATTAAAGGACCACTATAGTCACCCAGACCACTTCAGCTCAATGAAGTGGTCTGGATGCCAGATCCCCCAGATTTTAACCCTGCAGCTGTAAACATAGCAGTTTCAAACAAACTGCTATGTTTACATTGCAAGGTTAATCCAGCCTCTAGTGGCTGTCTTCCTGACAGCCGCTAGAGGCGCTCCTGCGACGCTCAATGCGAAAATCGCACTGAGCACGCAGAACGCCCATAGGAAAGCATTAAGTAATGCTTTCCTATGGGCAGTTTGTATGGGTGCGCATGCGTATTCGGCTCCACTCAGGAGCTGACGTTGGAGGGGGAGGAGTGGTCACCAGCGCCGAGGGAGCTCAGCGCTGGATTAAGGTAAGTGGCTGAAGGGGTTTTAATCATTTCAGCCCAGCGGGAGGGGGGCCCTGAGGGTGGGAAGGATCTAAGGACTATGTAGTGCCAGGTAAATTAGTTTCTTTTCCTGGCACTATAGTGGTCCTTTAAAATATACCATTATTTAGAATACATTCTTGCAGAAGACAGAGAGACACTTCAGTTGCATGGGCATCTTTGCATCAAAACCCTGCTAACCATTTCTGGAAAATCAACGTGTACAAAAGTCAGGTGATTCTTACACAGAAAATGATGTATTTGGGAGCATTCTTCAACTCCTTTCAAGGTAAAGTACAGCTTTCACAAGGCAGAGGGAGTCATCTTCATTCAAAAGCCAAAGAAATAGTGTCTGTCAGTGTAACAACAGCACAGAATATCATGAGTCTACTGGTATCCATGTCATCAAACATTGGTCTGACAAGATGTACCCAGTGGAAGATGAGGCCATTGCAGAAGAATTTCCTGAAACAGTTTGAGTCTGGCAACCTACTTCAGCCCATCAAGATTATACCAAATGTATGTCATTCCCTTCTATGGTGGCTGCTAGTCAAGAACAATATTAAATATTTAATAGCCCCATTCTCACCTTGCAGTCCTTGGTTTTGCCATTTTACAGAGCCTATGCATGGAACCTCCATGAGAACTTCCAAAGACTCCCTCCCTGCTACATCAAGTGCCTGTGTTCTGAATCCTTTACCACTGAAATTGAGAGCATTGAAGTTGAAAGGGAGAGGATAATCAACAAATTTCTACAACAGTAGTGAACTGTGATGCCAGGAAATGCTCTACTTTTTTCTACCTACTATCCAGGATTGGGGTGCTTTTCTTTCCTGGGCTTTAGCCAAAGAAATAGATGTTCCCAACCCATGTACCAAGGACATTTTGGATTTCCTGTTAGCTGGCATGGATAACGGATTAAGTTACAATACATTGAAGGTACATGTTTTGGCCTTATCTTACCAATGTTAAATAAGCTTTTGATGCAGACATTTGTAGATTCTTGACTGCAGTCCTTAAGATTCACCATACTATAAAGTCCATTTATCCTCCATGGGATTTGCCTTTAGTATTAAAGGCTTTAAAGTCAGTTCCATTCGAACCTTTGGAGTCTATCTCTCTTCAGCTGCTTACTATAAAACCAGTCCCCTTGGTAGCTTTGGCCTCCGGTAGACGAGTTTCAAAACTTCAGGCTCTCTCCAGAGAAGATCCCCTTTACAATTTTCCATCATAACATAGTCATATTAAGGACTGTTGCAGAAGGCGGACCCATGGTCATATCTTCTTTCCATGTAAACCAGGAAGATACATGTGTAAACCAGGAAGTTACAGAGGAACCTGCTGACCTCTCAGGTTTTATGTGGACAGATCCTCTAAATGGAGTTCCTCTAAAAGATAATTTTTCATTCCAGGTGGAGCACCTGGAATAAGACTACCAGTACCTAAGACTTAAAGCCCACTTGACCAGATCCCTTTCCTCCACCTGGGCAGCTGCAGTTAACGTTTCTCCTGACATGATTTGTAAGGCCCCTACTTGGTCCTACATTAAAACATTTATTAGACATTACCAGATGAATGTTAGAACTGCCCAGTCTGAAAATGTTGGCAGTTTGTTGTGCTCATGTTTGAATTTTCAGTACACTTTTTTTGGCATTACTGGTCTTTTCTGGGGTATTACCCATTGTTGTGCTGCCTTTGATATGGTTATGCAAAAGGAACATTTATTCATACTTACTATAATTTTATTTTCCTGGTCATAGACCACAGAAGCATCCCTCCCTTGAAATTTAACTTGGGACTGAGATTGAGTGTTGGAGATTGGAGGGATTACTTATACACTTAATTGTTGTGCTGTCATGGCCTAGGACCATGGAAAGAAAATTGCGGTAAGTGTTATGGACAGATGAATTAAAATAAAATGGCTATTTACTAATAGGAGTAGCTTGGTATGCCCCTAAAATTAGGAGCAGTGGGATCCAGGAGTCGGTTCACAAAAAAGGCTTCTCTATATTGGGGTGGTTAGGAAGGAAACACATCCAATGTATATGGGGTGTATGTCTTTAAATCTGCTAAAAGGCAGAGTCAAATGTTACACACCAAATTGCTCTACTTAGGATTTCAAGATACACACTTTAATTAAAAAATAGAAAAAACAGTATGAGGAACTGCTTTCTATATATTAGAACCTAGTGTGGTTTATGACTTTAAATTGGTAAAAAGTGACAGGACCTGTATCAATGTCACGTACTACGATGCAGATAAAAAAGTATAAAAATTAAATATAGAACCTATCCTATTAATGACACTACAGGTCTAGGACATATAGATAAAAAATCAAAAAAGTGATATAAAAGGTAATTAAAACTGATATAAAATTAAAATTTATTTAATCATAACAGTATTAAAAATAACATTAAAAATATGTTCAAATACGAAGAGAATCAAAAAATAAGAATCAGGAACGTGTTGCAAGAATATTACCAGCACTTCAGCAGTCCTAATATTAACTGAACCGCAGGGACCATCCAGGATGGATATGGATACAGTATACTTCTCACTGTGATCTCTGGCTGTCGGCTGTGAGGTTGGCGTGCGTCCCAGACCTCACTCTGGGAGGTGCACGCTTGCCGATCGGTCGGTCCCCAGATGTTTGAAAATCGTGTTCTCAGTAAGGAGATGTTGTTGGCTGCTGGTGTACAAAGTTTCTGCGTCCGTATCCTGTGTGTCTAACGCGTTTCGTGGGTGTCAGCCCCACTTCATCAGAGACGTGATGAAGATTCAGTGATCCAAGTTCATTAAATATACATTCAACTAATTATAATTGATAACATCAGTATCACTATTAGAAACAATTAGAAACAATTAAAAACAATTGAAAACAATTGAAAAACATTGATCAGTGTTCAGCTCGTATTGCTTTATACATGCAAATTAAAAAGAGCTCGTAATTACAAGAATAAAATAGAAGTACTTAATTGATGTTCAATTTTTCATATGTACATCTAGAAATTAATTTAGAAATACGAGGATGTAGATTTACTGATATAGATACGGATATATCTAAAATAATACAGATATATGTATAGAAATCTTAACTCTATAAACGAAATAATTCACTAAGAGAGATAGTTGGTTTAATTTAGGTCCCTCAAGTGTATATCGAGAAGGGACTCAGAGGTGCAGAAACAATGTGAGTTAAAAGTTAATTAAGATACAAAATGATCACAGAGTAAAAGGACTGGCTTCCGGATGCATGAAAGGGACACATACTTTGTGTATAGAGACTGAAAAACGATCACATAGTATAAAAGTTCATAAGGTGCATTCAGATAGTATAAAGAATGACATGTATTGTGTTTATACATGGATGTATTTAAAAATAGAACACCGTTTTTACGTGCGAGTATTTAATAAAATGTATGTGGAAAATATATGTCTCTAATATGAGTAGGAGACCTAAGGGAAAGAAGATCTATGGGAAAAGAAAGAAAAATATAATAAAATAAAAATGAATACAATAAATAGATGTATAGGTTGATCGAATCAAAAAAGGGGGTTGCACAGGGAGTGTGCAACACATAATAGAAACCACAATGATCTCCCAAAGTGGATACTTCCAAGGGTGTATTTACATTAGACATAAATTTAGAAGGGGTTAATTTTTACCTTCAATGCTAATATGTGTATCAATCTTTGCTGTGAGCATAAATGTGTGTGTGTGACGTGTGAGAAGAAGATCGTGCAATAGAAATTAATCTTCTGCGTGCGGTATATAGACTAATTATAGTTGTGTCCTCAAAAATATAATGTGTGATAGGAGTAGTATTTAACATACATACAAATATATATATGGTATATGAATAGTGGTATCAGATAATGATATTCATATATGGGAGATGTGGTAGAAGACAGAGTAAGCATATATTAACTGTCCCCAAGTGCTCCCAGTTATATGAAATGTATAATCCTGTACAATTAATCTCAAAGGTGACTATATTAAAGGGAGAACAGAAAAAAAAAAAAAAAAAGGGTAGTTTTTATAGAATTTGTTGTAAAAAGGGTGTTATAAAAAGGCATTAAGTTCGAAGTCTATATTTAGACCGTTGGGGACAAGAGTCTCCAGATTGAAAATCCATCTTGCCTCAATTTGGTCTAGGTTCCTTTCAAGATTTCCACCTCTCCAATGTACATTAACTTTTTCAATCGGTAAGAACTTCAATCCTGTAGAATCTCCTCCATGGAATTCTTGAAAGTGTTTAGAAAGGTTATGTGTTTGTAATCCTCTCTTGATGTTGCGTATATGTTCTGTCACTCTAATTTTTAGAGATCTTTTTGTTCTTCCCACATATTGTTTAGAGCAGGGGCACGTGATCAGATAGATCACTCCTGTTGTATTGCAATCCATATTGGTCTGTAAGTTATGTTCTTCCATGTTGGTTGTGGATTGAAATTTTGTGACCTCTAGTTCCAAGGATGGATTATTTTTGCATGCCAAACATTTCGTGCATCTTCTAAAGCTTTTCTTTGTTGATTCATTTTGTGTGTTACGAAAGGTTTTTAATGTTGGAGCCAACAGGAGATGGAGATTTGGTGCTTTGGTAAAAATAATTTTTGGTTTGGGATCTAGAATTTTCATGAGTGTAGGATCATTTCTAAGGATATCCCAATGTTTGGTTAGAATCTTCTCTATACTGCGAGATTGATGGTTGAATTTAGTTATAAAGGCAGGTGTTGCTTCATAGGTATCTATAATTTTATTTCTATTCTTCAGGGTATCTTCCCTTGGAATATTCTTTGCTCTTTGTTTAGCCTCGGTGAGTAAGGTTATGGGATATCCTTTAGTTCTAAATCTCTGCTCCATCTCTTCCATTTGTTCCTCACATGTCTCCATTTTGGAGCAGTTCCTTCTGATCCTTCTGAATTGATTATATGGGATATTCTTCAACCAAGTGTGCTTGTGATGGCTATTGAAAGGGATAAAGCTATTACAATCCACTGATTTCTTAAATGTTTTAGTGTGTATCCCACCATCTTCAATGTAGACATTTAAGTCTAGAAATTCGATCTGTTGTTGAGAATGGTTGAAGGTGAATTTCAGATTGTAGGGATTATTGTTGAGGTAGTCTTTGAACAATTCTAGAGATTTCAAATCCCCTTTCCAGATAAAAAAGCAGTCATCAATGTACCTACGCCATAGGGACAGATTTGCGTCAAAAGGGCAATCGTTCCATATGAATTCCTCTTCCCATTTGCCCATAAATAAATTAGCGTAGCTTGGCGCAAATCTTGTCCCCATGGCTGTACCCTCTATCTGCAAATAAAAACAGTCATTGCACCAAAAATAATTGTGTGTAAGAATAAATGCAATGCACTGTATTATAAAATCAATTTGGTCATTTTTTAATTCCGTGTATACTGCTAGGGAGTATTGGATGGCTTCGCATCCTTGTAGATGTTCGATCACCGTGTATAGTGAAGTGACGTCCGCTGTGACTAAAACCATATCCTCTGTCCAATTAAAATCAGCTAAAAGGTTTAAAATCTGTGTGGAGTCTCTGAGGTAGGATTTGAGATGAGGTACAATTTTTTGTAGGTATTGGTCTACGTATTCAGAGAGGTTTGCTGTGAGGGATCCAATTCCTGATATGATTGGTCTACCTGGTGGTTTAGATAACTGTTTGTGAATTTTAGGTAGATGATAAAATACTGGTATTCGTGGAAATTGGGTAAATATATACCGAAATTCTCTATCGTTAATGATCCCCCTCTCTCTCCCTTGATCCAATATAATTCTCAGTTTCTCTTTAAATTGTGTTGTAGGGTCCTGCTCCAATATCGAATACGTGGAGGGATCCCCCAGCAATCTTTGATTTTCTCCCATATAGTCTTCAGTATTTAGGATGACTAATCCACCTCCTTTATCTGCTGGTTTTAAAGTTATATCCTCCGATTTCATAAGCTTTTTTAATGAATTTCTTTCTTTCTTAGTTAAATTATCCTTTTTTATCTTGTTCGTAATCTTTTTTCTGAAATCTTTCTCTACCATTTTTTCAAAAACTTTGATTGAGTCTGTCTTCATATGTTGAGGATAAAAGGTCGAAGTGGGATGTAGCCCTGTGTGTACATAATCCTGTGTTATATTCGGTTGTGTTTGGTCCTTATCATTGAAGAACTTCTTGATGGTGACTTTCCTTATAAATTTATGCAAATCTATACATATATCGAAATTGGAACTTTTTGAAGTGGGTGCAAACTTTAATCCTTTTTTCAAAAGTAAAATCTCCTCTGTATTGAGGACTTTGGTGGATAGGTTGAATATATTTACCTCCTCCTTTTCTGTTGGATTGGATTTTTTTTTTTTTTTGGATTTTCTTGTTGTTCTGCTTCTTCTTCTGTTTCTCTTATAGTTCTTTTCTTTCTCATGTCCGGGGACCTGAAGTCTTCCATTGCGAATTTCTTGGGGGGAATCCTCCCCCGTTTCTCTAAAAAATCATTTTCCATATGTTGACTGGAGGCTGGTTGTTGATCTCGAGTAGGTGCAGTAGTTTGAACATTGGTGTGATCATGTACTGGAGTTCTTGTATCTGTAATGGGTTGATGTGAATAATCATTGGGTCTCCAGTTTCTTTTTTGGTATGTACGGGAGTCCTGATCTGGAATGCGGGAGTCCGGATTCCATTGTGACTGGTATCTTCCCTGATGTTTTGGTCTCATCTGCATATGATGGTAAGATCGGGATTGTCCCTGGTTATTGTGTCCAAATCTGTTATTATAATTGGATCCATTGGAGTATTGTGTGGGAGTTCTTTGGGAGATCAATGTTTCCTTCCGGTCTAAATATCGTTGTGGTTGTAGTCGATAGTTGGTTTCATAAGTGTTGAGGTGGTTGAATCTTTGTCTTGGTATATCTCTTTTCCAATTTCTCTGTGTTTTTGTCTTGTAATCATTTTGGTCTCTCATTATTTTCTTTCTTTTATTTTCTCTAATACTGGACTCTATGTCTTTTACTCTCCGTTCAATTTTGTCCAAGAGTTCTGTGTATTCCCCATTCTCCACTAGGGGGCGAATGGAGGCTTTAAGTTCCGTTATCTCTAAGTCTAGTTGTGTTAGGTCTTTCTTTTTTTCATTGATCAGAAAAACCATCAATAATAGGGATCCTTTGTCCAAAAGTTGGTCCCATTTTTTTAATAATGTTAAGTCATGTCGTTTGTATGTTGATTTTTTGAAAAGTCTAAGACCTCTAGGCACTATGTTGTTGTTTACGTAAAAGTCTAATGTGGCCACATCCCACCAAACTTGTATTTCTCTTTCCATTGTTTTGCCTAGTTGGTAAATGAGGGATCTTATATTTTTTATATAAAAATATATTTTTTTTGATTCGATCAACCTATACATCTACTTATTGTATTCATTCTTATTTTATTATATTTATCTTTCTTTTCCCATAAATCTTCTTTCCCTTATGTCTCCTACTCATATTAGAGACATATATTTCCCACATACATTTTATTAAATACTCGCACGTAAAACCGGTGTTCTATTTTTAAATACATCCATGTATAAACACAATACATGTCATTCTTTATACTATCTGAATGCACCTTATGAACTTTTATACTATGTGATCGTTTTTTAGTCTCTATACACAAAGTATGTGTCCCTTTCATGCATCCGGAAGCCAGTCCTTTTACTCTGTGACCATTTTGTATCTTAATCAATTTTTAACTCACATTGTTTCTGCACCTCTGAGTCCCTTCTCGATATACACTTGAGGGACCTAAATTAAACCAACTATCCCTCTTAGTGAATTATTTCATTTATAGGGTTAAGATTTTTATACATATATCTGTATTATTTTAGATATATCCGTATCTATATCAGTAAATCTACATCCTCATATTTCTAAATTAATTTCTAGATGTACATATGAAAAATTGAACATTAATTAAGTACTTCTATTTTATTCTTGTAATTACGAGCTCTTTTTAATTTGCATGTATAAAGTAATACGAGCTGAACACTGATCAATGTTTTTCAATTGTTTTTAATTGTTTTTAATTGTTTCTAATTGTTTCTAATAGTGATACTGATGTTATCAATTATAATTAGTTGAATGTATATTTAATGAACTTGGATCATTGAATCTTCATCACGTCTCTGATGAAGTGGGGCTGACACCCACGAAACGCGTTAGACACACAGGATACGGACGCAGAAACTTTGTACACCAGCAGCTAACAACATCTCCTTACTGAGAACACGATTTTCAAACATCTGGGGACCGACCGATCGGCAAGCGTACACCTCCCAGAGTGAGGTCTGGGACGCACGCCAACCTCACAGCCGACAGCCAGAGATCACAGTGAGAAGTATACTGTATCCATATCCATCCTGGATGGTCCCTGCGGTTCAGTTAATATTAGGACTGCTGAAGTGCTGGTAATATTCTTGCAACACGTTCCTGATTCTTATTTTTTGATTCTCTTCGTATTTGAACATATTTTTAATGTTATTTTTAATACTGTTATGATTAAATAAATTTTAATTTTATATCAATTTTAATTACTTTTTATATCACTTTTTTGATTTTTTTATCTATATGTCCTAGACCTGTAGTGTCACTAATAGGATAGATTCTATATTTGATTTTTATACTTTTTTATCTGCATCGTAGTACGTGACATTGATACAGGTCCTGTCACTTTTTATCAATTTAAAGTCATAAACCACACTAGGTTCTAATATATAGAAAGCAGTTCCTCATACTGTTTTTTCTATTTTTTAATTAAAATGTGTATCTTGAAATCCTAAGTAGAGCAATTTGGTGTGTAACATTTGACTCTGCCTTTTAGCAGATTTAAAGACATACACCCCATATACATTGGATGTGTTTCCTTCCTAACCACCCCAATATAGAGAAGCCTTTTTTGTGAACTGACTCCTGGATCCCACTGCTCCTAATTTTAGGGGCATACCAAGCTACTCCTACATTGAATCCAGTGCTTGGCCTTCAGAAACGGTGAACAAATCATCTCGCCACTATAGCCAGCCAACCTCCCAGTTAGCGAAGGATGTAACTGAGCTGGGCGAAAAGATTAGTTTGTGTAGGGAGACTGAGAAAGGAGAGTATAACAAGCACGTTATGACCGTATTAGTGTAAGGCGCTCAAAAAGCTGCCATCAAGAGAACCTCCCCCACATCAGTCTTCAGCATGCTGCGCATGTGAACTGACTATCCATAGAACAGACATTAGTCAGTCTGAAACAGAGTTCTGGGCCAAGTCATATGTACGAGGTGTAACTACAGACAAATTCAGATTTTTTTTTCTTCCTGTATAGACTGCATTGCAAGATTAAATGGTGCATGTACAGATAGGTGGCAGCAGAAGTGATCAGAGTAACCCTTTAACCTCAACACATGACGGAAATTTTCCATCATGCTGACCGTTTACTCCTGAAGTGGTGCTCTTAAGGGATTCGCTTCGATTAACGCAACATTCTATATTTACATATGTCCGATAGCAGCTTGCAGTTATCAGTAATTAAATTTCCTGTGGAGATCCTTTTGGACTAAAACCTCTGCCGGGGCAGTGAAAATCTATCCACCAGTATTCCTGGTAATGAGTCCCAGCTCGGGGCCTAGAAGGTCTTAACATATGTTCATAAAGTTTCCCTTGAGATGCTGTTGGGCACCAGGAATGCAGAGAGTATTTGGAAACACTCCAGCCGAGTGTGTGCATATAAATAAGGCGCATAGTTCAATTTCTCCGGCAACATTTGTCAAAACTATCACAGCAGGGAGCGTACCCAGACGGCAATCAGCTGGAAAGGCCAAAAACAGAAATAGATTAAAAAGGTAATTCTACAAGTCTAGAGAAACCTTCCGATCCTAGCTTCTAAATTCAGCCAGCATGACATTAAAGAGGCCCTCTCATCCACATCATACAGCACTTCAACCAAGTGTTAAACCATCTATATGTGAAACAAGAAAAAGAGTATAATTCAATTTGTCCACCTGATACTTACCCCTTACTGCATGCCAGATACTGTACAAAGCAATGTGCCATTTGGGAGCAGATGAATGCCTGCTTTGCCCACAGGAAAAATTAAAGGGAAACTCCAGGTACCCCAACATGTGGAGCAATGTGTGAATTAGGTTACCGTTCATTATGATTGATAGGGTATTTCTGAAGTTCTCTTCATAAGCCAGTCCTTTATCCCCTACCCTCTTCACATCATCCATTCTAAGAAATATTTCCTTCTTGCTGGTTCATGTACCTCTGTGCAGTCTCTCACCTAGCCAACACCTCCCAACAATCCTGAATTTGGCAGGACAGTCCTGATTTCAGAGTCCTGTCCAGTTTTAGTTCAGTGGTTTCCTACATCCAAGGACACCAGAGACAGCACAGGATTCTTATTAGATTTGCTCATGCACTGTGAATCACTACCTGCAGGGACCTAAAGCCTTGAACATTAGCATCCTGTTAAACGGATTAACAAATGGCATCACTGGTGCCAGCTCAAAGGGAGCAGACCTGCCTGGATTAAAAAAAAACAAAAAAAAACCCCAAGAAAGTCAGAACAAGACTCCAGTGGTTCTCAAGAATGTTGTGCAGTTATGTTGGGAATCTTTTTAATCAGACTAAGGCACATTCTGTGTTATTAAATAGCTGGTAAGACTACAGTTGGCAGTAACACATGTTGGGAATCTCATTCATAAGAGGTACATTCAAAGTTATTGCCATCTGTCATTTTACAAGCTATTTAATAACGCAGAATTTTTTTTGCCATTCTTGGGCTTGCTTACAACATATAACCACCATTCAATATCTACAATTTAGCCTCATATTGACTAGGCATTTTTCCCTGAATTATCTGATCTTTCGTAAAAGGCAGAGGACACCATTCAAATCTTAAATTCAAATTAAAAGATCACTATATAGTGTCAGGAAAACTAGTTCCTGACACTATATAACCCTTAGGACTCCCCCACCGCATCCCTTGTTGCTGAAGGGGTTAAAACCCCTTCAGTTACTTTAATCCAGCGCTGGTGCTCTCCTCTTGCACTGTCCGCTCCCGAGTGAAGCGCGATGAGCATGCGAAAATCGCATTCAGCGTTGCGGAAGTGCCACTAGCAGCTGTCAGTAAGACAGCCACTAGAGGTTAGATTAACCCGGCAATGTAAACAGTTTCTCTGAAACTGCCATGTTTAGATCTGAAGGGTTAAAACCTGAGGGACCTGGCACCCAGACCACTTCATGAAGCAGAAGTGGTCTGGGTGACATGTCCCTTTAAGGTATCCTGTAACTTTGTATCCCATTCTTTTTACCCAGTTCGTCTAAAGTTAGACTAATTCACTTCACAGTGGGGTGCACATTGTTTTATGTACATGTTTTGGTGCTCTACTAATAACGTTTCTTTCTTGCCATTTCCTTATAATGTTCTAATTTGGAGGCAATCGCAGTGAGGTTAGGATTCTCTCCTCATTAGGTCCTTGT
>OW240912.1:349329671-349347818 GCA_933207985.1 Pelobates cultripes
AGATCAGTGTGAGCTCTGTGGGATTTAATGATATTGATTGCTGCTATAATTTTTTTTTTACCAGAGCAGATTTAAGTGCTGATGTTTATTATGTATTCAATGGCGCACCCTTTAAAAGAATTTAAAAAAATAAAAACAAGGGTGTACTTGGCAACTTGTAAAATGGTTAGTTTGTATTCATGTCTCAGCATGCTACTAAGTATTCATATTACGGTGTCAACAAAATATCTTTGGTAGAATATCTTTGGTAGACGTCTTAAATAAACAACTATATTAACCCTTTAAGGACACAACTTCTGGAATAAAAGGGAATCATGACGGCATGTGTCCTTAAGGGGTTAAAGATAAGATAAAGGGGTTAAAGATAAAGACTGGTTTTACAATAACAGTTCAACTGAACGTCACCATAACAAACATATTAAAGGAACACGACATGGTAGTTTTGTAAATAAATGTTTTATTGAGCATTGTTGGTAAATTATAGCAGTACCTCTTGCTTTACAGTCAGCTTTACAGTCAGCAGTCAACTGGATATCATTTGTAATAAACAGTGTTCAATCAACTATATCGTTTTATTATGTTTTACATTTTGCCTCTTTTTTTTCCAAACATATGCATACAGTATTAAAGTAACAATCTCACTGAACTGTCAATTCATACCATTTAAATCAAAAACTTAAACTTAGATTATGTTCCATAGGTTTACACCATGGTAGTTTATCCATTCTTTTTCTTACTGCATTGTATAGAAAATGTTTTAAAAATGTGCAAAAATAGTGACTCTAACTTGGATTTCTATAGCACCTCTATAGCACCCAATAATAATTGTAGGAACCATTGGCCATCAGTTGAACTACACCAAGAAAGCAATGTCTTGGCATCATGCATACTATTATTTTTTAAAACATAAACAAAACCTAAAGAATATGAAAAAATTATAAAATTAACTTGTGTAGGAGCCAAAGTATAAATATATAAAACAGTAAGCAAAAACTTTATATTCACGCCTGCAAGACTTCTCACAGGCGGCTCCTTTCCTTTGGAACAGCCTGCCTACTCCTGTCAGACTCTCCCCTAGTCTTCAATCCTTTAAGAAGTCTCTCAAAACCCATCTTGTCAGGACTGCTTACGGCCTCCAAGAGTAACTTCTATCTCTTAATCTTTCCTCTTGCTCTCTCCTAAAGGGCCACACTTCACTCTCACCTCCAGCTCTGCTACTTTCCCACCATGTCTATTTGCTGGCTCCCTCAATACCCTTCCTATTGTGTTTTTATACCCCTCCTCTAGAAAAAGGATGTGCTGAACCTTTAAAATACTTTACAGTATACTTACTTATTTAAAGTGCAACACAGTACAATGAAAGGGCAATTTAAAGTGCACTATATTGTGCCATAAACAGTGCAATGCCTATAATTATCTCCAAATTTAAGCTCATTTGAGCAGGGTCCTCAACTACCTATTGTTCCTGTTACATTTTGTTATTGTCTCATTTGGTAAATTCCCCTTTTATTGTAAAGCACTGCGGAATAAGATGGCGCTATATAAATACCAATAATAATAATAATAATAATAATAATACTTGTGTGTATATTGATATATTGATGCATATTGATAGCAGCAGGCAGACACTTTTCCGATTGTAGACAGCAGATGTTTATAAACTGAATACAGCAAGCAGAAGCAGAAGAAAGTAGCTAAGGCAGAGTGCGGTTTCAAAGAGTTTGGAGAGTCAGAAAAGTCGAGTGTTCAGGTAAAGACGTTCGGTACACATTTTAATTACAAGAAGGGAGCTCAGACTGCAACTTCAAATCTAAGTGAAGCAAAATAACTGAGCGAAACAAAGCTGATGCTGCTTCCCTTTAAAAGCTGCATATAATGATTGTAACGGCACCCCAGGGCATAAAAAGGGTTAAACCGCCGTTTATAGATCTTCCCTTCCAGAGACACAGGCGCAGCTACTGCAGAACACCGATCTGCCGAACAGGAAAATCATATGAATGATGTAAACAGCCGAATAGGAAAAACCATACGAAAGGTTTACACTCCTAGCAGTTGAACTGGAAGAGCATACAATAAATCCCCCCAAGAACGAAACAAAGCTCCATGTTGAGGGTCAAGCAGGAACAGACAGAGCTGTGGGTTTATTGTTCAGACACGACATGTATGGAGATCATATGTGTAAATGAAAAGAAGACCTTTGGGCCATATACTTAAACTTCCTCAAAATCTGTTTAGAGTTTAGTTCTTATCTATACCTATAAATATGTTTCCTACCATGAGGATCTATTAAAACTGTGTTTATTTTGCCTACTTGTTTCTAAGATACAGATTGCCTTTTCTACTTCCCTTGCTATCTCCCTATCTTTTATTTCCTCCCATCATTTTGTACTAGATAGAGCTTGCTGATAATATAAACACATTTTCATTTGGCTTTTTTATCCTGTGATTTGACCTTGTATATCACACACACACACATATATATATATATATATATATATATATATATATATATATATAAAACCATATCTCTAAACCCAAAGAATGGAGTCTTGTGGTATCATCAATGAATATCATCCTTACCGCTGTGAGATGTAAGTTGGGAATAGAAGACATATCACTGCTGAGTAATTGGCAAAACTGAGGTTCCTTGATGCTTTGCTTTCTATGCCACTATGTTTTGTTATCTTAAAGGTTAATGCAGTTTGATACTAATTTGCATAATTGCTACATAGAATCCTCTGATTTCAATAATTGAATGGGTGGATCCCCAAATTACACAGAAATATATCTTCATTAATTCAAGTGGAAAGCAAAACAGTTTGCTTAATCACTGCAACATGGACATGCCTTGTCTGAAAGCTATGTCTCTAGTCATACTGATCCTACAACTGGCCCTATTCATCTTAGTGCTGCCAATTATTCTCCTGAACTTCATAGGAATATGGGATAGGATCGTGAAGAAAATATTTCCTTTTTTTATGGTCCATTTCACAGAAACATATAACAAATCTATGGACAGTATTAAAAGGGATCTCTTCAGCAACCTTTCTGACTTTGAAAATGCTTTTAAGGAGATCAATCTGCTAGAAATCGGCTGCGGCACAGGGGCCAACTTCAAATTCTACCCAAATGGCTGCAAAATAACCTGCCTCGACCTGAATCCAAATTTCCAATCATTTTTGAGTAAAAGCCAAGCAGAAAGTGACCATCTGAAGTTTGAAGATTTTGTGGTGGCTTCTGCAGACAACATGACCCCAGTGCCTGATGCCTCTATGGATGTGGTGGTCTGCACCCTGTTAGTGTGTTCAGTACCAAACACACCAAATATCCTGGATGAGGTGTGGAGGGTACTCAAGCCTGTAAGTTTTAAATTCTTTGTTCCTATTTATTTATCTGTTTTTATCAATCAGATTTACAAAGGGGATCTTAGTAGACACATCATGGTAGCACAATATGATTATATATGTTCCAAAAATATTACAATTGTGGCAAAGCAAGGGGTGTACAGAAAGGAAAAAAGGGGAAGGGGAAACAGGCTAAACAACAAATACAGTGCCTCTGGTATATCCATAATATCTAAAAATATAAATGCTTGGTATAGGTGAGCACACAGATAATGTAGATCATCATGTAAATATCAACAGCACAGTTGTCAACAAAAGTATGCTGGTTCTGCCTTTTAACAAATCAAATAACTGTTTGCTCATGAACCATTTCCATTGGTTTTACAAACTAAATACACTCTTAAGAGAAATCAAATGAGCTAATGTACTAATAAAATTCAGTACAATGTAATAGTGGCTTAAGTGACTATGAATGATTGTGTATACAATAATCAGTCACAACATTGAAACCACTGACAGGTGAAGTGAATAACATTGATTATATTGTTACAATGACACCTGTTAAGGGGTGAGATATATTGGGCAGCAAGTGAACAGCCAGTCCTTGAATGTCATGTGTTTGAAGCAGGAAAAGCAAAAAGTGACTTTGACAATGACTTTGACAAGGGCCAAATAGTGATGGCTTAACAACTGAATCAGAGCATAGTGATGATGGCTTGACAACTGAATCAGAGCATCACTAAAACGGTAAGTCTTGAAAGCATTCTTGATTCCTAGTGTGCAGTGGTTAACACCTTCCAAATGTGGTGCAAGGAAGGACAACCAGTAACCAGGTCAAGGCTCATTGATCTATGTGGGGAGTGAAGGCTAACCTGTCAGTCGGATCACACATGTCCGACTAGCTCAAATTGCTGAAAAACTAGCCATGATAGAAAAGTAAAAATGCAGTGAGAGCACACAACACTTCTCAAAATTACCACAGGCTGTAAATATTGGTAGACCTGAAATATAAAAATAAAAGAGAAGACCATAGGGTTACATAGTTATAATACCAATAATACAAAGGTACCAAAGTGTTCCCACTCATATAGTGCTGAGCCACTTAGATAGTGTCAGGATTACTGTTTGATCCAGCACATAGAACTGTATAGCACGGGTGACAAATAAGTAACGTATTACCGGTCCTTAGAATGGCCGGATTTAACGTACATAGAATAGTCAAAAATACTAGCCGAGGTCAGGGAACACAGAAAGGGACGCAGCTATGAGGAAAGCCAGGAGTCAGGATACCAGAATATAGAGAAGTCAATAAACAAAGCCAAAGTCAAAGTCAAAAACCAGGTAGAAAACTAATAACAGGAACGCGCTCTTGGACAACCACAAGGGAAACCACAACAGGGCACTGAACAGGATGAGAACTGGGCCTAAATACCCCTCCTTTAGTTCTGATAGGTTGTAACCGGCCTTTGACCCCAAAGTCAGTTACCAGGTTTCATTTGCATAATTGCTGCTCAGCATTAACCCTTCTGTGGATTAGTTTGCTGCTCGGCACAACTTTTCCTGTGTGGACAGTAAATGTCATTAACCACATTTCTATAAGCGGATGAATACGTGACATTACCCCCCACCTGAAGAACGCCCACCGGGCGGGCAGGACCAGGTTTGAGAGGAAATTTGTCGTGAAAAGTGCGTATCTTACGGCCCGCATGCAGGTCAGGAGCCGAAACCCAAGAACGATCAGCAGGACCGTAACCTTTCCAAACAACCAAGTACTGTAAAGTGCCCAGAGAAAACCTAGAATCCACGATAGAAGATACTTCATACTCCACCTGACCACCCACCACCACCGGTGGGGGGAGGAACACAAGGAACAGTATATCTATTGCAGACAAGATGTTTGAGTAAGGACACATGAAAAGTGTTGGGAATCCCTAAAGATGCAGGAAGAGCCAGAGAGTAAGACACTGGATTGATCCTACGAAGCACTCTATAGGGACCAAGGAATCTGGGGGCAAACTTCATGCTAGGGACCTTAAGCTTGATGTTGCGAGATGACAACCAAACCCGGTCCCCCACTTGGTACACCGGGTTGGCACTCCTATGCTTATCAGCAAAATGTTTGAAGCGTTTAGCAGCAGCCCCAATAGCAGTTTGAACCTTAACCCCGGTATCCCAAATGGAGGCCAGACGCTCATCCAGAGCAGGAATGGCAGTATCAGAAAATACTGCAGGGAGAACCGTAGGATGCCTACCATTATTGACAAAAAATGGACTGTGCCCAGAGGAGTCATGAACAGCATTGTTTCTAGTGAACTCGGCCCACAGGAGTAGTTGGGACCAATTGTCCTGTGTGCTATTAATAAAACAATGCAAATAAACTTCTAATGACTGGTTAGCCCTATGGTCTGTGGATGGTAGGAGGAGGAGAAGGAGAGATCAATCCCCAATTGTTTACTGAACGCCCTCCAGATCCTGGACACAAACTGAGAGCCCCTATCAGACACAATATGGTGAGGGATGCCATGCAAATGGACAATTCCACGTATCAAAATTAGGACCAATTCTTGCGAAGATGGCAACTTCTTGAGAGGAATGAAGTGAGCCATCTTAGAAAATCGGTTTACAACCATAAGAATAGTAGTGAACCCAGCAAAGCTAGGAAGCTCAACAATAAAGTCCATGGATAAGTGGGACCATGGAATCTCAGAAACAGGAAGAGGCTGCAACAGGCCACAAGGAAGTGCATGAGTCACCTTAGAAACTGCACACACAGGACATGCCTGCACATACCTCTTTACATCTTTCCTGAGAGAATCCCACCAAAATGATCTAGTGATCGCGGCAGTGGACTTATTGATTCCCGGGTGTCCAGCAGTTATATTTTCATGGAACACTTTCATGATATTAACCCTTTCACATAGGGGAACGAACAGTTTATCACACGGTTTACCACTGGGCGTTTGAGGCTGGGCCTCCAGTATGGTGCCAAGCAGTGGAGAAGACAGTGAGAGGACAGTAGTAGCAATAATACACTCTGGTGGAATAATAGGAGATGTCACCTGTTCCGGAGCTGACTCATTATCAAATTGCCTGGACAAGGCATCAGCCTTGGTAGTTTTAGAACCAGGTCTATAAGTAAAGAGGAAGTTAAAACGTGAAAGGAAAAGTGACCATCTAGCCTGTCTGGAAGACAAACGTTTGGCATCCCCCATATATGCCAGGTTTTTGTGGTCAGTTATGATCAGCAGGGGGTCCTTGGAACCCTCCAAAAGATGTCGCCACTCCTTGAGGGCAAGAATAATGGCCAACAGTTCTCTATTGCCAATATCGTAGTTGCGCTCAGCAGGAGACATCTGTGACGAAGGGCCCTTCGCCACTTGGTCCTGGAGAGGCCTGCTTGCCAGCCTCCTCCCCTGTGTCTATGACTCTTTGATGTATTTGGCTTTAAAGCCCCTATTCTACCTTCAGACAGACTATTTATGTAGGTTGCTTTATTTCTCTTATGTTTTAGTCACCCTGTACCCATTATAGGTGCAGGGTGTGTGTAATGTAATTGTTTATAGTGTGTGTGTGTACTGTGAAATGTATTGCCTGCTCTCCTGTACTGGTGAGGTTTGCTACCAACTAGGTGGATTTGGCTATGGAGCTTGTCTAGTGCCCTCTGTTGGTAGCAACAGCAATATGCACTACCTGAATAGCAAGACCGGTTCATTTGCATATTCGGGTAGATTTGCATATTTCTAATTTTGCAGGCACATGAGATATTTTATGTTAAATATTGTCTCCCCCACCCCTTTAAAATATGCCATTGTGTTATAATAAGTCACTGTATGTTGCCTGCTATGATTTGGCTGTTTGTAATTTTATTGAGTTTGCAGGGTGTGTAATGTAATTGTTTATAGTGTGTGTGTGTGTACTGTGAAATGTATTGTCTGCTCTCCTGTACTGCTGAGGTATGCTACCAACTAGATGGATTTGGCTATAGAGCTTGTCTAGTGCCCTCTGTTGGTAGCAACAGCAATATGCACTACCTGAATAGCAAGACTGGTTCATTTGCATATTCAGGTAGATTTGCATATTGCTAATTCTGCAGGCACCTGAGATATTTTATGTTAAATATTTCTCCCCCACCCCTTTAAAAATATGCCATTGTGTTATAATAAGTCACTGTATGTTGCCTGCTATGATTTGGCTGTTTGTAATTTTATTGAGTTTTCACAGCATTGTTAATGTAATGACCATATGGGCTAGTCCCAAGTAAAATAAAGGTTTAGACAGTTCTTCTTGATCTCTCTAAATGTTGCCTTGTCTCGTTATTGTAGGGAGCTGTTATAATCACACTGAGGATTGCTATGCTCTGCATACTCTCCTGAACTTGAATCACTTAGCTCTTTTAAGAGCTTGCTCCTGACATGCTCTCCTTGGAGGAGAGGTCTTCCCCCACACAGTCCTGGATACTGGAGGTTCATACAGGGTGGAAAGAAGAGGTCTTTCCCACACGGTCCTGGAGGACAGAAGCTGATCCAGGGTGGAAGGAAGCCGGCGAGACTCCAGTCAAGCTACAGCGGAGTCTGCGGTGGTGGTTGTGGTGTCCGGTGCGGTGCTCGTGGTCCTCGGCACAAGCTAGGAAGCGTCCATCAATGGAGGGTACTCGGTTGGAGTATGGGGAGCTCCGTTACAACATCTTTCTGGAGAAGTAGCCACAAGGATGCAATGGTGTTCCCTGGCTTTCTCCCTGAGAGAGAACAGCCCCTACCCCTGTCTCGGATGCATCAACCTCCAATATAAAAGTGTAACCATGGGTAGTTCCCTTATTTACCACTATGTCTTAAAGCATAGTGTCACGAACGCACCCTACTCCAAGAGTGCGCGTGACGTAGTTGTGGTTGTGAAAGGGTTAAAGTTCACTATTTGTCTGCACTAGACCGGAAATAATGACAAAATCCCCCTTTAACACCACCCACACTTCAACCTAATAATATAACTATTACTATTTTAACGCTGCCACCACCAAGACAATTTATAAATGGGGTGCCTTGGTCCCCCAGGTAAATCAATAATAAAACCCACCAAATATTACTTAGCACAATATTTAAGGAATTATAAAAATACTAACTAGTCTCTTCAGGTAACGTGATTCTTAACCAGACAAAGGCAAAACTTAATAAATTAATGTTTATTATGAGCAAAAGATAGTCACAGTGCATATAAAAATATATGATAAACAAATTATTTACACCAACAACAGATAAAAACAAAAAGGATAAAATACAGAAGTCCTAATTACTCACTTAGGTTTTTCAAAGTACAACTTCTGTCCAGGGGGTCTCTGGCAAGGAAAGATGGTGACTCACTCAAAATTAGATCTTGGCCCCAAGCAAGTACACTAACACCCTTCAGGATCATTAGATATATACCCTGTGGTTTATCAAGTCTTGCCCAGGGGTGGAGTTAAGGCATACCTACAGTAATAATAACTGACCACCTCCTTTGTTCCAGACCACTGTCAGTCCAAATGGAAACATTTGACTCTATCTTCTTTTTTGTACCTGCCACAGAAATAATAATTGCATCTACAAATTTGTTATTATTTTCCCATTCCATAGACATGTTGCACGTCCCACCCACGATCCAATAGGACGGACATCACAATTCCTTTCCCTAGGGTCAAGTTAGGCCACTCATGTTTGGACTTGGTTAGAAGATGGCGCTTGTCACATTCCAAATATAACAAAAATGAGGCTTTATTATTATTCTGTGGGGGTAAATATGAATGTTTTTGTCCTTCCTTTGGATATGATACTAGAACAAAGCTAATGGCATTTACATATCAAAGAGATTTACTCATCCCTTACAAGGTACATGCCAAATGGATGAAGAGACATTCAGACTTTTTCCAAGTGTAGAACCTCACACCTTGCAGAGCCTTTTATTACTTCACATCCATATAGTAAAATCCTTTTCACATTCCTATGCCATTCACACTACCCCTTCTGTCATCTGACCTCTGTGGGGGTCCCAGCTTCAAAAGATGTAACCCCTGTTGACCTCAGCAATAGCATCTCTGTAATTTGTGCCATTTACTACAAGAAATCACATTAAAAGATGATATTCCATAGTGTCATAATAAATTATACACCCTTTCCGTGACACCTCCCCCAAATAAGAGACGCAATGGGAGAAGGCTCACATGCCTCTACCTTGTGTATCAACACTTGTTCCTTTTTGCCTCCACCTCATATACTCATCTTTTTCATAATTCTGATTCTCCATGAATGGGGTAGCCCTAACGTGTTCACACACCTCCCCCAAAAAAGGCTTGCCCTTTGTCCCTAAGCCATATCACAGCCATATCCACAACACGCATGCCTGATTTGCCTGTTTCAATCTCCCACTGCGCTCTGATCACATCTCTCGGGCCACACCCACTGCGCCCATGTAGTAGCTCTAAGGGGAAGAAACCAACCGATTTCTGCAGTACTCCCCTGTAAGCACACAAAAGATGAGACAGAGGACACTCCCAGGGTATCTGCGCTGTATCCACACTCCTTATCTCTTTTATTGTGTGGTCTGTCTGCTGGGCTCGTTGCACCTTTTTACTCTGAACCTTTGGTTCAGAATCAAAAAGTTGCTTAGAGACAGACTCCTTCTCCTGAGCTGGCTTGGGTGTATGTTGGAGGTGTGATTGTGATAAGCTGACAAGGATCGTGGTTCCCCCATCAGTATGCTCCCCTGCGGCCATTTTCCCTGGACCCACAGGTTGAGACTGTCCATGCCCCTCACTTTGGGCAGGCCGTGGACGGGTCCCCCTTTCTACCGATGGAACCTCTGTCTCTCCCTCACTGTCACTCCATGTCCTCACACATACAGCACCTTGGGAACAGGCTGAGTCTTGTGCAGAGTAAGGCTCACACACACTCTGCCCTCCCTCACAGCCATGCTCCCCCTCCACACTTTAACACAGCCCAGCCAATACATTGGCGTCAGGCACATATTGGCACACATATTCATTCAACCCTCTCTCCCTAGAATTCTCTTCCTGCACATTGTCACATGACACCTTTAACACCCCTTGGTCAGGCACATGATGTGATACACACTCACGTAATTTCCTCTCCCAGCCAGGCCATCCTTCCATAATCTCACATAGCCACTCACTTTCTCCTTGTTCTGGCACCTGACATACTCCTGACTGAGATACAGATGAACACATCAACTCATCCTGCCCTGGCTCCCAATGGTTTGATCCACTTGTGTTTTCACATGGCATCTTAAACAACCCTGGCTCTGACACAGATAGGCACACATGCTCATCCAGCCCTGCCTCACTGTGTAGCTGTTTTTGCCCACTCACACATGGTATTGCAGACACCCCTAGTGCTGGCACAGACACGCACACATGCTCAATCTGCTCTCGCTCCCAGCACAATTGCCGGCATACACCTTCACCTGTTTCCACAGACACCCCTGGTTCAGGCACAGATTGATACACATTCTGCCCTCCCTCCCAGTGAAGTTGCCTTGGCAAACTTTCACCATGTACCAAAGACAACTCTGGTTTTGGCACGGCCAGGCACGCATGCTCATTCTGCCCTCCCTCCCAGCAACTTTGTCTTGGCACATTCTCACATGATATTGCAGACACTTCTGGTTCAGGCACAGACCCGCACACATGCTCACTCTGCCCTCCCTCCCAGCACAATTGTCTGCATACATTTTCACAAGTTTCCACGGACACCCCTGGTTCTGGCACAGATTGACACACATTCTGCCCTCCCTCCCAGCGAAGTTGCCCTGGCAAACTTTCACCTGATACCACAGACAATTCTGGTTTTGGCACAGCCTGGCATGCATGCTCATTCTGCCCTCCCTCCAAGCAACCTTGTCTTGGCACACTCTCACATGATATTGCAGACACCTCTGGTTCAGGCACATACTGGGATAACAATCTACCTAAGTCAGTACCAAGTAATACATTTGCAGGGATATTCTCATCTACCCCCACATTTCTGAAACCCTTCCCCGCTCCCCAATCCAAATAAACTCGTGCCATTGGCACTACAAGTCGTACCCCCCCAATTCCTTTAACTGCTAGAGTCCTGCCAGGAATTAAGTCCTCAGAGCGCACTAGCTCTGGACGCACAAGAGTCACATCTGCCCCAGTGTCCCTGAGTCCCACAGTTACCTCTCTTCCAACTGTCACAGGTTGCAGATTCACATTGTTGCTGCCCTCTGATCTGGTTACAAACAACACAGAGGACGTTGGTTCTGAGGAGCGTCCCTCCCCAGCTGATGATGCTGGCTGCCGTTTCACAGGGCAAGCAACACTAATGTGCCCCACTTGGTTGCAAATAAAACATCTGCGACTATCTCCTTGCGCAGACATGGCACTAGCTCCCCATCTCCCTGTGGTAGGAGCTGAAACAAAAGATGGCCCACTAGGCCTGGTGATGGGGAGTCGTGGTGGTGTGGTCCTCCAGCTAGATGTTCCCTTGGTAAACCCTCTGCTCCGGTCCACTGTTGCTCGGTTGGCAGTGTGGACATCTGCCAGCTTACCCGCTTCCAATGCTGTTTTGGGGTTCCGGTCCAGCAGCCATTCCTGTACATCAGCTGGGCAGAGCTGCAAAAACTGTTCTTTTATTAACAGGTCTTGCAAACTTTCCAAAGTGGTAATCTCCAGCCCTGTAGTCCACTGACAGAATGCTGTCGCCAGGTGCCCTACAACTGCTGCATAACTTTCTGTGGGATGCTTTTGCAAAGTCCTGAATTTCTTTTGGTACACCTCAGGAGTGAGGTTGTACCGTTCCTGCAAGGCAGCCTTAATCGCATCATAGTCCTGGTCAAATTCTGCTGGAAGCTCAGCAAATGCTTCCAGTGCAGGACCTCTGAGACCAGGGGTGAGGTATTTTGCCCACTGGTCCTTTGGTCGCTGGTACTGCCTGCAAACTTTTTCAAAACTGCGCAGGAAAACATCCAAATCACCATCTTTGTCCAAAGTTGGAAAATTCTCTGCACGTGGTTTGGGTGCAGAAGAGTCTCTGGAATTAATACTTATAGGGGAGGCAGTCAACCTCTCTAACTCAGCCATTTTTAGCTCATGCTCTCTGGCAGCTTGTCGCTCGGAGGCCTCTTTCTCAGCCTGCCACTCTGCAGCCTCCCTCTCAGCAGCCTCTCTCTCCCTCTCAACTTGGCGCCCAGCAGCCTCCTGATATTGAAGGATAAGCTGTAGTCTTTGGTTTGCGTCTGCTGAGTCCACATATTTCAACACAGTTTGTAAGTAACAATCCAAAGGATCTCCAGAACTCGGTACATCAAGGAGTTCAGCCTTTGGAAATTGAGACACAATTTCTTTTAGTGTCTGGATTAACCAACAAATCCAGCAACACTAAAATCTGGTACAAAAAGATGAAAAATCTTTTTAGTGATCCCACCGCTATGCCACCAATTTGTCACGAACGCACCCTACTCCAAGAGTGCGCGTGACGTAGTTGTGGTTGTGAAAGGGTTAAAGTTCACTATTTGTCTGCACTAGACTGGAAATGATGACAAAATCCCCCTTTAACACCACCCACACTTCAACCTAATAATATAACTATTACTATTTTAACGCCGCCACCACCAAGACAATTTATAAATGGGGTGCCTTGGTCCCCCAGGTAAATCAATAATAAAACCCACCATATATTACTTAGCACAATATTTAAGGAATTATAAAAATACTAACTAGTCTATTCAGGTAACGTGATTCTTAACCAGACAAAGGCAAAACTTAATAAATGAATGTTTATTATGAGGAGAAGATAGTCACAGTGCATATAAAAATATATGATAAACAAATTATTTACACCAACAACAGATAAAAACAAAAAGGATAAAATACAGAAGTCCTAATTACTCACTTAGGTTTTTCAAAGTACAACTTCTGTCCAGGGGGTCTCTGGCAAGGAAAGATGGTGACTCACTCAAAATTAGATCTTGGCCCCAAGCAAGTACACTAACACCCTTCAGGATCATTAGATATATACCCTGTTGTTTATCAAGTCTTGCCCAGGGGTGGAGTTAAGGCATACCTACAGTAATAATAACTGACCACCTCCTTTGTTCCAGACCACTGTCAGTCCAAATGGAAACATTTGACTCTATCTTCTTTTTTGTACCTGCCACAGAAATAATAATTGCATCTACAAATTTGTTATTATTTTCCCATTCCATAGACATGTTGCACGTCCCACCCGCGATCCAATAGGACGGACATCACAATTCCTTTCCCTAGGGTCAAGTTAGGCCACTCATGTTTGGACTTGGTTAGAAGATGGCGCTTGTCACATTCCAAATATAACAAAAATGAGGCTTTATTATTATTCTGTGGGGGTAAATATGAATGTTTTTGTCCTTCCTTTGGATATGATACTAGAACAAAGCTAATGGCATTTACATATCAAAGAGATTTACTCATCCCTTACAAGGTACATGCCAAATGGATGAAGAGACATTCAGACTTTTTCCAAGTGTAGAACCTCACACCTTGCAGAGCTTTTATTACTTCACATCCATATAGTAAAATCCTTTTCACATTCCTATGCCATTCACACTACCCCTTCTATCATCTGACCTCTGTGGGGGTCCCAGCTTCAAAAGATGTAACCCCTATTGACCTCAGCAATAGCATCTCTGTAATTTGTGCCATTTACTACAAGAAATCACATTAAAAGATGATATTCCATAGTGTCATAATAAATTATACACCCTTGCCGTGACACATAGAACTTAGTAGGGCTAACCATACAGATATCTTAGCCATAATTTTATATAGTTAGTAAGAGATCCTCTATTTACCATATATAAATAATTGAGAATACAATATAAAATAAGGATTGTCTTGGAAGCAATCGTTTTGTCTTTTTGGATATTTATTATATAAAAATATAAAATCCATTATAGCAGAGTTTATAATATTAAATTACATGCTTGCAAATATCATTAATAGGTTAACATACCCTTCTGAACATGTCATCATGTCAGCCTCTCTGTCATTTTAAGATGGAGCAGCGTCTGTCTCCAAGTCTCTCCTCTGTGTCTTAACATTTAAAAGTACACCTATTTATACCTTAGGTGTCTCCAGTTTGGGGTTACCGTAGTTCATATATAAAAAAAATACCTTTTTTACTTTATTCATTTTAGGACCTCCCTTAACTTGGCAAACATACAAGACCATAACTAAAGGGTGCATACGTCATGGAAATTTTCCTGACTTAGTTCAAGATGGCATCTTAAAGTCTGGACATCCTTATCTACTTAAGGTTACCACAGTATAATGTGTACTGAAAGAGTCGTAGCATAGCCTTGAGGCTTGTTTATGCATTATTGTATTTCGTCTGGGACAAAATGGCGCAAACATATTATGCACTGAGGTTATTGCTTAAAGAAACAGTTATGAAAAACAATATGTTCCATTTCTAACACCTTGTCAGTTTGCAATATCTCTTAAAGACAAAGTACACAGTTTAATAAATACAACATTTCATTCTAAAACTTGTAATATTTGCATTTGCCCATAACAAAAGGTTTACTGGTGTCGAGATGTTTTAGTATGTCCGCAGAGGCAAATCTTTGTTTAAGAGTCTCAAAAGCATTCACAGCCTCTTTGGACCATACCGTGCTACTAACCCCTTTGCGAGTCATATTAGTGATGGGGGCTATTACAGAAGAAAATCCCTTGATGAATCGTCTGTAATAGTTGGCAAAACCAATAAACCTTTGAATGGCTTTTAAACCAGAGGGTAATGGCCAGTGTAGTACAGCCTCTAGTTTTTTAGGATCCATTTGAAATCCCGATGCAGAGATGTTGTAACCCAAAAAGTGGACTTCAGGCTGGTCAGATATGCACTTTTTAAATTTACAATAGAGTTTATTTTTCAACAACGTCTGCAGAACCTGTTTCACATGGGAGTGGTGAGTTTGAAGATCAGGAGAATACACCAAAATATCGTCCAAATAAACCAAGACAAATGAGTAAATGAATTCCCTGAGTACTTCATTTATAAAGTCTTGGAATACGGCCGGGGCGTTGCATAACCCAAATGGCATTACCAGATATTCATAGTGTCCACTACGGGTATTAAATGCTGTCTTCCACTCATGATTCTCTTTAATTCTAACCAAATTGTAAGCACTCCTAAGGTCAAGCTTAGTAAATACTTTAGCTCCCTGAAGTCTATCGAACAATTCGGAAATGAGTGGGATAGGGTATGCATTTTTTACAGTGATTTTATTAAGTGCCCTGTAGTCTATGCAAGGGCGTAACTCACCACCCTTTTTCTCAACAAAAAAGAATCCTGCACCGGCTGGTGAGGATGACTTTCTTATGTGCCCTTTGCTCAAGGATTCTTTGATGTATTCCTCCATTATTTTACTCTCCTGGGGAGATAAGGCATAAACTGCCCCCTTAGGTGGCATAGCGCCTGGAAACAGGTTAATGGCACAGTCATATGCTCTGTGGGGAGGCAATACATCAGATTGAGTCTTGTTAAACACCTCCTGAAGTTCTCGGTATTGTATGGGAACTCCAGGAGTTTGGGGAATGGTAGTGGGAAGGTCAATAGTATCCAATCTCTTTAGTACTGGTTTTATACATCTCCCCATACACTCTTTACCCCATTCTAATATCTCCCCATTAGCCCAGTCAATATAGGGATTGTGCTTACTCAGCCACGGAAACCCTAACATGATAGGACATGATGGAGAAGTAATAACCTGAAACGTCACCTCCTCCCTATGGGAGGCCCCAATAGAGATCGTAATAGGGACAGTTTCGTGGGTTAAAAGCGGTTGTGTGAGTGGTCTACCATCAATAGCCTCTACAGCTAGCGGCCTAGGTCTCTCCCTGACCGGTATCTCACTACCCCTAATAAACTGGACATTAATAAAAATTTCCAGCAGCACCTGAATCCATTAGGGCACTGCAAGAAAACTTATTGTTATCAAGGGAAATAGATAACTCAAGGAGGTATTGTTAGTTATTGTTTGTTTTTGTTAGAGGACAACTCCATCACACCTAAGATCTGTCCCCTTAAGGTTCTTAGGTGCGGAAGCTTTCCAGACGCACTGGGCAATTAGTTATCATATGTCCCTTTCTACCGCAATATAGGCATAACCCCTCCCTTCTCCTATACTGTTTTTACGGCCTCTGACAGTCTAGTGACCCCCAACTGCGTAGGTTCGGGTTCGGACTGTACAGGGAGGTTAGACAAAACAGGTTTCAAAAATTGAGGTGCTAGGGACATAGCCGTACGTCTGGTCTTGCTTCTGGTGACTTCTCTGAGTCTTAACCTATTATCAATATGCATGACAAACGTAATAAATGTGTTAAGACTCTTAGGTAATTCTTTAGCGGCTATCTCATCTAGTATAGTCTCTGAGAGACCCTTTTTGAATGCTGAGATTAACCCATTGTTAGTCCAGTCTACCTCGGAAGCGAAGGTGCGGAATTCAATAGCATAATCTGAGATAGACCGGTTACCTTGTGTGATGTGCATTAGGGCAGTGGAGGCGTCATCCAATGGCTCAAACGTGAGCTGGTAATTTTGAGCAATGCTCCGATTACTCTCCCACAACGGATTAGCCCAGGCAAGGGCCTTGCCCTTTAATTGATTCATTAGATAACCAATTTTTGCTCTGTCCATGGGGAACAACCCTGGTGAGGCCTCAAAATGGTGCGCCACCTGATTAAGAAAACCCCTGCATTCCTGGATATTGCCATCAAACTGTAGGGATGGCGATAAGGAGATGCTAGGAGCCCTATTGACAGTGGGTGGAGGTACACAGGGTAGCGGTGCTAAGGAGGAGACGCTGCAGGCTGCACATGCACTGTTCTAGCGAGAAGCGTACTGAAAGCTTGAGCTAATTGAACAATCCATGTGGTGATCATTCTCCTCTAATTTCTGTGCTGACACAGTTCTACAGGATCTATGGCCATGTCGTAATGTCAGGATTACTGTTTGATCCAGCACGTAGAACTGTATAGCACGGATGACAAATAAGTAACGTATTACCGGTCCTTAGAATGGCCAGATTTAACGTACATAGAATAGTCAAAAATACTAGCCGAGGTCAGGGAACACAGAAAGGGACGCAGCGATGAGGAAAGCCAGGACTCAGGATACCAGAATATAGAGAAGTCAATAAACAAAGCCAAAGTCAAAAAACAGGTAGAAAACTAATAACAGGAAGGCGCTCTTGGACAACCACAAGGGAAACCACGACAGGGCACTGAGCAGGATGAGAACTGGGCCTAAACACCCCTCCTTTAGTTCTGATAGGCTGTAACCCAAAAGTCAGTTACCAGGTTTCATTTGCATAATTGCTGCTCAGCATTAACCCTTCTGTGGATCAGGTTGCTGCTCCGCACAACTTTTCCTGTGTGGACAGTAAATGTCATTAACCACATTTCTATAAGCGGATGAATATGTGACACCAGGTTTCATTTGCATAATTGCTGCTCAGCATTAACCCTTCTGTGGATTAGGTTGCTGCTCAGCACAACTTTTCCTGTGTGAACAGTAAATGTCATTAACCACATTTCTATAAGCAGATGATGATTGAGAGGAACTTGGCTGCTAAGGAGCCACACAGTATTGATCCTCAGCCTAGATCCGCTAGCAACCAGATAAGCGGGGAAACTGGAAAGAAAGGACAAAACCTGATACTGAGCCTGGGACAATATAACTATGATGGTAGAATGTACCCAAAAGTCCCATTACGGCTACGAGACCAGACTGAGAAAAAACTCAGATGCTTCAACTGC